>UELW01000109.1:18802-59015 GCA_900490495.1 Danionella dracula
ATGATATTTAATGGAACTCTTAAACTCTTAATAACCGCTGAATCTTAACGATCAGATTTTTGATTAGCACGTTTATTTTTCTTCTCCGAACCTTATTCAAAGCGAACACAGGGATGTTGGGAGCGTCGATGTCCTTGAGGTCTCTCTCGGCGTCGAACTTTAGATCGTTTGAGACGCTGAACCTGAAAGAAACACAAGATGAACGTGAGTTCACGAGGAAAAGCAGCGAATCCGATGCTTTCTGAGCTCCATCAGTACCACAGCGCTCTCTTGCGCCCCTTCAGGAAGTTCTCCAGAATGATCCCGGCCACCGTCCGGCCCTTCCCCGACGCCGGCTCCGTCCCCGATCAGGAACCCAGCTCGCTGAGCGTTCTGCAGGATCACCTCGTGTTGCTGAAGGACATAAGCAGCCGTGAGAGAATGCGGAGGAGATGAAGGCGGAGGCGCTCTGCGGCGCGTACCTGGCAGGCGTAGATGATGGCCTCCAGCTGCAGCGCGGACAGCATCCCCAGGCGGATGCAGCTCTCGGGGATGGAGAGGGTGTAGGTGATGTCTGGAGGAGGAACGCTCGACAGCGTGTTGGTCTCCACCACGATGTCCGGGTGAGAGATCCCGATCGTCGCTGCGCACACGAGACCAGAGCGATTACAACCTGAAGCCCGTCTCAGAGCTCCTGATCAGAGCGACTCGAGGAGCCCTTACATTTGGATGGCTTGTACTCGGCGTAAGTGTCAGCGTGGCCCAGCTCCTCCGTCTCTTCCTCGTCAGCCTCCTCCTCTTCCTCCGGAGGCGGAGCAGCAGCCGTCTGTGGAGACGACCAGAGCAAACAGAGATGAGAAACCAGGTGAAAAACAGGAGGGAGGGGAAGAGAGAGAGTAAGCAACTGAGAGAAGGAGAGTGGAGAGAGAAATAGAGATCAAGGGAGAGAGGAAGAGAGTAGAGAGAGGAGATAGAGAAAGAAAGAGGGGAAACAGGGAAAGAGTGAGAAAGACCTGAGGAGAGAGAGAACAGGGAGAAAGAGCAAGAGAGGGGAAACACAGAATGAAAGGGATACAGAAAGATTAGAGGGGAGAGAAAAAGAGAGGGAGCGAGAGAAACAGAGATATAAAGAGAAGGAGAGAGAGAGAGAGAGAAAAAAAAGAGAACGAACCACCTTGAATCCTGCCATTGATGGAGAGACAATAGAGCTCAGGTCCTCCAGTCGGCTGGGAAACGGACTCAGGTTCAGCTGAAAAACAGAGAATAGCTGTGTGCTTCCTGAGAACCCAGAACGACAGGAGATCAAGTCACCCTTTAACAAGAGATCACACACTCGCACTAAATCTAAAAGAAACATGGCCTTTTCTGTTCATGTACACTACACACACTGTGGAGCTCTCTTCCGGGTGAGCTCAGGGAGGTACACCATTTATATGTTCATTTTTTTATGATTGTTGACATGTTGTTCTTGTAGTCTGATTAAATGTATCTTGCTTTCATTTTATCTCTGTACTTTTTTTGCTTTATTGTTTCACTTTTGTTCACCGTTCAGCGTCCGCTTTGGGGAGCCAGGTTGAAAGGTGCTTTATAAAATAATGTTTATTATTATATTACTATTCTAAGGTGCGAATCCTCAAGGTTTTTGCTAAACACCAACAAAAATCTGAAGCCCATCTGAGTTTCTTTAAAGCTGCTGGAGAGCGTCGCGAGAGCTCATGTACCTGTCTCTGGCTCTGTCCAGGAACGTCCCAGTACATGTGCGCGGCGCTGCCCTCTGCAGCTAGCGGCGCCGGCCCGTCAGAGCCGAACCCGGGCGCCTCGGGGTACTCCAGCAGAGAGTCAGACGGGGAGGAGAACAGCGAAGCGGCTTCGTCCGCGCACGGCAGATCCTGAGGATGAACAGAGCAGAGGCGAGGTTTTTAAGTGAATGATTCGCACACGAATATTTATTCATTAACCTCCTCATTGTATTTACTAGTTTAAATATTTGTCAAACGTTCAGCAGAATACACCAGAATTGTTTTTATTTTTATTTATAATTGTTTAATGACGAGGTTTCCATATGATTTTGGAGTCTACTTTGGTGAATTAGTGCATAAAGAAACATGAACATAATTAAGTGAATTACAACAAAAGGGTTCAATTTAAATAAAAATATGTACTGTAATAAGCAGTGCAATGGATCAGAATAAACAGAAGTATACCTAAATAAATAATGCTGTAAGGCTATGTGGAAATAAGGTAAAGTGATAAAAATGAATTTATCTGAAACTAGATAAAGGTGTAACAATTATTATGGAATGGAATAAGCAGAAACATAAGTGATGGAGATTAGTGCAAATATGATCAGGTGTATTCTGAATATATACAGTTTATAAAAGAGCAAAAACTTATTTTAAAATTAAATGTATTTAAAATGCTAGGTTGAGATCAGCATGAGTGATTTCGAGTCCAACTCTGCATCATCTAAGGGCTTCATGATTCCGCTGATTGGAAAAAAAGATTTATGGCATAACTCTTCAAGAATGGAATGGAACGGTGGTGCATCTCTTCATTTGCATCGCAGCGAATAATTAATGGATGCATACGAGTAGCAAACCTTCTGTAATTAAATAAGCTATTTCTCATTCGATGGACAAACAACATTTCAACGCTCATTTAGCTACTATTTCTGTGTGTACATGTTACACACGGCATTCAACTATGTTACTGCATTTCAATTTAGTTTTGAATCTTTTAAAGCATCATTTATGTAATTTTCCATCTGAAACAAGTGTAATGGGAAAATGCTCATTTAATGCATTTTCATTTTACATTTTACTACTCGTATGCTTGCATATTAATCCGAGTATATTTCGGAACTTGTTTCATTACGGTTTAACTATTAACTTTTAAGTTAGTGATGAAATGTTTATCATGACAACAAAAATGCTCAAAACAAGAAAAACATGCCTCACCTTTACCTGAGAGAAGTCTCCGTTGTGCACGAGATCATGAAAGTCGATGTCGGACAGAAACAGATTCATGAAGGACGAGTTCGTCTGCAGCGGCCTGAAAAACCAATCAATCAATCAATCAATCGATCGATAAAGAGATTAAGCTCCATTTCTCTCCCTTGACCCTAACCCTCCAGTTTGAGCGTTCATGTGAGGGGTAGGTGTGGGCTGTACATCGTGCTCAGAGAAAGGGATTTCCCAGCATGCACTGCATGATGCAGGAACAGCTTTGATCAATTCAAATGGCCGACGATGTGAGGAAAGAGAGCCACACACACATATAAGTAACTCCTTGTCATTTATTACCAGTGTAACAACTTTGAAAAAAAAAAAAGTTTGATGTTAGTTTTCCTGTCACAAGTACATGTATAGGTCAGAAAAATAAATATACTTTTAAAAACAAATTGCGAGTTTCACATGTATGGTGCACCAATGCTAGAAGAGTTATAACAGAAGAGTTACTCTATAGATTCTCTTATGAGACGCACAATTTTATTAAACACAATATTAGCGTATTATTAAATTGTAAAATATTTATGTTAGATTTCATGTCATAAGCGCAGAGGTAGGTAAGAATACATTAATATAAAAAATATATACAGGGTAAATAAAAAAATACCCTGACTATTCAATCAAATAAACATGATGGAACCTTCCGTAATTAATCAATGAGAAGAGTATTAATGGAACAAAATTCAGAGCTTAGATCTCCTTTTCTTCTCTCCATTTCCAAAGTCATAATATTCTTTTTTAATAACCCAGTGGATAATGATATAGACAAAGATATAAAAATGAGCTCTTTTAAAAGAATAATGTGTGATTTTAGACTATTAACGTTACAACGTAGACTCTGTGTTTGTTAACTGGGGAGTCCCAATTTATACAATTTTCAGGACTTCCCGAAGCCCCCTGGTCTGCGTTTCATTTCTATCCTTGAACAAACACATTAGAATTCCAGGCTTTGTAGCTAAATATAATACACAAAACCACTCTCAGCATTAATACTCAACTACAAAACCAGATATTTTATTTTCCCTTTGCACAACTGTTATTTAACACAAGTGCCCCAGCTGCTTAGAGAGAAATCTATATGTGATGATTTATATTAATTAATACACGTACACATCATGCTCAATATAACAAATTCAAACATATCTAAAATAGAGAGAAAAATAATTTTAAATAGTATTTAGGGTTATGGTTAGGGTTTCCGTAGAGCTGTAGATACTTGAGCAGTGGTTCTTCTTAAAAGATCAGTCTTGAGGAACTCTGTTCATAGAGCCAGAAATCGTTTAACCATTTGCTGAATTTGTGCAAGCACGCACGCATGCAGACAGACAGACAGACACACACACACACACACACGATTGTCCAGCTGCACCAAACACAACAGAACTCTCATGAACGGAGTCCCAAAAAGTGTCCCCCAAGTTAGCCCAGCCTCTCCCCCACAGCAGAAGTTCTGCACAAAACAGTCGATTATTTATCAGGAACAACTCCACAACAGAGGTTTTTGGCTTTAAAGGTGCTCAAATTGTTCATCTGTGACATCACTCTCTGTGCGCCGCTGCCTCGGAGCCAGAGACGCATGCGCATAAAGTATATCGCTGAACAGAGCAAATTTTACTTGAATTGTTTTTAACCCTTTTTTGCTGCGATGTGATTAGACGCCGAACACCGAGTACATATTACTGAGGACATCATATTTAAAATTACAAATATATTTTAATAACAATAAATGACAAAGAAATTAAAGAAATTAAACATGAAATAAGTAAAAGCACAAAATAATATTTATTTGTAAAACATACTTAAAAATATTTTTTCTATTATTTACAAGGTCGAAAAATCACTTTGTACAGTGTACGCTTGAAGCTATGTAAAGGAAAGTGCTTTAAAAATCCACAAAGTAGGAATCTGTTCTACACTCACGGCTGTATTATGCGAGAGTGACAGCATCGGAGACTCACCTCCCGGACTGAACAGGATAGTGCTGGCCGTACGGCGTTTGCTGCGCGAGCGCCCATGAGCTGCACTGATGCAGCGGGATCTGAAACAGGAAACAACAGTCTGTGATACAGGAAGTGGCTGTTCAGCAGAGATAGCCGCATCGTCTCCCAAACGCTGTCAGTGCTGATGGAGCAGTGAAACCCGTGAACAGAACCGCTCCCCAAAACTCTAAACCATGTGACGTGAGGCTAGGGTCTCTGGGAAGAGCATTACCAGCGCGGCGCAGAGCACTCCAGGCCTGGAGCATCGGGGCGAGCTTCGAGAGCGGCTAGACGATGCTAGGAGGAGGGTTAATCACACCGAATCAAGCAATCAGAGATTCTCAAACAGCGTAGAGCGCAAACGTTTGTCTGCGGCAGTCAAAATCATCTACATGATCCTTTCTTAAAACATAGCTTTTAAATCAAACATGATCCTAAAAATAAAAGCGCTCTCAGACTGTTCAGCGAGCGTTTTGTTGTTTTAAACTCGTGACTTTAATCAACGTAAGGGTCTGACAGTACCTCCATGGAGTCTGTACCAGGAGGACTAGGAGCGCTGAACTTCGGGCTCCCCAGCTGAGGGCCCTCGGGATGCAGAAAGTCCTCCGTATCCATGGCAACAGATGCAGACAGAGAGGGCATCAGGCTCAGAGAACCACGGTCCGGTCATGCACCAGCCATTTCTGAGAGATTACAACAAATTAAGATGATTTTGATTAAGATTCTGCAATACTTTAAATGTATTGTGGCGTTTGTTTTTGTGTTAAACTGTGTATATATCACCATTAATAGAAGCCTGCAGCTTCTTTGAGGTAAAAGCAACAACAGACTTTTCTGTTTTAGAGAGCTGTCCATCTCAAGTGCTTGTAAAGACACAGTTTTACAGCAGTACAAAAACCCTTAAATGACAGTTTTAGCATTTTACACACTCCTTCACCAACATACAGTTTACAAAACCGAGGATAAAAGTGTTTATTTGCGTTTACAGCCTCACTAAGAGGCATTTTGGTCGTTTGTCAATCTCAAAACCTCAATGAAAAACTCCAGACGCGTATAAACACCACTTAGATGTGATTACCACCAAACATCGGTTATTATAAAGTAATTGTCCCGTTTTCTCAGCGATTTTCACAGCTGTTTCTGTTTTTCTGGCTGACTCAATGGAGCGCTATTGTCTGCCTCGAGCTAACATGCTAACCTGACAGAAAACTCACTCACCGCGCGTTAATATCCTCCACCGGCCACCAAACAGCTTCCGCGAACTCTAGCAGCAGCGAGATCGGACTTTTTCTTGGGCGTTTGGGGTGTTTTGAAGGGGTTAATCCATATTTTTTCTACCCCTCTACGGTTGTTTACCTACTTCCTGGTCGACGTCGCCATCTTGATGTAAAAGACGGAGGACTCTTCCGCTGACGTCATCACGCTAGCCGCACGCGTTCTGGAATAAACTGTTTTTTAAAGTAAAGAGAGAGCTTTGCTTTACTATTTACTAATATAGCTCACTTGTTTCTTCACGAAAATTAAATACATTTTAAAATGCCCTCAAATTATAGCCGTATGAGGTACACAATTAAATAAAATAAAAAATGTTTTGCAATACAAAATTTAACAAAAAATTACATATTACAGTTGTACATATAATTTCATCGATCAACATTTAAATGTCAAATAAATACAACAAATAGCATAAATAAAATAAGTAAACAAATGAGTAAATACATGAAAAAGACGAGCAAATGAAGAATTATATCCTTTAATAATCACATCTAAATTAATATGTCATTACAGGTTAGAAATTGGTAGCTAGGCATTATTTGTATTACAATGGTGGATGATTTAATGTTAGGATTTAATACTGAAGGTGATTACGAGAAACTGAGCTCTGTGTGCTTCCCACGAGAAGCTGCTGGTGTGTGACACAAGTGTGGAAGAGCGCAGAGAACAGAATGTGTCTCAAGGCTAAATGTTAAATTGCACGAGGAGAGACGGAGAGAACAAGGCTCAAATTGCGGTGACTGACAGTTGCTTAGCTTGCCATTTGATATACGCTTAATTTGAAACATTTATTGAGTTTTGTTTAATGTACTTTTCTTCGTATTCTTTGCTTTTTTTCTCACTTCTTTGTTGGCCGTCAGCCCTGTTGCTGTTTTTTATGTATTAACATGCTTCCACACATACAGTGTGGTCACTAAGGAATAGATATTGAAGGATCTATAAAACTGCCTGTGCAAAGACCGGCACATGGAACGAGCGATGCAGTATGGCCGGCTGTATGGGGGGCTGGCTAACCGGAGACAGGAGGCACCGGGTTGATCCCCGGACCACCGAGCAGCGAGCTCCAGTGGAGGGTTACAGTTCAGGGCTCAGTTGCTTGCACTAATAAAAAAGTACGTAGTGTTCTAAAACCCAAGGTCCAATTCTCTTCTTCTTCCTAGCATGACTTTTTGATTCCCCTTAGTGTTTTAATTATGAATTATTGTTATTAATCTTCTGTCTTCCATAGGACTAACAGACGGAGAAGCTAACAGACGGATTGATATCGTGATTATCATGATTGTGGTGCAACTGGAATCATTTACACTAAGAAAAACCTTCCTGACTTGACTGCCGAACCATGTATCAGGGATGTAGAGTAACTTTACACAGTCGTTGTTTGCGAGATGCTGTGATTGTGAGGAGTGATGGGAATCGACAGTTTGCAAGGACAGCTGGAGGTTTAGATGCGGTTGGTGCTCTGAAAGGGGAAACAAAGAACAGTTAGCACTTTTATAGGTTTAGTTTGTGTAATGGGAATAATCCACAGCATAAAAACACGGTGGTGAACACCGACGGGTGACAGTTTGAAAACACTTAACTTAATTACAGTATAAAAGAAAAACGTCAGGGTGTCGAATAACATTAACAATTTCAAACACTAAGAACTAAAACTATTTTCTATTTTAACTTTTCTAGGAACAATTTGATTTTAAAAAGAAGGAGGCCAACATTGAAACAAGAACTATCCAAGATCTGAAAACCAACAAAGTTGAACTGATTAACGACTTTACCTCTTGAATGAATTCGCCTGATTCGGTCTTTTAAACAGGAGCACTGGTTTCACACCTCTCCACTCTTCACAGGTTGTATGTTTTCTGGACCGATCACTGGATTGCAGAGGAAACGCTCCTGTCTCCACGAACCCGTTTTAACAAACTCTCTGAGCGAGATGTTCAATCCGCATGTTGTAGGCCCAGTTGAGGATCCAGTGCCAAACACTGAGGAGTGTGTTCGCCTGACGCTAGAAGAGAAAAAGGGGAGCGTTACTAGGTCTGAACCTCACAAGCCACACAAGTGGAGCTAAGCTCTCAGGTCAAAGAGAAAACTAACAGTTCCACCCATCCATCCATCCATCCATCATCTTGTCGGCTTTCTTCCCTTTCGGGGTCTCCACAGAGCAATGAACCTCCATCTCTTCTGGAATATGTTTTACGCGGCAGATGCCCTTCCAGCTGCAACCCATCGCTGGGAAACATCCACACACACTCATTCTCACTCAAACACTACGAACAATCGTTTTCTCCCAATTCTCTTATTCCGCATGTCTCTGGACTCGTGGAGGAAACCGGAGCACCCGGAGTAAACCCACGCGATCACGAGGAGAACATGAGAACTCCACACAGAGATACCAACTGACCCAGCCCAGGCTCGAACCAGAGACCTTCTAGCTGTGAGACGACCGTGCTACCCACTGCACCACAAACCCCAGAAACAGAACTGACGGCTCAGTGAATCAATGCCGACTGTGCTCTAGCAGCAAAAGATACTAAGTATGCAAAATAAAAAATAAAATAATGTGCTGTCTCCAAAGAAGGGAAGGTAAAAGAGCAAATCTGGTCACTACCTTTTGTGTTAAGGACCTATCGACCTACAGATCTTTGAGTCCAGTCTCTGTGAAATGAGAGACAGGTGTGCTGCCAACAGCCTCAAGAGTGTCTCTGCGCCTCAGCTGAGATTTTAACAGAGTGACAGAAATGATCAGCAGCGTGTTTGCAGAACTGGACATTTTGATAACAATTTCTAACATGGCTTGAATAAAAACTTTGCTTTCGTTTGCTTGTCATTTTTATCGTTACATCCTCACTTGTATTGTTACTGGTATACATTGGTTAAGGTGATTTTTATGGAGTAGTTTTTATTTATTTTCTTGTCTACACCAAGTTTAAGAAGTCTTAAAATCTGGAGGATGATGACCATGCTAGGAAAAATTTCAATTGGCACAATCACTTGCTTCTTATGGAAAGACAGGGAAAGTCATGACAACGGGTTCTGATGAAGATTACTTTCTGCTAAAGAATGAAGAACGGGAATTGTACGCATGTGCCAGAGCTCGACCCGCGCTCTACCCTGAACCGGCCCCCGCAGGCCCCGGAGCGGAGAGTGACATCACACGGACAAGATCCACTCGTGGCAATCTTTCATCTTTTATTCTGGTTTGATTTTTCCATCTCCAAGATCTTTACAGGAGACGTCTCCGAGACCCGGTGAAGGAAACCCATCCCTAAGGCCTACGGAGCGCTGGGCGCTGGGGACAGAGCAGGCCTCTACTGTTACAGAGGGAGGAGGCTCCGCTGCTGAGAGCCACGGAGGAAATGGTGGGCATCTCTGCTATGGTAAGACTAGCAGCACCGCTGACTGCGAGAGGAGAGAAGATACATGGCACTCCTGTCCAGGAGCCGCTCTTCAGGCCGTGAATGCCAGAAGAAGACGTCATGTCCTGTTCAAGAGTTCAGATTTCGATTTAACAAGAATCAGTGGAACATACGTCGAGTTCTAGCTGGATCTAGTTCTAGAAGATGCTGAAGAAGAGGAAATGAAGAGCTATATCCTTTATTATTCATTCTCATGTCAACTTGTAAAACACAGCGAAGAAATGAGTGACTGTACGTTATTACTGGTACGATGGAGAATGACAAAAGCATAAATGTAAATGCAATGTAAATGATTACTTGGTAAGCAAACGTCACGTTGGCTTGTGAAAGCAAGTGATTGTTGAGCTTGGAACAATTTGTTTTTAGTTGGATTGAGTTTATAGTTTGAAACTGTGTTTGAACCTATTGCATAGTAAGTGTGGCTTATTTAATTTATGCAAATTTGACATTTTAGTTCAAATCCAGTCTCCCCTGGGTTGAGAAAAAACAACTGCTGCATCTGTAGGCGGCTTGGTTTCCGAGATATTTGACGTTTTTGTGGGAAAGTGGGTGTGGCCTAACTAATTTATGATCATATTTTAGGTGCTGATTGGCAACTGGTCTTTCATAAGGGAAGTCTATGTGATTCACTGCATTGGAATGGCCCCTTAGAAGCGAATGGGACTCCTGGCCATTCTTTTTCAGTGGCATTGTTAAACAGTCCAGGGTTCAAATACTTTTGCACCTTACTCAGCATGGTATTGCTCAGACTTGTGAGTCTCTTAAGTGTTGCGAGTTTATATGAGAATCTCAGTTTGAGCTGCAGCTCTGACCCCATGTTAGGTCAACGGGAACATTTCCCAGCATTCCCAGTGATTTCCCAGAATCCTTTATGTATCAGCATGAGGAGACACAGCAACCCCGGTCTGACCAGTCTGAAAAAAGTTTGAAGTCACTATTGGTATCCGTCTAGGAGTAGAATATGTCAGAAATAATAAAAATAATTTATAACAGCAAGAACAGTATGTTGGCTTTTTGAAGCCAACACAATTAAAGGTGATTATATGAAACTGAGCTCTGTGTGCTTCTCATGAAAGCTGCTGATGTGTGTAGGTCGAGAACAGAATGTATCTCAGAGGCGAACGTCAAACTGCAGGAGGAGAGAAGCTTTCACAAATAAAATACACAAATAAATAAGAAATATATATTCAGAAAGGAATAATCAATGAGTAGGCATGCATTTTGTAGTTTTCAACGCAGGATTCACCAGACGTGCATCCATTACTCATATCTTAAATATTATTAACATCTGGGCTGCAATAAAGATGCACCATTTACACTCAAAAATAGTCCATGCATGATCTGTAAATCCACTGAGGAAAATGTGAAACTCACTGTAATTCACGGTGCAGCAATCCTCCAACAGCGAGCTCCATTCACTCCGAGCTGCAGGGGCCCCTCCGATCCGCTCCGCAGCGAGGAGCCCCACCGTGGCAGACGCGCGCGCTCCATCTGAGCGGTCCAAAGCTAGGAACGATCCGCTCTCGAAACCAGAACCTGTCTAACTCTAACACCAACTCTAACTCTAACCAACTGAACCTTCACCGTCCGCAGCCAGGAGAAGTCTAGAGCGAGGAGCGGCTCGGGGGCGGAGGGGGCGTGGGGTGGGGCGTCCTTAACCTTCATAACTAACGCCAACAAAATAAACCTTCTCTTCAATCTCTACAGCACTGTGTTTGGTAACTTAAACAATAAAAATACAGAAGTTGTGTTTGAGCTGCTGATGTATTCGATCGCTATTAGAGAGTTAAAAAAAGTTTTGTTTCAACATCCGGAACACATCTCTCTCTCTCTCTCTCTCTTTTTCAATTTTCCTCTATTTAACTATTTAACTTGTATTTTTGAGCTTTGTTTTCAAGCGTATCAGACCTGCACTGTAAATTTGTGTGACTTAAAAAAAACTTAGGATGCCTTATCTATTCATAGAAAAACGATAATATTAAAAAACTTACAATTTAAGCAAGTGCAATAATTATCTTCAGGTAAATTAAATTTGTTACGTTTGAGTAGTTTTACTGATAAATATTAAGTTACATATGCACGCTCAAGTGAGTAAATTTACTTAAGTTTTATTATTACTTTCAAAATTGTTACCATTTTAATAAGTTACTATTTTAAGTAAACTCAACATTTGAGAAAATCCAGAAAACGTAATCGTATTTCTCAGATATATGAGATTTCACAGTGTGCGTTTTATTGCATGAAAGATGAATGTTTCAGAGCAAACATGAGACAAATAAGTGTGATAAAATAGATTCTCATCAGACAAGCACAAAGAATTTGATGATAAGATTGTGTTTGGTAACATGACAATTAAAAAAACAGAAAATATTGATGTAGATCGTATATAAAGATGTGTTTGAGCTGACTGAAATATAATACAATCTCTGTTAAAAGATCATTTAAAAACATTCTTTGATCTTGAGCGGAACACATCTCTCTTGAACTATTTTCCTCTATTTACTTAAACTTGTATTTTTGTTTTCAATTGTTTCAGACTGATAGATCTGCACTGAAAATTGAATTAGTTTAGTTTATCAAAAATAAAACAACTTAGAAAACTGATCGCCTTATTTGTTCTTTTTATATTTATTATACATAACGAGAAGATCTAAGTAAGTTTAATCATTATCTTCAAGGAAATTCAATTGATTATATTTGAGTAAATTTACTGACACTTTTAAAGACACGTAATAAACAATTACTAAAAATAAGCTTATTAGTACTCTCAAATATTTTATTAAAGACTCAACATTTAAATAAACTCAACAATTGAGTAAAATTAAGTAAATATAATCCCAATTTCTCAAGTAAAGTACACTATTAAAATAAGTGTAATAAAATATGTCTTACTGTTCAGACATACAGAAATAAAGACAAGATGAAATGATATGTTGATATATAGAAGATTATATGATTATATTATATAAACCCGAAATATGGATGTTTTTGGGGTTTAGGAGATTTATAAATGCAGATGTTCAGTAAACTGTGCCTCTGGGGTTTTGGGGAACGGAGCAGAAATATTCTTCTGCGAGTATCATTTAATCTTCCAAACCAACGCCAAGAAAAGTTCTCAACAATATCTCCACCGTGAGGTTTTTCCATGGAAGAAAACAAGAGACGGACAATTTGTCTGCTGAACTTAAACAAGAGCAGAGAGCTGGATGTCCCTCCACGCTCCCCTTCCTCCTCGAGGAGCGGCTCTTGCTCTCCCTCATCTGTCCTCGCGCAGGCAGCTGAGGATCGGATGTCTCTCGGATCGAGTCCAGCAGGGCTCCGCAAGCTAGGGTTGGTGTAAAAAAAAGCCATACAACTTAAATAATGCCGTCTGTAAAAGAATCGACGCGAGCACATCCATGAGCGGCCCCTGAACCCGGCGCTCCCATTGGATGATGTTTGTTACTATGGTTACCAGCGACCACGAGGATACAGAGGCAACAGACACACCTGTGAGATTATTCTAATTAGTCTGCTATCCAATCAGAGTCGAATATTTAGACAGACCATCACACCATTAAAATATAACATCGTGACAATCTTACACCAATTATTATTATTATTATTATTATTATTAAGCAGTTTATAGAGCTTGGATTTTTTTCGATACTCTCAATACTCTCAATATTTTACAAGAAACCAAAACAATGTATATTATTTAAGTAAAACATGCACATTATTTTTAATAAATCAATTACAAGCCTTATGATTCATTTTTTACAGTGTACTTTACATTTATATTTATACGTTTAGCAGACGCTTTTGTTTAAAACGACTCACAGAAGAGCGATCTGAGATCTGTTACTCCGTCAGAGTCTCTCTCAGCTCGCTCGAAGCAGACGTTTATCAGCTGATCAATAAACCAACGCAGCGAGGAAATAAAGAGAGAGGAGCAAAAAAATGTTTTATAATAAGTGTAACTAACAAACTCACTAAAACAAACGAACCAAACTGCATTCGAAACTCTGCTGAAACATCAGACAATTCTAACAACGTGAAATTATAAACTGAGTTTTCAGTTTCATGTGCAGGTGAACTTTAACCTCATTTAAAGCTGTAATAATACGTGTACAGTTAGCTCCCTCCGGTGAGAAACGACGGGAAAACATTCTCCCCGAACCCTAGCTGGAAGCTCGGCTACGCTCAGAAACTAACATCCGCATCAAAATGACAATAAAGTAGGAAAAATGTACATAGAATAACTTTCAGAATGAACATCTTTCCTAGTTTTCCAGATGTCCTCTAAATAAAAGAACAGAAACTGCCCGAGCAGCGAATAGAGGGATGAAAGCGAGTATTTTATAGATGGCAGCAGGACGCAGAGGTTTGTTCTGGGAGCAGAAGCGTGCGTGTGTGTGTCAGGAGCGTTGCGTCACGCTCTTCCGCTCTGCTGGGCGCGAGGGGTCAGAGTCTGTGGACTTTGAGAAGATCGAGCTGATTTCATGCTGATTCCATCATCTCCAGAGCACACGGCTCCGACTCACACTCACACTCAGAGCTGTCCACCTAGTAACTCAGGAACCCGGTCCTGAGGATGCTTCTGGAGTAGGGTTCGCTGTGTGTTCGTCTGAGACTGAAGGAGTTCGGATCAGAGATCGGATTGCTGCAGCAGTGATGGAGGTTCCTCCAGAGATCAGGGTTCTGCTGCTCTCCCTCTCAGCGCCGTTCGCTCTCTACGCCAGCAACCAGCTGCTGTTCCTGCAAGAGTGAGTTCCACCGCTCTCTGCTCCGTCTGAACGCTCTAAAAGATCATCTCCTTGAAAATCGGCCTTTTAAATCCCTAAACCATCGACATTTCCTTAATCTTCTGTCTGCTTTTGTATGTCTGATCAGTACGCCACGAGAAGCTATTTTATCGTGTGTTTTTGCCTTCATATATATTCAAATATTGATTCATTTATATATTTTGGTCTGAAAGGTTAATCTTTCGTACAATGAAACTCAGGTCTGTCGGTCTGAAGCGCTTGAAAACAAAGATCACACTCAGAAAAGTTAAATATGAAAGTAGTTCAAGATGAATAAAACAGAGATGTGTTCCTCTCAAAATCAAAGGTTCTTTATATAAAACATGTTTTTATCATCTGATAGAGATTGTAATATATCAGTCAGCTCAACGGTCTACATCTTTATGTGTGGTTTACATCAATACTTTGTGTATTTTACATTTTTAAGGAGCCAAAATCTCTTTTTGTGACTCCTCCTTTGTTTTAAGTATTTTTGCTGATCAGAAATGTTCTGAAAATACAATTTTGTGACTCTCTTTTAAAATACTTTCTTATAAACAACATAAGGCTGATTTATTAACCTACAGAAATCTTTAGATTTTCTGAATGTTTTCTTTAAAGAAAGCTCACACCCTCAAGCGTTTACGTAATTAGGTTTTATTATAGAGCTAAATTCTGATCAAAGGTAATCAATCTTTTACTGCACTTGAAAATCTGCAGAAAAACGAACCAATTTAAAAATGATCTTCTTTTTCTTTTTAACCTTTTACTTCTTTCTCACTGTATTTTGAAGAAAAACTGCAGATTTTCGTGCGTGTACTGAACGATTTATTCCCTTTTATTATCGGGATTGTGTGACTTCTTGCTCAGATATGAGGCTCGTCCTGAAACTCAACATGTATTTGTGTGATAAAGCTCCTGAGGTGGAGCTGAGCGCTGCAGCACACGAGCGGAGCTCTGCTCTCGTCACCTCTGAGCCTTTTTATTTCAGCGCTAACAAGTTCAGCCACCGATGACAGAACTCAGGAAAACTCGCACGCAGAGAGAAACGAGGAAGAGAAGACAGAAAGAACAAATGTCAGCCATTTTCCACAAAGCTTGCATTTAAAATACATAAATTATTACATTTGCTGAGCACAGAACTCCTCTTTACCTTCTGACTTTTAACCTGAGCTCCTAAAACATTAATCTGTTAAATACATATATGGTTTTTAAGCAAATTCACGAGTTGTTTATTTAAAACACATTTGCCAAAGTATAAAAATCATCAACTTATTCAAAGATCATGTTTGGTGTGTGAAGGAGGAGATAACTTTTTGTGAAAGTGTGAAAATAATATTTACAATAGAGTAAACAAAAACATTTAAGAGATTAAAAACTAAAAATATATATATATAGTTCTTCGTGTGGGAAAAGTATTAGTCTTCTTTTTTTGTGCCACCTTTAAACGGATATTAAAAGTACTTTGCATACTATTTGTTTGCGATTAGGAAGCCTTCCTGTTCGTTTTTCGGCGTCTGGTCTCTGGCCGTGTGCTGCTGAAATCCAGATGGAGATGGAGATCCGTGAGATCTTAGAGGTGACCTCTGCTCTGGTTCCTGCGCGGTGGGGCAGCAGGTCACCGCGGGCCGACCCTGGGTTCTGCTTCAGCGCTGATTGTTTAAAACATTACGTTCTTGTGGCAAACGGTTTATGTTAACAAAATGTCCTTTTTCATATAAACATATTTCTGTTGCGCTTGTGGCTCTTAAATGGCCTTCAGACGAAGAAAATCATTCCCTTGAATCGAGTCCCAGAGAGCTAAATCTATTCCAGAAGTTCAACCTTACGCGGATCCATTCCAGAACCCACTTCAGAGAAGAGCTGAGCCGAGCCTCGGTTCTCTCGTTGTTTTTCAGCGTCGAAAACACAGTTCTTCTCGAAGAGTCTGCATGTGTGTATGTGAGTGACCTCATCGCCTCTTCCGCTTCTCTTCCATGGCAGAATAAAATGTGCTGCAGCCCACCCTTAGGCTGCCAGAGCTGCTTAAATTAAGCTTGCTAAGCGCACGCAAAGATTCCATGCAACCCACTTATGTGGCATAAAATATTTATTATGTGCTCCAAAAATAAGCTGCAAAACTACAGTAGGATAGGAAAGAAAATCAATCAAAAATTCATGCTGCCTCTAGTGGCCAGGATAAATATATCAACACTGTTAAAGTCATCATTTTACATGAACAGGGTTTTCATCAATCAATCAATCATTCAAACTTTATTTATTTAGCCCCTTCCAGCAGCCAAGGCAACAATAAAACAAACCAGAACAATAAGAATACACTCTTTATCTGTCTTTATCAATCACGTTATAAAAACACTAAGAACTGAAGGCAATTTAAAATAAATATGTTTTTAATCTCATTTTGAGGCAGAGATGGAGCGAAGCTCGCCGGGTGGGGCGCTCCTGAGCTGTGGACCAATCACAGCAAAGCAATGTTTCTTACACGGAGACCATGTGATCTCCAGCAGGAGTTTCCTCACGGATCCTAAAGCTCTGCTGGTCTGGTGACGGGTTCAATCTCGCACAAATAAGAAGAAGCGATACCATTCACTGCTCTGAAAACAAATAAAACAAGTTTATATTGAATTCTAAAGCTAGCCGGGAGCCAGTGCGGGACAGGTGTGATGTGTTCATGTTTTCTGGAACCAGTAAGGAGCTGCTGCAGACCTCTGCACGAGGTGTAGATGGTGTGGACTGGTTTGATGTATTCCTGCAGAGAGGACATTACAGCAGTCTCAGAACTAATAAATGCACAAACTGCTTTCTCCAGATCGCCCCGACTCAAAAACAGTTGAACTGTAGAAGCTAAAAGAAGCTTGCCTTCACCACAGAGGAGATGTTCTGGTCATATTTCAGAGAGCTGTCTGATATAACTCCCAGGTTTTTCACAGCACTTCTAACGTGAGGAGCCAGGGGGCGCATCTCCGGGCAGGTGGGACGAGTTTTCTGTTTGTCCTAATTTAGGCATAAAACATCTTTGAGACTTTACCTCAAAGTTTATCCAAACGTCACAATCACAGCCCTTTTTATTTTAAATAGACAGAGATATGTTTGGTTGGTTAAAAATAAGAAAAGTGATGTGTTTCTGGTGTACAAACATTTAGTAATCTTGATAACAATTAATGAAAGTTTTTTCCGCGTTAGTTGTTTTTAGTTTATATTTTTTGTGTATAGCTCTTTTTTCATTAAGTTTTTGGGGGGGGGTTTGCTGTACTTTATTCATTTCAAATATTAACCTTCTAATGCTGATGTTCTTCTGACATTGTTATCTTTTGTGTGGATTATTTAGTGTTTTCAAGCATCAAGCGTGTGCTATTGGAGACTTTTTTGTCCTCTCAGGAACGATTTTCAGTCTTAATTATGGTATTATTGACTGATTGGTGACTTTTTTGGGGGACAAGTCACACTTAAAAAAAAGCTTGGATGGTGAATGACTCTAATTTGGTTGTGAAAATTGTCCACAAACAGAAACAGTTGAAAATGAATAGTTTAACCTGCCAGTACTGACCAAAACTACTTTTTAAAAATAATATAATTCATTTTGGGGGGAAACACAAGAAATCATAAATAAAAGCTAATCATAATTGGAACTTCTTCCCTTGATCATGATCTTGGGCATCTCAAAGATAATTATGAATATTATGGAAGTCAATGGAGTGATCTCTGAACTAAAACCTCCAGATTGATGAAGTAAAGCATTATCTTATGTTTATCTGGTTCTAAAGGCACTTCGCCGCTGATGTGAGGTACGAGGTTTGGATGCTTCATTCGTTTTGTTTTACATTTTTTTCACAACTGATCTCTCAGCGTGGCCACCCCATTGGTTAACTAAACTCTGAACTGGAGCTAATAGTGGAACACTACATCGACAGGAGCCCTATACGCCAATACCTTCAGTTTAATAACTGTTTTCTTCTCGTGCAGTCCTCAGGTTCTCCTGGCTTTAGGGATCGCCGCTCTAACTTCGGTGTTTCTGCTGGCGAACCGCCGTCTGCAGAGCAAAGCATCCGCAGATCCTCTCTTCTACGGTAAGAGAAGCTTCTACTGCAAGAGACACACTTACTTATTGAGTTTAGAAGTAATGCCTGAAGTGGTGTTCACACTAAATCCTGCTAAACATTTCTGGGTAAACTAGACTCTATGAAATCTGAATTCACTCTCTTTTTTATGAGCCTGGACATCCTATTGTAACATTCATCAAAGATCAAATATGTTAACTTCTGCAGGACTCAAATGCTAAGCTCCACCATCACAGAGCACATCTACAAAGTCTGCTCTTTTTCTTTTAAACAAAAATCGTTAAAGCTCGCAGATGCTCAGAGAAGGCACCACGGTGAATCAAGGTGTTCGGAGGAGCGCAGGGTTCTTCCACGACGCGCCGCGCTGTTGAGAAGAGCTTCTCGAGCTCACGGACGCTGTGTGACGCTCTCCTGGACAGAGGAATCACAGAGACATGAGTGCTTTTAAAGATTACTTTATTTTTTTAAGCAGGGTTTATTCAATTCTGAAAAAAGACAGCCTCGTTTCTTTGAGTCTGTGGTTCTTCTCTGCGAAACCCTGTAAGAATAATAAGAAAATAAAATAGATTTACTCCATAGAGCAAATGAAACCCCCACAACTCCCAGATTTAACTAAACCGTGTAATGTTCACAACTTCAGGGACACCTGGAGAGCCTTTGATTTTTCAGTGACGAATAATGTTCTTTGGAAATACAAATGAATTCTCCTCTCTCTCTCTCTCTCTCTCTCTCTCTCTTTCTCACCCCTCTCCTTCCTCTCTCTCTTACTTTCTCTTCTCTCTCTCTCTCTCACTCACCTCTCCTCCACCCCCTCTCTCTCTCTCTCTCTCCATCTCTCACTCCCTCTCTCTCTCTCTCAGTGTTTGCAGTGTTCTCCTTCACCTCTGTGGTGAGCCTCACCAATGCTCTGCAGCAAGATGGCTTCATCAAGGGATTCGTGGACTTTTATGTTGGAAAGGTCAGAAAATGCACATGTTTAAAGACTCACCTAGATAGCTGTTTCACACACCTAGAGGTTTTTTTTGCTAGCTTCACCCCTCTGCCATTTAATGTTGATGCAGTGATGCTCCTCCCCATTGGATGGCGCTCTGGAGACAACACTAACACGTCTAGCTATTTGATATTCTTTGATGGTGTTGTGGTACAACTCTCAATAGTCGAACACCATTAAGATAATTGTCTAAACGTCCATATTGTTTTCTTCCATCATTTCTCCTTGTACTCTTGTTCTTCTTCTCTGTTTCCTGTTGCGAGGTCGATATGAGAGTGTGTATCGAGCTCCACTCAGCTGATGACCACTAGGTCTCACGTCTCCTTTTACCATCGCTTACAGGCAACCACAAGTTCTTTAATTAGGGACTTTTTGGAATCCCTTATTGTTTCCAAACCGAATTCAGGATCAGACTCAATCAGGACTCTCTTTAACGAGCTTAATTCAGGAATTGGAGTAGAGCTAGCAGAACTCTGGGCTGCATTGATAACAGATGAAATATTCTTGTGTGTCGTGTCTCTAGAACTTGTGAGCGAGTTGCACTGTTCCTTCTTCTCCCCTCCTCTAGGGGTAGCTCCTCCTCTCCTCGGATCGTCCAATCCCCTTTGAGCAGCCACCTGTGAACAGGCAGATGGACAGATCTCTTCTCCTCAGGTTATCTCCACCGATCCCGTGAAGAAGCCTTCTTTGGATCTTCCAGCCATGGTAACGTTCTGCTCATCAGGTTGGCTGGAGACTTTCTAGACATTTTTCTCTGAAACATTCTAACGTTTCTCATGAGCCCAGCTCCCACAAAGTCCTCATTATCTTAACCGCTGTGCTCTGCTGCTGAAAACCTATCTCCTTCTCTCCTCCTGCAATTTAACATTTACCCTCGAGACGCATTCTGTTCTCTCGACTCACATGAACTATTCATCAGCAGCTTTCACTCAGAGCTCAGTTTCCGTTCATCACCCTTTCAAATCAAATCATTCTCCATCGTTCCATTAATAACGTACAGTCACTCGTTTCTAGTATGTAAGAAAGCATGCATTATCGTTTAGATTTAAGCATGCATAACACAAATTGAACTCTCAAACTATACATCACAAACTATACAGTCTGAGGTAGCATACATGAGCTGAGTCTAGTGAAGCGATTCATTGATGAAGATCTGTTGTGAATCAAGTGAATGAGGTTTGACTCAATGATTCAAAAGTTATTAAACTTACAATCTCCATTCTCCACCAAAACAAATGCCAGTTGGCAGAAAAGGCAGGTTTGCTGTAATAGTCGGGTAAAGGAGCATAATGAGGAGCACTTCCTGTTTAAACATTGTGCTTCCTGCTCTGTGGTGTTCTCGTAGGTGGAGCCATACCTGAGTTCATCTCATGGGATTCTGTGGAGCTACTGGGATGGACTGGTTCACTTCCTCCTGCTGCTGCTCATCATCCACCGCATGAGTGAAGGGTTAGTCTCAGTTGATGACACGCCATACCTGGAATTGTGCTCCTATACGAGTGCACACACACATACACACACACACACACCCACACACGCACGCATGTACACACAAACACAAACTCACACACACACACACACACACACACACAAACTGCTCACACTGCTCCCTCAATCTAATACAAACCAAAATTTTCATTCCCTAACCCCTCACCCCTAAACCTAACCCTCACCCCTAACCCTAACCCTCACCCCTAACCCTCACCCTACCCTCACCCCTAACCCCTAACCCTCACCCTAAACCTCACCCTCACCCTCACCCCTAACCCTCACCCCTAAACCTCACCCTAACCCTCAACCCCTAAACCTCAACCCTAAACCCTCACCCCTAACCCTCACACCCTAAACTCACCCTAACCCTCCCCTAAACCTAACCCTCACCACCCTAAACCTCACCCTTCTAAACCTCACCCTAACCCTCACCCCTAAACCTAACCCTCACCCCTAAACCTCACCCTAACCCTCCCCAAACCTAACCCTCACCCCTAAACCTCACCCTAACCCTCACCCCTAAACCTCACCCTAACCCTCACCCCTAACCCTAACCCTCACCCCTAACCCTAACCCTCACCCCTAACCCTCACCCTAACCCTCACCCCTAACCCTCACCCCTAAACCACCCTAACCCTCACCCCTAAACCCTCACCCCTAAACCTCACCCTAACCCTCACCCCTAACCCTCACCCTAACCCTCACCCCTAACCCCTCACCCCTAACCCTCACCCTAACCCTCACCCCTAACCCTCACCCCTAAACCTCACCCTAACCCTCACCCCTAAACCTAACCCTCACCCCTAAACCTCACCCTAACCCTCACCCCTAAACCTAACCCTCACCCCTAAACCTCACCCTAACCCTCACCCCTAAACCTCACCCTAACCCTCACCCCCTAACCCTAACCCACCCCTAACCCTAACCCTCACCCCTAAACCTCACCCTAACCCTCACCCCTAACCCTCACCCCTAACCCTCACCCTAACCCTCACCCCTAACCCTAACCCTCACCCCTAACCCTAACCCTCACCCCTAACCCTCACCCTAACCATCACCCCTAACCCTAACCCTAACCCTCACCCCTAACCCTCACCCTAACCATCACCCCAACTCTAACCCTCACCCCTAACCCTCACCCTAACCATCACCCCTAACCCTCACCCTAACCCTCACCCCTAAACCTAACCCTCACCCCTAAACCTAACCCTCACCCCTAACCCTAACCCTCACCCCTAACCCTCACCCTAACCCTCACCCCTAACCCTAACCCTCACCCCTAACCCTCACCCTAACCCTCACCCCTAAACCTCACCCTAACCCTCACCCCTAACCCTAACCCTCACCCCTAAACCTAACCCTCACCTCTAACCCTAACCCTCACCCCTAAACCTCACCCTAACCCACCCACCCTAACCCTAACCCTACCCTCACCCTCACCCCTAACCCCTAACCCTAACCCTCACCCCTAACCCTAACCCCTCACCCCTAACCCTAACCCCTCACCCCTACCCTAACCCCTGACCTCTAACCCTACCCCTAACCTAACCCTAACCCTCACCCCTAAACCTAACCCTCCAACCCCTAACCCTAACCCCTCACCTCTAACCCTCACCCCTAAACCTCACCCTAACCCTCACCCCTAACCCTAACCCTCACCCCTAAACCTAACCTTCACCCTTAACCCCTCACCCCTAACCCTAACCCCTCACCCCTAACCCTCACCCCTAAACCTCACCCTAACCCTCACCCCTAACCCTAACCCTAACCCTCACCCCTAACCCTTATCTTTAAAATAAGGTTTTGAAAGGCTCAGGATACGCCTCTGATTCTGCAGAGTTTCGTCACACCTCACTCTTAAAAATCCCAGGGAAAAGGGGCGTGGTGTGTCAGGAGGTAATGATATGCAGGGGGCGGGGCTTTGATAGAAAGAGGTGTTGCAGCACATTCTCTACCCACCTGTGGACGTGGTATTATAATGTTGATGATGACTATATTCTACCGATAAACAATCAATGGATGGGAGATCTCAGATATCTGTGATGGCTTCCTGTACGCGACCGGTTACAACCATCAAACAACAGGGATATATTTATTTTCTTGCTTCATCCTCTCTCTCAGGAAGTCCTTTCGTAATCTGGCTCTGCTCTGGGCCGGATCGATGATCACCGGCCAGCTCGTGCTGATCTCAGGGGTTATAGTGGGTAAGTTATCGACCACCCTTAGTTATTTAACAAAAAATATGTTTTATTTATCTAAATTGGAAAATAGATCCATCTAACAACATGTGCACCATGCAAACCAAAAGAAATGTAAGCCAACATGTTTTCACCCTTTAACTATTTTGTTTACAGGTTAAAGATCAAAGCAAAAAATGTCAAATGAATCACAATAACTGATTTTAACTTCAGCTTATAAAGATTCAACTTAAAAAAAAAAGTGTGTTCTTATAATCTTCCAAAATAAATAAATATTACAGTTAATTTTTGTGTGATTTTCATATACATGTACGGTACTTTTACCATAAAAAGCATAATAAAATCACACACTTGGTAGTCGTTGATATTTTAGAGATGATGATGAAACAAATTGGTTGAAATTTGTGATATTAGGAGTGAAGAGAAACAGACAAATAGTTTTTTATTTCCTTTTTATTGGCGTGGCAGTTAAAGGGTTAATTTAGATCTTCAGCTGAGCTCTGAAGGGTTCAAACAGAATGCTTAACTTCCTCAAATATTTTTCTTCTTCTTTTATTTTAAGTAGAAGAACATTACAGAAAATAACCTGATTCTATTTATGTTCAGTCAAGAAGAAATCTAGTTTACTCTGGTTTCAGGTAAATACAGTAAAAACATGGCTGCTGTGCTGTGGAGGAGCGGCCCGGCTCTGATCCTGTCCCTCTGGGCTGCAGCGAAGATTCTCCTCAGACCGAGAGAGCCATCATTCATCCCCGCGGAGAAGGTGAGGAGAGAACCTCACGTGTGCGCCGCACAGAGAGATCCTCAGACACCATCATGATCGTTATTATACCAGCTCTAAAAGCTCTCCAGAGCGCACATTAAAGAAATTAGCCATGGATACGCAAGCATACTTGGTGGGGTCTAGCGTACAAGGCGAGCTGTCCGAGAGGGCTCCGAGTATTATAGATGTGGAACCGGAGGCCATTAAGTTGTGGAGAAGAGGAGGTGGAGGCTGCCATCTGTATGTCTGATGGAATACAGCAGGCAGACTGCTTATATAAAGAGGCTAATGAGGATAGTTAATAGTACTGCCCCTTCTAATCATCTTCTCAAGCATCCTTTCTGTTTCAATTAAAAACAAAAATTAAGATTTATAAATTATTTACAACATGAGGTGCGCTGCAAAGAAAGGTGATGAAAGGTGAGTGTTTGGCGAGGTCCTGCTGGCGAGGGTTTTTTCAATTATTCCTTAACTCCAGAACGTAGGCGCTGGTAACTCATGCAGTCATTTTTTCACATTTCAGGATACTTTTAGTCCAAAATACAGATTTCTCTGAGATACCGGAGTGCTTTAAAAAAAATGTACGGCTTTGAAAGGTTTGGGAGGAGATTCGATCTCTGAACTCTCTGAAACCTTGAGATCGATTCGTCAGAGATCACAGAGTCGAAACAAGCGAGCCTTCAGAGTTAATCTAGAGAGTTAAATTGACTCTGTACAGAGTCTTTATGGCCCCTCTGTACACACAGACAAAAAGGATATTAGTTCTGGATCTAAACGTATATTTATCAGAATTAAGGTAAAAAAAAAGTGACCTTAAGGTGACAATTTTGAACCTTGGTTTCATTTTAATGTACGTAATGGAAACATAAAAAGAACAAAATCATTGCTTAAAGCAAAATGTACATAATTGTGCTTTTAATAAGCTTAAGGTACAATATGCAGCAATTTAGTCGTGACAATTGTTCTATTTCACAAACAAAAATCTAATTTTAGAAAAATGTGAAAATATTCCTTAAATTCTTGGAATAAATAAACAAAATAATATTTAAAATAGTTTGAAATCATGCTGCATTTAGAGGTAGAAAAATAAAGGTTCAAATTTGTTTCATGTTGAGAGGTTCGGTGTTAGTACAGCAGCTGCAATCCTCTACTCAGATTTTTAGTGTGTGTAAAGAGTTAAATTAAAACTGTACCCCTCAAACTGTGAGGATTTTTATAGTGAAATTAAAAAGTACAATGTCTTAACTCAGTTTGAGTGTTATTTTTTATTCATCATATTCTGCATATAATTCAGTAAAACGTCTTTTTAGCAAATCTTTTTATCTTTTTCGTTTGCCGTTATTCTTAACTGTTGTACGGCTCTTTGGTTAGCAGTGTCTGTGTTTAAATGCGCTTTATAACACCTGGACTGTTAATAACCGTGAATGTGTTCGAGTCTGGGTTCAAGACTGAGCTGAAGGTTTGCCTGCAGGTGGCGCCGGTGCAGAAGAAATCTCTCCTCTGCCGGCCGCTGGACCTGCTGCTGACCCTCTGCCTTCTGGGAAACCTGGCCTTCACTGCGTTCAGAGGCTTTGTAAGTACTCTACAGCAGCGTCAGGTTATTATTATACGTCTTCTTGTGTTGATTTTGCTAATGAGCTCTAAAGCTGTCAAAGTGATCAAATACAGTGGATTGTCATTGAGTCACTCGTCGTCGTATCTCTCAAATCATTCGACTCACTCAAATCATTCGACTCACTCAAATCATTCGACTCACTCAAATCATTCGACTCAAGCATCTCATTCTAATCATTCGACTCACTCAAATCATTCGACTCAAGCATCTCATTCTAATCATTCGACTCACTCAAATCATTCGACTCAAGCATCTCATTCTAATCATTCGACTCACTCAAATCATTCGACTCACTCAAATCATTCGACTCAAGCATCTCATTCTAATCATTCGACTCACTCAAATCATTCGACTCAAGCATCTCATTCTAATCATTCGACTCACTCAAATCATTCGACTCAAGCATCTCATTCTAATCATTCGACTCACTCAAATCATTCGACTCAAGCATCTCATTCGACTCACTCAAATCATTCGACTCACTCAAACCATTCGACTCACTCAAACCATTCGACTCAATCAAACCATTCGACTCACTCAAACCATTCGACTCACTCAAACCATTCGACTCACTCAAACCATTCGACTCACTCAAATCATTCGACTCAAGCATCTCATTCTAATCATTCGACTCACTCAAATCATTCAACTCAAGCATCTCATTCAAATCATTCGACTCACTCAAATCATTCGACTCACTCAAATCATTCGACTCAACCATCTCACTCTAATCATTCGACTCACTCAAATCATTCGACTCACTCAAATCATTCGACTCAAGCATCTCACTCTAATCATTCGACTCACTCAAATCATTCGACTCACTCAAATCATTCGACTCAAGCATCTCACTCTAATCATTCGACTCACTCAAATCATTCGACTCACTCAAATCATTCGACTCACTCAAATCATTCGACTCACTCAAATCATTCGACTCAAGCATCTCATTCTAATCATTCGACTCACTCAAATCATTCGACTCAAGCATCTCATTCGACTCACTCAAATCATTCGACTCAAGCATCTCATTCGACTCAAGCATCTCATTCAAATCATTCGACTCACTCAAATCATTCGACTCAAGCATCTCATTCGACTCAAGCATCTCATTCAAATAATTCGATTCACTCAAACCATTCGACTCAAGCATCTCATTCAAATCATTCGATTCACTCAAACCATTCGACTCAAGCATCTCCTTCAAATCATTCGACTCACTCAAACCATTTGACTCACTCAAATCATTCGACTCACACAAATCATTCGACTCAAGCATCTCACTCAAACCATTCGACTCAAGCATCTCCTTCAAATCATTCGACTCACTCAAACCATTTGACTCACTCAAATCATTCGACTCACACAAATCATTCGACTCAAGCATCTCACTCAAACCATTCGACTCAAGCATCTCATTCAAATCATTCGACTCACTCAAATCATTCGACTCAAGCATCTCATTCGACTCAAGCATCTCATTCAAATAATTCGATTCACTCAAACCATTCGACTCAAGCATCTCCTTCAAATCATTCGACTCACTCAAACCATTTGACTCACTCAAATCATTCGACTCACACAAATCATTCGACTCAAGCATCTCACTCAAATCATTCGACTCTAGCATCTCATTCAAATCATTCGACTCACTCAAACCATTTGACTCACTCAAATCATTCGACTTAAGCATCTCATTCAAATCATTCGACTCACTCAAACCATTTGACTCACTCAAACCATTCGACTTAAGCATCTCATTCAAATCATTCGACTCACTCAAACCATTTGACTCACTCAAATCATTCGACTTAAGCATCTCATTCAAATCATTCGACTCACTCAAACCATTCGACTCACTCAAACCATTCGACTCAAGGATCTCATTCAAATCATTCGACTCAATCAAATCATTCGACTCACTCAAACCATTTGACTCAATCAAATCATTCGACTCACTCAAACCATTCGACTCACTCAAATCATTCGACTCAAGGATCTCATTCAAATCATTCGACTCACTCAAATCATTCGACTCAAGCATCTCATTCTAATCATTCGACTCACTCAAATCATTCGACTCAAGCATCTCATTCTAATCATTCGACTCACTCAAATCCTTCGACTCACTCAAATCATTTGACTCAAGCATCTCATTCTAATCATTCGACTCACTCAAATCATTCGACTCAAGCATCTCATTCTAATCATTCGACTCACTCAAATCATTCGACTCAAGCATCTCATTCGACTCACTCAAATCATTCGACTCACTCAAATCATTCGACTCAAGCATCTCACTCTAATCATTCGACTCACTCAAATCATTCGACTCATTCAAATCATTCGACTCACTCAAATCATTCGACTCAGTTATACCGTTCAACTCAATGATTTCATTCAAATCATTCGACTCACTCAAATCATTCGACTCACTCAAATCATTCGACTCAACCATCTCACTCTAATCATTCGACTCACTCAAATCATTCGACTCACTCAAATCATTCGACTCAAGCATCTCACTCTAATCATTCGACTCACTCAAATCATTCGACTCACTCAAATCATTCGACTCAAGCATCTCACTCTAATCATTCGACTCACTCAAATCATTCGACTCACTCAAATCATTCGACTCACTCAAATCATTCGACTCACTCAAATCATTCGACTCAAGCATCTCACTCTAATCATTCGACTCACTCAAATCATTCGACTCACTCAAATCATTCGACTCACTCAAATCATTCGACTCACTCAAATCATTCGACTCAAGCATCTCATTCTAATCATTTGACTCACTCAAATCATTCGACTCAAGCATCTCATTCTAATCATTCGACTCACTCAAATCATTCGACTCAAGCATCTCATTCGACTCACTCAAATCATTCGACTCAAGCATCTCATTCGACTCAAGCATCTCATTCAAATCATTCGACTCACTCAAATCATTCGACTCAAGCATCTCATTCAAATCATTCGATTCACTCAAACCATTCGACTCAAGCATCTCCTTCAAATCATTCGACTCACTCAAACCATTTGACTCACTCAAATCATTCGACTCACACAAATCATTCGACTCAAGCATCTCACTCAAACCATTCGACTCAAGCATCTCATTCAAATCATTCGACTCACTCAAATCATTCGACTCAAGCATCTCATTCGACTCAAGCATCTCATTCAAATAATTCGATTCACTCAAACCATTCGACTCAAGCATCTCCTTCAAATCATTCGACTCACTCAAACCATTTGACTCACTCAAATCATTCGACTCACACAAATCATTCGACTCAAGCATCTCACTCAAATCATTCGACTCTAGCATCTCATTCAAATCATTCGACTCACTCAAACCATTTGACTCACTCAAATCATTCGACTTAAGCATCTCAATCAAATCATTCGACTCACTCAAACCATTTGACTCAATCAAATCATTCGACTCACTCAAACCATTCGACTCAAGGATCTCATTCAAATCATTCCACTCAATCAAATCATTTGACTCAATCAAATCATTCGACTCATTCAAATTATTCGACTCACTCAAACCATTCGACTCACTCAAACCATTCGACTCAAGCATCTCATTCAAATCATTCGACTCAATCAAATCATTCGACTCACTCAAACCATTTGACTCACTCAAATCATTCGACTCAATCAAACCATTTGACTCACTCAAATCATTCGACTCACTCAAAACCATTCGACTCAATCAAATCATTTGACTCAATCAAATCATTCGACTCATTCAAATTATTCGACTCACTCAAACCATTCGACTCACTCAAACCATTAGACTCAAGCATCTCATTCAAATCATTCGACTCAATCAAATCATTCGACTCAATCAAATCATTCGACTCACTCAAACCATTTGACTCAAGTCAAAATCATTTCGAACTCACGCAAAACCATTCGCGCTCAAGGATCTCATTCCAATCATTCCACTCAATCAATCATTTGACTCAATCAAATCATATCGAGACTCATTCAAATTAATTCGACGCACTCAAACCATTCCGACCATCACTCAAACCATTAAGACTCAAGGCATCTCAATTCAAATCATTCGACTCAATCAAATCATTCGACTCATTCAAACCATTCCGACTCACTCAAAATCATTCAACTCAATCAAATCATTCGACTCCTCACTCAACCATTTGACTCACTACAAATCATTCGACTGCACTCAAAACCACTTCGCCGCACTCAAACCATTCGACTCAAGGATCTCATTCAAATCATTCGACTCAATTAAATCATTCGACTCAATCAAATCATTCGACTCACTCAAACCATTCGACTCACTCAAACCATTCGACTCAAGCATCTCATTCAAATCATTCGACTCAATCAAATCATTCGACTCAATCAAATCATTCGACTCACTCAAATCATTCGACTCACTCAAACCATTCGACTCAATCAAATCATTCGACTCAATCAAATCATTCGACTCAATCAAATCATTCGACTCACTCAAATCATTCGACTCACTCAAATCATTCGACTCACTCAAATCATTCGACTCAATCAAATCATTCGACTCAAACCATTCGACTCAATCAAATCATTCGACTCACTCAAACCATTTGACTCACTCAAACCATTCGACTCACTCAAATCATTCGACTCAAGCATCTCATTCAAATCATTCGACTCAATCAAATCATTCGACTCAATCAAATCATTCGACTCATTCAAATCATTCGACTCAATCAAATAATTCGACTCAATCAAATCATTCGACTCACTCAAACCATTCGACTCACTCAAACCATTCGACTCAAGCATCTCATTCAAATCATTCGACTCAATCAAATCATTCGACTCATTCAAATCATTCGACAAGAGCGTAGAGAGAAGAGAGAGAAAAAACGAGGAGAGAGAGAGAGAGAGAGAGAGGGAGCGAGAGAGAGGGAGAGAGAGGAGAAAGATAGAGAGAGAGAGAGAGAGAAACAAGAGAGAGAGAGAGAGAGAGAGAAAAAAAAGAGTAGAGAGAAAAAAAAAGAGATAGAGAGAGGAGAGAGAGAGAGAGAGAGAAAGAAGAGAGAAGAGCGGAGAGAGCGAGAGAAAAATAGAGAGAAGAGGCAAAGCTCTCGACTCGCGAGTCACTCGCTCTCTCCCCCCCAAATCCTCTATCTCTCATATCTATATCTCTCTCTCTCTCTCTCTCTCTCTCTCTCTCTCTCTCGCTCGCTCGCTTACCAATTGGTTCAGGGATGCTGTGCTCTTCTCAATCAGTACTTATCAGTAGTCAGTAGTACTACTAATCAGTAGTTAAAAACCCAAAAGGTTCAAGCGATTTTATTTAAAAAAATGTCAAAAAAAAAGTTTGTTTAAGTTTTTTTGATAATAAGCATTTTGTGCCAATGCAAAGTCCAATTTGATGTATAACAACGATACAGCCCTAATGCAGAGCAAAACCTCTTAAAGTCAATCTTTGCATCTACTGAGAGTTTCCTGCAGAAGTTTAATTTTAATGCTTTTCTTCTTTCTGCTGGAAAAAACAGAGACAATATTGTGCATTTGTAGCATTTTACCAAAGGGACATTACAATAAAACCTTTACTGTAGCGTTCACAGTTACATGTTTTTAAATATTTATATTTAATATTTTTGCGTTAAATGTGTTTATGACAGGCGTCACGGTGGGGCAGTGGAGTGGGGTGACAAAGAACAAAGACATGTGGTATAAGTGAATTAAGTAAGAACGATTGTTCATAGTGTAAAAAAGGATGTGAATGGTTGTGGAGTTTCCCAGCGATGGGGCAGCTGGAATGGAAGGGCATCTGCCGCATAAAAAATATGCCAGAGAGTTGGCAGTTTATCCTGCTGGGAAGAAAGCCGACATGAAGATGAATGAATGAATGTGTTTATGACCATAAAGTTGTCTTTGGGTTCCAAAGACAACAGTTTAAAACTGCAAAGTATTCGTGGGTTTAGGTGAAAGTTAATATTTTTAGTTTCAAAGTTTTTAATAGACGGTCTGAGGCTGAGAGAGAACGTTCTCAATCTGATGTTCTGCTGATGGAGGAATGAAATCTGAACTTGTGTTGAGGCTCAGAAGACTCTCAGAAGATTCTCAGAGAAAAGACTCTTCAGAAGATTCTCAGAATCACTCACCGGTGGTTCAGGAAGGACTGAGACTCCTGGAGGCTTCTTTCTGGTGAGAATCGAGATGGCTCAAGTTACGAAGTTTTCTTTGTTGTTGATCGATGCATTGCCATTCTTTCGATGAGCTCAACCCAGAAAAAACTCCGATGATGATCGCTGCTTTCCCAAACATCATCCAGAACATGTCCCTGATATCAGTCCATTTGCTCCAGTTCACAGTGAGCCACGTGAAGGAGTAACCAGTGGCAAACAAAATCAGCGCCAGCTGCACAAAAACGCAGATGTGGTGAAGCAGTGAAGGCATGCTGAGGAGGAAGGCTGAGAAAAGTCTCAGAAAGGCTTGAAAAGGCTGGTCAGCTGTCGTGTGAGAGCTTCCGTTCTCTGGCTTCTGTTGATTGGGTTTATTTATACCCTCTCCAGGCAAGAGGTTTTGCTAATGTACTCATGTATCCTCCAGTAGAGGCCACTGGTGGACAACTCAGAGATTTTAAGCCTGGATTGAGAGCGTTAGCGAAAGGCTTGATGAGTTTGGTGCTTTTTTATGGCTGGCACTTCAAGAATCCAAAAGTTGTGATTTGATTGGTTCAATTTGTTCGGATTTCCAGTTGTTTTTGTTCTGCTCAGAAACTATAAGTTCAGCCGTACGATCAAGAAAAGATTATTTTACGAGCTGTGTGCCCCCTTGATTCCATCCATCTTCTTGTCAACTTAACTCTTCTGGAATGTGTTTTACGCGGCGGATGCCCTTCCAGCTGCAACCCATCGCTGGGAAACATCCACACACACTCATTCTCACTCAAACACTACGAACAATCGTTCTTACTCAATTCACTTATTCCGCATGTCTCTGGACTCGTGGAGGAAACCGGAGCACCCGGAGTAAACCCACGCGATCACGAGGAGAACATGAGAACTCCACACAGAGATACCAAACTGATCCAGCCGAGACTCGAACCAGAGACCTTCTTGCTCTGGACTCGTGGAGGAAACCGGAGCACCCGGAGTAAACCCACACGATCACGAGGAGAACATTAGAACTCCACACAGAGATACCAACTGACCCAGCTGAGGCTCGAACCAGAGACCTTCTTGTTCTGGACTCGTGGAGGAAACCGGAGCACCCGGAGTAAACCCACGCGATCACGAGGAGAACATGAGAACTCCACACAGAGATACCAACTGACCCAGCTGAGGCTCGAACCAGAGACCTTCTTGTTCTGGACTCGTGGAGGAAACCGGAGCACCCGGAGTAAACCCACGCGATCACGAGGAGAACATGAGATCTCCACACAGAGATACCAACTGATCCAGCCCAGGCTCGAACCAGAGACCTTCTTGCTCTGGACTCGTGGAGGAAACCGGAGCACCCGGAGTAAACCCACGCGATCACGAGGAGAACATGAGAACTCCACACAGAGATACCAACTGACCCAGCCCAGGCTCGAACCAGAGACCTTCTTGTTCTGGACTCGTGGAGGAAACCGGAGCACCCGGAGTAAACCCACGCGATCACGAGGAGAACATGAGAACTCCACACAGAGATACCAACTGACCCAGCCCAGGCTCGAACCAGAGACCTTCTTGCTCTGGACTCGTGGAGGAAACCGGAGCACCCGGAGTAAACCCACGCGATCACGAGGAGAACATGAGAACTCCACACAGAGATACCAACTGACCCAGCCCAGGCTCGAACCAGAGACCTTCTTGCTCTGGACTCGTGGAGGAAACCGGAGCACCCGGAGTAAACCCACGCGATCACGAGGAGAACATGAGAACTCCACACAGAGACACCAACTGACCCAGCCCAGGCTCGAACCAGAGACCTTCTTGCTGTGAGACGACCGTGCTACACACTGCACCACCGTGACGCTTCACAATTCTCCTTTAGTTGGTAAATTATTTGTAACAAACAGCAACTCTAAACCTAAACTCAGTTTTTTCGCTCACACTCATCGCTCTGTTAAATCAGCAAAAGTCAAAAGCAAGATGCAATTATAAGCAAACAAAAGCACGAATTATTACAGGACTTTGAGGTTGTTGAGATGGTTATTGAAATAACAAATTGTGTTAATAATCAATATTCATAATATCTCAGAAGAGTAAATGAACGGCTAGGTAATTTGGTGACAGCCGTTCGCGCCGTAAAGTGCTTCAGATCAGAACGCTGTAATTATGTTCAACTCTTTGAGCTTTTGTACATAAGCTGCAGGAGAGTTGAGAAATGGACTTTCTTTGGAAACTTTCAGAGCCGGAGGATCTTCTCTCTCAGGACTGAACTTCTGTAGTTGCTTTAAAGCAGCTTCACAAAGTCCTCGTGAGGATCAGATAAAAGTTCATACTGGATCATTCTTTTGGCTAGAAATAAACTTCCTCCTTCAAAGATCAGGAAGAACAATTATCCCAGTTTAATCAATAAGGGAAAGTTTAACCGTTTGAGAAAACTGTTGATTTATACTGACCAATAATCTATAACTTATTGTAAAAGCACTACTTTTTTTTTTACAGTTTTGTGTACACTAAGGGTGTTTTTCTGTTGATTTTTCTATTTTAGCTTTGAGCAGAATTTGCAGAGAACAGCCGTTTCGTGAGAGAGATGAATCTGTACCGTTCATTTCTGATTATTGAGTCATTGATAACTTTGCTCACATCTGATTTGAAAGGAAGCTTCATTGTTTGTGCGTCTTAAATCATTATACACCACTCTATGACCCTTATGAAATAATGAGTTAAATTGTAAATAGGTAACAAAAGTTCTTTCGTATTGTTGATGTTCCCGTACGGCTTGGAGTCTGAAAACGGATTATTCCTGGTTTCCGCTGCAGATCTCAGAGATAAAGAAACGTCTTCAGAGACGAGGGTCGCTGTTTTATTGTGTGTAGGACTTATTTAACTTTAAACCAATTAATCCCAAGCAAACTTTTTATCCCAAGCATTTAGCTCATGTTTATCTGGAATGTAAGAAAGAAGTAATTTATCTCTTGGAAATTAGTGAATAAATAATGTTTTACCTGAAAGCAACAAGCACAGACAGCAAGTTGACCCTGCCTTTATTCTTCTACTACAAAGCAATGATTGGCTGTTTTAAAGGACATTCTCATTGGTTAAAGCAATTTTTAAATAGATAATTTAACACACTGCAAGCTACAGGAAAAGCTGGTAGAAGGAAATTGAAATAGCCTGATGTTGATAGTCTTAAGCTGTGAAACACTGAATGTGTCGAAAGTTTAAAACCTTTTTTGTACTTGTGGTGTTAGTAGGTTTTTCTCTGAAAGCTGCCCTATCATCCTCTTTTAAATGATTGATAATCAATATTCTCCCTCTAGACGATCTCTGCACTCTTAATCACCTTCAGAGGGCAGGATTTATCATAAACAATGTCTCTGATTCTCCTCAAATGGTTGAGCTCCTAAAAACGAGCCGCATGCCCCCCGTTCCACCCACACCATGCCTCCACCACGCCCCCTGCTGGGTTCCACACAGAAAATCCACACATTTCCCACCATCACATTCATCTTTTGGAACCAAAAACACTTTTCATCCGACATGTCTTTTCATTGACATCTTGTGTCCTGTTCAGCACTGTGCTACCATGTTTTTCTCTTATGGAGGTAAGTATACCTCACGTATTTCTCCACCAGATGAGAAGCATTTGCCATTTTCTCAAGTAACGTTTTGCTTTCAGTTTTTGCTTCCCTAATACAGCGTGTTTGCCTCGATAAAATAACTGTATGGATGTGTTTATCAGGATTTAACACATAGCTAGCGTGTCAGATGGTCTATGAGGTTTAATCTTCTTTTGTCCATGTTTAGTTTTTGATTAGTTTAGTGTTGCAGAAAATTATCTTCACAGAAATGTAACCGCATGAGAGTGAGCGGCTTGTGTTAGTTGAGTAAATCCCTGTACAGTTTGAGTGTGTGAAAGGCGTCAGAAGCAGCAGAGCACTCCCTGAGCTTCAGCGCTCCTCGACGAGAGAGCTGTAATCTGTTCCAGAGTCCGTGTTTATGGAGGTTCCTCGACGGACCCGAGATAAACTGCTGGAGATCACACCTCCACCTTTTACACACGACACACGAGAAGCTTTCAAAAACACAGCAGCCAACGCTCACAGCGTTTTCATCTCTTTAATACTTATTACATTCAGATTTATTACTTCTGAAGTTAATGAAAAGAAACATGTAATACAATAAATTAAATCAGCAATCCTGTATTGTTTTATCAAACTGAACAAAAATAATGAAGTCAAGATCATTTAAACACAGGCTGAAAACGTTATAATCTAACAAACACAATATTACACCGTCAAAATCCTGGAGAAGTTTCAGCTAAACAGATGTTCTTTGAGTAAAACCCGAATATAATTCTGTTTTGAAGGTTTTGGAAGTTTGTTTTTTGTAAATACGGCCCTCAAATGCTTTAAAAGTATTCCTGAAAGTATTCACAGAAACGAGAGAGACAGCAGAAAGCAGATAATCGTTATATCAGTAGCGATGTCTAAATGTTAAAAAGCTATTCAAAAACAAGTACAGCTCAGAATATATGTCCCCACTCATATTTTCTATTTAAGAAGATTTTTTGAAAATGTAATGTTACTTTAAAACAGCTACATTTTCGTTGCTTTAACCTTAAACATAAGAAAATTGTACTCCACATTTTTCAGATGCTTAGAAAACAATTTAGAGGAGAAGGAGTTCACACCGGTTGGATTGAAAACATACTAAAACACAATCAAAATATATGGAATACTAGTTAAAACAGCTATATTTTCCAAGCTTTTTTTGTTTGCATTGACTTCACAGCTGCTGAAGTCATGCATTGAGAACACAAACACAAGTAATAAAGATTTCTTCTGAGTCGACGTTGAACTAAGTCAGGCCCAGGGGTTGAACATCTGACCAGTGTGAGCTCAGCGCTAACTCATCCTCTCTCCCTGCTCTCAAAATGTAAAGGAAACTGAAAACCTCTAAACAGACGAAGAGAGAGGGTGTTCGGGTCCTGCAGGCGTCAGTGCCTCTTCTTGCCGTTGGTGGCAGGCGTGTGAGGCTGCTCCTGGAGGAAGAAGGCCGGTCTGATGTGGCAGCGCAGGGCGAGCAGCACGGGCCCGACGAGGCTCAGCAGGTTCAGCAGCAGCACCTGACTCCACTCGTCTTTGGGGATCCGGTACGTGAAGGGTGTACGGGGGTGAAGAGAGGCTCCCAGGTGAGTCCACTGCGCCTGAAACGCATCATGAGGAGCATCTGAGGATCGGGACGCTGTTCTCTAAATCTATTGCGTTACGGTCTCCGTGTGTGTGGTTCTAACCTGAGCCACCGCTCCTGCGAGCACCAGCGTCCAGTCCAGCATCCAGCTGCTTCCTGGAGTGAGAAGCCCGAACACGCAGCCTGCCAAGAGAGGGACGACGTGGAAGAGGAACACCAGCATCTGCAAAAGCACAGCAGAGTTCTCTCAAGGGTTCTGTGATTTACAGCCGGGAGCAGAGACGAGTGCTCTGAAGAAACGTTCCTCCGTTCATGATCCCAGTCTGGAGCGGAACAGCTCCTTCCATCACGGGCTCTAGCAGCGGTTCTCTTTTTTGTTTGGCTGATTATAGTCCTGGTATAGTAAAGTAAAGTAAAGTAACTTATTTTAAAGCATGACCCCAATATCATGAAAACAGGACTTTTCAGATGTTTCTCTCGTGTTCTCGAGTCGTTCCTCATCAGAAACTCTCCTCGAGGCGTCTCCAGATCGCTTCATGTTCCTGGAACCCTGTTTTCTTTTTCTGGAGCTCAAAACGACTCGATGCTGTAGCCACGCCCCCTGACCGAAGTTCCACCCACTAACCAATCAGACGAGGCACTAATGCAGCAAATTTCAATGAAGAACATACGTGCTGACTGAGCCGGAAGCGAACCGTAGCAGAGCCACGCCGGTAAACAATGAAAAGAAAGAGAGTTTTTTGATGAAAGTGTTTTGTCTCCAAAATAAGAAATCAATTGGGGGGAATCGGGAGGATTTTCTTTGTGGAACCCAGCAGGGGGCGTACACCAGTGGAAGGAACAGAGGCTACACAGCTCATTTTGAGGAGCTCAACCATTTTAGGTTTGAGGAGAATCAGAGACATTGTTTAGGATAAATACTGCTTTCTGAAGGTGATTAACAGTGCAGAGATCATCTAAAGAGGGCGAATATTTTATTTAAACAGAATCTTTAATAGAATCTTTAAGCTTTGACAATTTGCATTCTAGAGCAGCAATTTTCCAAGCAGTGTCTCCGGAGCGGCTGCAGTTACACAGAGTCGTATTAAACTCACCGTGAGCTTTGGGAAGCCAACGCTGTCCTTCATGTACGGCTCGCACTGATAGATGTAGGTAAAACAAGCATCCAGAGAGCACTCCAGAACCACCTGAGAGAGGAACACACACACCTGTGAGATCTGGAGAATCCCTTCAGAAAAATAGTGTTATTTCATTCACTTAAAAAGCTAAAAACCCTGGAACGATATATGGTAGGGTACATGTTGATTGCTAGGCTGTACAGAGCTGCCTAGCTGGGACCATCTACAGGATAGTTCATCTGCTACTGGCTCAGCATAAGTGAGGCTTGCTTATTTTAATTCAGTGCAGAAACATGATTCTGCTGCTTGATTCACTGTTGGTTGAAACTCCAATCCAATGGAGCTGTTACGATCATTTATTGATTTGGATGAGATCATTGAGTCGAATGATTTGAGTGAGTCGAATGATTTGAGTGAGTCGAATGGTTTGATTGAGTCGAATGATTGAGTGATGAGTTTGAGAGATGATGTGATGTGATTGAGTCGAATGATTTGATGCGTCGAATGATTTGAGTGAGTCGAATGGTTGATGATGGTTTGCAGTCGATGATTTGATTGATAGTCGAATGATTTGAGTGAGTCGAACTGGTTGAGTGAGTCAGATGTTGATGAGTCGAATGATTTGAGTTGAGTGAATGATTGAGTGAGTCATGGTTTGGATTGGGGAATGATTTGAGTGGAGTCGAATGATTTGAGTGAGTCGTGAATGGTTTGGATTGAGTCGAATGATTTGAAGTGAGTCGAATGATTTGAGTGAGTCGATATGGTGTGAGTGAGTCGAATGGTTTGATGTCGAATGGATTTGATTGAGTCGAATGAATTGAGTGAGTCGAATGTTTGAGTGAGTCGAATGGTTTGAGTGAGTCGAATATGATTTGATTGAGTGAATGATTTGAGTGAGTCGAATGGTTGAGTGAGTCGTGAGAGTGGTTTTGAGTGAGTCGAATGGTTTGAGTGAGTCGAATGGTTGAGTGAGTCGAAATGATTGAGTGAGTCGGAATGATTTGATGAGTCGAATGATTTGAGTGAGTCGAATGATTGATTGAGTCGAATGATTTGAGTGAGTCGAAATGGTTAATGAGTCGAATGATTTGATTGAAGTCGAATGATTTGATTGAGTCGAAGTGGTTTTGGTGAGTCGAATGATTTGAGTGAGTCGAATGATTTGATTGAGTCGAATGGTTTGAGTGAGTCGAATGGTTTGATTCAGTCGAATGATTTGAGTGAGACGAATGGTTTGAATGAGTCGAATGATTTGATTGAGTCGAATGATTTGATTGAGTCGAATGATTTGATTGAGTCGAATGATTTGAGTGAGTCGAATGATTTGAGTGAGTCGAATGATTTGATTGAGTCGAATGGTTTGAGTGAGTCGAATGATTTGATTGAGTCGAATGATTTGAGTGAGTCGAATGGTTTGAATGAGTCGAATGATTTGATTGAGTCGAATGATTTGAGTGAGTCGAATGATTTGAATGAGATGCTTGAGTCTAATGGTTTGAGTGAGTCGAATGGTTTGAGTGAGTCGAATAATTTGAATGAGTCGAATGATTTGATTGAGTCGAATGATTTGAATGAGATCCTTGAGTCGAATGATTTGATTGAGTCGAATGGTTTGTGAGTGAATGATTGTTCGATGGCAGTGAATTTGATTGAGTCGAATGATTTGAGTGAGTCGAAATGGTTTATGGATGAGTCTGATGATTGATCATTTTGAGTGAGTCGAATGGTTGAGTGATGAATGAGTCGAAATGATTGATTGGTCGAAATGATTTGAATGAGATGCTTGAGTCTAATGGTTTGAGTGAGTGTGAGTCGAAGCGAGTTTGATAGTGAGTCGAATGATTTGATTGAGTCGAATGATTTGAATGAGACTTGGCGAATGATTTGAGTCGAATGGATTATGATGTTGAGTCGATATGGTTGTGATGAATGAGTCGAATGAGATTGATTGAGTCTGTGAGAATGATTTGATTGAGTCGAATGATTTGAATGAGATTGAGTCGAATGATTTGATGAGTCGAATGTTATGAGTGAGTCCAAATGGTCTGAGTGTGGTCGAATGAGGAATATTTGATTGAGTGTTGATCTGAGTGCGAATGATTTGAATGAGTCGAATGATTTGATTGAGTCGAATGATTTGATTGAGTTCGAATTATTCGATGAGTTCGAATGATTTGATTGAGTCGAAAGATTTGATTGTAGAGTCGAATGATTTGAATGCGT
>UELW01000487.1:0-60303 GCA_900490495.1 Danionella dracula
CTATTGTTAAGGTTAGAGCAAAGCTTGTAAAACAGGGATCACCAAATCCTTGAGGTTCGAAACCCTGCACATTTTTGGTTTAACCATCATGAAACACACCTGTTACACTAACTGACATCCTCTTGGCTTGTCTGAAGCTAGAGAGGTATGCATGCCAGAGCAGGGTTCTAAATAAATTATGCAGGGCTCTGGACCTTTAGGACCGGATTTGATGATCCCTGATGTAGATGGTGTCATGATCTCAAATTTGTCACGTTGTTTATAGTAAAATTAGAAAAAACAAGTCACGTTAAACTTTATATACAGTGGGAGCCTTTGATATATTTGAAGATGCCATCAGCAAAACATATACAATTAAGTCAAGCAACTGACCATTGAGAAAGTCTTTAATCTTCTGAATGAAGTCTTTCAGCATCTTGTTGGAGTTTTCAAAAAGTTGCTTCTTGCTCTGTGCTTTGCTGAGTGTGTCCTTCGCTTGACTTTTCACCATTTGAGTGAGGGCAGCGATGTCTTTGAGCTGTGACAGAAACAGAGCATGTCAGAACTTCACAAACACATACCTATCACGCTCATCAGAAAGCTTGTGTACCTTTTTTGCCATGGATTGCAACTCCCCACTGACAGCGCTCAGATTCTTATGAACTGCATCAGCATTGCTCAGAGCAGTCACTGATGCACCAACCGTTCCATTACAGCCTTTTCCTCCACACTTCAGCCCGCCATCAACGTAACGGCAACCGGCTCCACCACAAGGGCTGTCAGGGCAGGTACCGTTCCCACTAGTGTTACCCTGACCACCACAAACCTGAGGGTGAAATTTTTATTATGTGTATCTATTTTCTTCAGAAAGTTCTTTTATACGTTCATTCATTCATCTTCATGTCGGCTTTCTTCCCTTTCGGGGTCGCCACAGCAGAATGAACCGCCAACTCTCTGGCATATGTTTTACGCAGCGGATGCCCTTCCAGCCACAACCCATCGCTGGGAGATATTCACACACACACACACACTCATTCACACTTTAACACTATGGGCAATCGTTCTTACTCAATTCACTTATTCCGCATGTCTTTGGAGCACCCGGAGAAAACCCACGCGATCACGGGGAGAACATGCAAACTCCACACAGAAATGCCACCTGCCCCAGCCGAGGCTAGAACCAGCGACCTTCTTGCTGTGAGACGACCATGCTACCCACTGCGCCACCGTGACGCTTTTATACATTCACCATAAATAAAAAATAAAAGTTAGTAAAATTTGGGATGCTTTTTAAAATACTTTTTTTCACATTTTTATTTAAAATATAAAGTGTAAGGAAGATACATAGATTAAAATATATGAGTAATACATTATAATAATTTATATTTTTCCGCATAATATATTCCATCGCTCATATATTTCTCTGCTCCACTCGTCTGCACTCGCATATTCTCATTGACTTTACATACAAAATGTCTGCCATTCTAGCTTTTATGCCAGTCAGTGTGAACAAAGCACAAGTCCTTAAAAGGCTGATTAATCTCAAAGTCATTAAATGAAGGACTTTATTGTCAAGCTCCATATAAATGTAAAAGTATTTTGATAAAAAAATCAATAACATATTATAATTACATTAAAAACATATACCAGAAAGAAAAATAAGTAAATGACATAAATGTGTAAAACACCTCCCCCAAATTCTCTACTTTGTCCTGCTTGCTGGTAAGAGACAGTTCCTGGGATTGAAGTTCCTCTCCACCCCGATTCCCTCTCTCCTGTCTGTCGCTACTCTCCTTTCCCAATAAATAAATAATAAAAATGTCACAAAATAATATTAAAAGTTATCTACCTTGTTGCTGAGGTGATGGATCTTTCTATCAATCTCATGTGCTTTTCCCTTAAGTTCAGACAGGGATTTATTGTTTGCAGTGACTGTACGCAGGAAGCTGTCCTTCTTATCTTTCAGCAAGGTTTCAGTATAGTTGCGAGTCTTTTGAGATTGCTCCACTGGACTTTGAGATCCATATACAGAGGCGTTACATCGCTGCTCTGAATTAAGGGAACTCTGGTAGTACTTGCGTACATTTTCAAAGAGCCCTGTGAAAAAGGTAAAGACACAAACAGTTAATTAACATTTACCTCAACAACTATGGTGTTTAGGGGATTATGACTCTCAAACTATTAAATTACATTCCAGAGAGAAACCACAAATAACTAGGGGCATGGGTACAATATTATTTTGACAAATATTCTATATTTCTACATTTACCTGTGAGTCCAGCTGTTAGGAAGTTATCCAGCTCTCTGTGCAGCTTGTGAAGTGTTTCATTCAGATCTCTCAGTTCTTTCTCCAGTGCAGTTAGGTTTCGTTTCAGACCATTGTCATGTTCTGTTGTCAGATTAAGCTCTCTTGTTACACCCATCAGACGTCCATCGGTCAAAGCTATCTCTGCTCTGAAATCCCAGTACAAAATGTTACATTTTTACATCCCTCATATAACAGTGGAACTATTGTGTGCAGGCTCACCTCAAGTCATCAATAGCTTGGATGATTAAGTTATAAGTTCCCTCTTTGTTCCCATCTTGTATCAGCTCCTGAACCTGAGCCAACTTCTTCTGAAGTGCAAGTATGCGCTCATCGTGAACTCCAGGCACCTCGCCCTTTTCCAGGATCATGTTGATGAAATCCCTGGTGAAGGTCAGATCCCGCTTGACCTGGCACACAGCATCGTCCCACAGCTTAAAGCATGGATGGCATTGGACACATTTGGGAAAGTTTCCGGTGAAGCCTCTGGCACATTCGTCACAGCGGCGTCCAGAAGCTCCATCTTTACAGACACACTCGCCAGTTACACTGTCGCACTGAGCCATATCAGATCCCAGGGGATGGCAGTTACATTCTAATAAGGGGAAATGGAAAAGGACTCGAGATCTCAAGCTTTGAAGAGGATGACTTGTTTACTGTGATACTCACCTTCACAGTGGACCATGGGATTCCCCCAGTGGAACGTCTCACACTCATTGCATTGCCGCCCTCCAAAACCTGGCTGACAGTGACACTGACCACTGAACTACATGCACGAAGACAACAATAAATTGAGTAAGAGCGAGTTTAGGAGAATTGCTCTTTTTTAACTTTCAACTCAAATCCATCTCCCACATCCATTCAAAATGCACTATGTTTTCTATTTTCTAAACAAAGAAACAGTACCATGTTGCAGTGTGCACTGAGGGCATTCGGTTGAGCACATCCACATGCTTCACATCCATATTCTGAGCCAAAATTCCAGTGGTTGGGTGCACACTGGTCACAGTTGTGTCCAATAATGTTTGCTTTACAAGGACACTGTCCAGTTTGCAGATCACAGTGACACACTCCATCAGTGCAGTAGTCCCGTAAAGTGCCTGCAGTTACACAGGTACAGCCTGTTGGAAAAGACAGTGTCATTTAGATATAAATTACACTCATTCATTTAACTTTAAAAAGTAAAAGTCACTGTACATACGCCTACAGTCTTGAGCGAGTGCGTTTCCATAGTGACCTATTTTGCAATCAGAGCAAGAGTCTCCATCAGTGTTATACAGGCACTTGAGACATTGACCAGTTCGTGGGTCACATGCTTCTGGGTCCTGAGGGTCAATGTTTCTGTTGCAATGGCATGGCTGGCATGTTCCTCCGGGTAGCTCAGGATTACCATAGTAACCGGGAGCACACTGATCACAGCGAGAACCTAACGAAAAAGTTGTCAAATAATCTAGTTGGGAATGTTTTGAATTGATTCAGTGTTTTACCTGTGTATCCCTGTTCACACTGACAGAGGATCTGATTGGAGCTGTAGTCAACATGGCAGGAGGCACCATTTGAGTGTCCGCTGTCAGGGTGTCCAGGACATGGACAGGGACGACAGTGCTCACCAGAACCCAAAACTGGGTTACCATAGTATCCATTTACACAGCTTAATAAATGCAGAAAATGGATGTACAATTAGGAAAAAAAACATTTTCAAACAGCTATGTTAATTGTCATTGTTAAATATTGGCTCAATTTACTTTAAAATTGTAATTTTGTGTTTTGCATGATCAATTGACTTGTGGTGTTATCCTTAGTTGATTGAAAAAGTCCACAAATATTAGTCCCTGTTTTTTTTTCAAGTCATTAACAATGTAATAGTGTTAACTGTGTCTGACCTCTCACACAGGTGTCCAGCTGTGTTGTCTCTACAGTTGTAGCAGGTGCCTGTTTCCGGGTTGCATGTTTCCGCATGGCTGTTACATTGGCATTGTCTGCAGCTGGGAAAACCCCACTGACCCGGCTGGCACTCTGAACACTGGCGCCCCCATTGCCCCACGCCGGCATACACATTGTCCTGTCACAGGGTGACACTGATGTTCTGAAGAACCCTGAGAGTGACAGTCACATACTGATATTGAGAGAAGAAAGAGAAGGAAACAGATAACAACTGTCATTCTCACTTACTTTAACATTGAAATAAGATATTATATAAAATATTAATTAAAATGCTTTTTATTGCCATATTGTTTGATAATGAACATTGTCTCACCGGTGCAGCCCATAGGGCCCAAATCCATAAGTCCCAGGAGCACACTGATCACACTTACGGCCAATAACATAGGTTTGCAGAGACACTGACCTCCCACTTTGTCGCACTCTGCATTTAAAGACCCCCTGAGGATCACACTGACAAGCTGCAGAAACACAACAGCTAAGCAGTCACAACCACCCAAGCTGTCCAAAAGAAATTACCCTAGAACATACATTAAAATAGACCTCATTCAGAATGTGACTCACCAAGAGCACCATTGTGCATGATGGCAGAAATGCTGCAGATGAGTGAGGTGCACAGATCAGCCAGTACCGGCATGGGGATTGTCATGAAGGAATCAAAACACATGTAAAGCTGCATCTCTTGGCGCCGACGCTCATTGTGTGGATTTTCACCATGGAAACCAGTGAGCTCTTCATATTTGGGTATCAGCACAAGCTGTGAGAAGAAGGAATTATGTTGACGTGTCTTCCTAAAAAATTTTCTATTTGTGATGTAACCAGCAGGATGCAGTGTTTGTATGTAATGGTTTTCTTTGAGTGTTAAACAAGTTCACTTATAAGGTAAAGTCTTACTGAGTCAATGAGGATGAAAGCTGTGAGATGACGATGGGACACGGCGTGACGCTGAAAACGGATGGTTACCACGTACTGGTTGTTAGGCTCAAAACAGAAGGGCCTTGGCATTTCAATGTACCTGTGTAGAGTTAAAATATGGTTCATAATAGTCAAAAACTAATAGTGGAGGTGTCTTCATGCTACTTTAACTATATCTATAGGTAATATATTAATCACTGTTCACATATCTACTGGAGGGTATCTCATTTAATTATTTCAGATAAATATATCTTCTTCAACCTGTTGAAATGTGCATTTTGTTAGACATATTTACAATAACAGTAAAGCTGCTCCAATGAGGGCAGGTAGGAACCCTTATTTAGTTTCCTCTATTCAGACAGCAGCCTGATAAGACATGTGAAGCCTAATCTCCGGTCTAGGTTTTATTTTCCCTTCCGCCCTTCCTGAACTCACCTTGCACAATTTTCTTTTCATTCCTACCACTTTCTCATACAGCCAGAATTTGAATTCTGTTCTCTCTCAGTGTATGTTTGAGAGGATATGTAGTTTCTGACAGGGTCTAATTTGCTACTACATTCCCAAGGTTGGGACGAGGCCAGAAATCAGATTAGAGTCACATTACATGGGCACCCACAAACTGATCAAAACAACTGCTGGAGTTCTTTTCACATGAAGCGAGGTTTAGACTGTGTAAGGTGGTTTACAAGAACCCTATAAGAACTGTAAGACAGCAGAACATAATTTACTCCCCCACTGGATTTTATACTGAATATGCAATAAATAACAACCTATAAAACTTGGATTATTTTCAGTAATCATGGAGAAAATAATACAAGATTAATGGTACCTCCTGTTGTGGTGCAGCAGGACTGTGTAAAACTGCTCTGTAGGAAGCATGTTTCCACAGCGAAGACTTGTGGGTAAATTCACAGACCTAATACCCACTAAAGCTTCCCAGTCTTCCGTTGACTGAAAATAACCATAAAAAAATAAGCCATTTACTTGTTGTTGAGATTAACTTCAATCCTGTTCATAAAATAGGTATCTTTTTCATGGATCATAGTGAAGCTATTCAGTCCATTCTCTCTAAACTAGTCACTAAATTTAAAAGAAGCCTTTAAAAATGTAGAAGAAAATGTGAGTGGAAAAAAAGCTGTTAAAAATAGGAAGAAAAACACATGTACTAATATAAAATACAACTAAAAATGTAATTTACAAACACAAGTTTAAAGGTGCTTTTGTGATCTTTGGGAGTCAATGTCGATGTTTGGACTAACCAAACAAACACGCGTCTTGATTTGCAAAAATATACTTCTTCTACTGAATAACAGTAAATTTGTTTTGACACCTGGTTTGGCAGAGTCAGCTCTCCATAATCGTTTTACTTTTATTCATATTACAGGTTACGATCCTTTTGTTGTTCTATTTCAAACTTTGAAACAAATGTGAATTTTCAATTAGTGTAAAATATCAGTATTATGTCTTTAGAACAAACCTCTGGCTCGTATCGGATCGTTATGTCATATTCCATGCCATAAGGTATATTGCTGATGGTAAACTGAAGACCAGCTCCATCTTTCACCCGAGCAAAGCCTGGCCCAGTCCATGTGACCATCTGACCCGACTGTCTCTCCCTGTGCACTGTACTCACAGTGGGCTGAAAACAAAGAAAGAAATCATTAATCCCTTGAGGAATTGCTATGACCTGCTCTAATAAAAAAAAGAATAATTGTACACAGTTCACTGAAACAATATGGTAACAAGTACAATAAATAATGAGGAATGCACAGAAGGCAAATTGGGATTGTATTGGTTGTGTTTGTAGTTGACTGTGAGGTTTGCAAAAACGCTCCTACAAGTACCCATGTACCATGGATCTTATTAACGTTTACTGTTTCTCTAAGCAAGTGATGCAAATGTTGATATTTTGCAAATCTTGTTAACATATCTGTCATTATTGTTGGTAAAATTTAATCAAGTGGAAGTAAATACTGACAAATCTTTTAACTCACTAGCTGCAGAGCAGTGATTGCGTGAAAGCGGTGTTCTCGTTGGCTCACAGAGTTCTGATTGTATCTTTTAACTCTATTCATGTCTGTGAAGGCTCAAGAGGTTTTGGCAGTTTTTTTTGGTGAAGACCTGCCCATGAGCCCATTTAACTGACAAGACAAACAACCAATCCCATGTCGTTTTGCATATTTCGAAGTCTCACATAGCCAGCGAGTTCAAAGTTTAGTTGTTCTTTAACATCACACATTTTCAACACACATGATAGATATCCTATAATCAATTTTTTTCCGTGCAGAATGTAAATAAAGGCTTCACTTGCTCCTAGTCTACTAATTTAACGAAACAAACCATGGCTTCATGAAGTGTTTCCAACTTTACATACCAAACTCTTCAGATATTTAGTGTGACGACTGAGGCTGAGACTTATGTCTGTGTTCTTCTTTTTGTTTGTTAATGGCCACCCTACACAGGAAGTGCCCGCTACTGATTTATCACAGAGCTTGTGGCCTGCTAGGTTTTGACACTTAGTTACAATTTTTAGAAATGTTCTTTGGCTCGCGAGGAAGTCAGCACAGAGTTCCTGTAAATGCAGCTTTCACAGTGGGCATTTCTTTTTACTAGACGCTCATGAATATATTGGTCTTAACACTTGCTGCCTAATGATCAGCTCACACAGCGAGAGACATGTATGGAACTGTTGATAAGGATCTCTTACTGTTTGCTGCAGCTGTCGAATGCGCCTCAGTGCTGCCCTCTGTTGTCGAACAACGCGCCGATGACGCCGATGTCTTCTCAGCTGGTTGTTCAGCTGCTGCACACAGTCTGTCTCAGCCTGAGGCCGTGGACTGCCCTGAAGAACAAACATCATACACGGATTACCTTTAAACTAATGACTTATAACAAACGTGCTAAATAATAAAAGTGTGCCCTGTAAACAAACAATTTCCACTGAAAGCGATAAAATAATTTTCGTTATAACGATTTATAATTGTATAATTACAAAGTACAATTGTCAAGTCTTTTCAAAGCACAGAAAACACTTGAAACAAGGCATTCCTATACCTTTCCTACTAAACCACTGGACAGACTCAGTTCAGCTACAATAAGACATTATCACAAAAATAAACACATAAACAAACTGTCATTACTGCAATTATAACTTTGCTTAAAACAAAAGAATTATATATTTTGCTTTATTCAGAGAGCTACAGAATGGTTTGGTCAAACTATTTAATATGTTGTAGATTATATGCAACAAGTGACAAATCACTTCAGCCCTCCTTCAACAGTAAATTTTATAACCGTGCAGTGTTATGAATTGTTTTGATTCTACAGCAATTTTCCCAGCGCTTATGCAGAAACAGAGCACAATGAAACCCCTTGCTCAGTGAGGTGCATAAGGGGGGCAGTAAAAGTGTGAACTGGGATGATCTTGGTGCAGACGGTGTGAACCAGACAGATCTGTGCGCCTTTTTATGTGTGCTGGCCATTCATAATGCCCTCTGACAGCCTGGAACCGCATCAGATCCCTAATCTACTTCTGGGTCACTTCAGCTTGGATCCCTGACACTTTTTGTTGTTTTGTTTTTACTAACAGAGGATAAATAAAAGATAATAGAAATCTGTTACAATTATAAAAGTATATTTTAACTTTTCACCACCAGAATGTGAATGTGGAGTGAAGGAATAATGCTCTGATAATTGTAAAGCATCTTTGAGTGTCTAGAAAAGCGCCACATAAATTAAATGCATTATTATTTATTAGTATTATAACTTCACCTAAACTACAGAGTGATAAAGAGGATTTTATATTATCACATTGTTTTCATGTGATTGTATAAAGAGAGGTTTTGTTTTAAAATTTTATAAAAAAAATATTTCATATGGACAACTGATCGATCTATTTATTTTTTTCTATTTTACCCTGATAATATTAACTGAACTCTCTGAGTGTAGGCTTCCTAAACAAAACAGCAATACACTGAATGCTGGATGGAATGCTACTCACTGGAAGAGTAGGGTCTTCAGGAGTGTGGCCTATCGCTGCTTCTGCTTCATACTTGTAATAATCCAGAGAAGCACAGAAATAGGCCGGCTGGACTTCAGAACACTGGCGACCAATCATATGAGCCCGGCAGTCACACTGACCACTGTCAATCATGCATCTTGAATAAAATGTGCAGAGAATATTTATTAACAACTTTAACTGTTGCATGTGAAACCAATAACAAAACGCAAGCAAGTTCCTTTTGTGTTTTCTGATGTTAAAAACTCACTTGCTGCTTGTTGCTCCACCAAAGTCACAGTCACAGGGTCTGCAACCAGTCAAATCATGACTGAGGCCCCAGTATTCAGGCTGTACACAAACACAAACTTTTATGAGTTCTCATTACTAAAGCAGAGAGGAACTTTGAAAGAGATAGTGAAGTCATACTAGACACTGATTGCAGTGGCGTCCTGTTACATATCTTTTGCAAGAACAATCTCCACTGATCTGATCACATGGTGCCCCCAGTGTAGTAATCCCACGAGGGTCACAGTTACATGCTGTCAGTGAAAATGAGGTGAAATAGAGAGTGACATGTGGAAGTGAAAAAAGGCACCGGTATAAAATCTTAAAGTCATCTAACAGTGGTAGTGTCGATACTTAAATCGGATAACAGCTCCTGAAGCAGAAAATCTTTATTTTCTGGTGGTGTTATTCTTGCCAGCTACAAATAGCCAACCATCACATAAAATGTAAAAAAATATTGTCCTGGTTTTTTATATGTATCTGTATTAGCACATATGAGCTGCTGGTCAAAAAACGTATGTTAACAACACACCCTTTTTTGACAATGTTATTTATTTGACTGAATGAGAAAATAAACCATTGTTTCATTACATATTTATTTTCTACTCCTTTTTGTTAAAAAATTTCTTTAAAAAAATCTTTCTGAAAATTGACTTTCTTTATACATTGCGACTACTAATTCCTACTCCAGCTCTGAGTATGGAGAGCAGGTACCAACTAGCTCAAATAAATCATTTGATAACAACGTATCAAGTAACTCACTTCTATAATAACTTGAAAAGTGGCAGGACATAGTACTTTACACAGAAATCACTTACGCTGGCATCCTTGAGGATCATCAAAACTGAGTCCATAGTATCCCTCTTTGCAGTAGTCACAGCGCTGACCTCTGACATTCTGCTTACATCGACACTGACCACCAATCATGCCCAGATCAAGATCAGTATGACTGTCACACACTCCACCTTCGACAGAGCCCACTGGGTCACAGTCACACGCTGCACAAACAAGAAGCTACTTCAATTAAAGGTGAAAGAAAACCATGCACAAAGACGGCATGCCCAAATCAGATTGTGAACTCACGGACACAGGCTGCTGGGTCTCGGATGTCTCGAGCTGGATCCTGATAGTAAAAAGGTTTGCAGCTCTCACAGTTGCGGCCCATGGTGTTATGAAGACAGTTCTCACACACACCGCCGCTAACGTTCCCCGTAGCCAAATACACCGCCATGTCAAAGTGACACTGGCTGGAGTGACTATTACAGTTACACTCTGGGGGAACAATTTGATTTTAGTTTTAGCAGCAGAAGGGTTACTTTTGGTTACACTATTGTAAAACCAAGCATATTTTACATTTTAGATAGAGTGACATCCTAAACACTGCAAAACTTGTGAAATGTTTGTTACATCAAAATCTAAAAATGTACAATAACAAGTTAGTTAAGCCAGGTAATGACTCTTAAAGAGCATTTTTGGATTATTGAACGGTATTTAAAGGAGACCTAAGATGACAGTCAACACTTTCCAGCAGTTTGGACAGAAAAGTGGCTCATTGACATCCCCTTAAAACGACAAAAATCCATCCAAGGGTTTTATTTTAATAACATCAAATGCGTTATACCCTCTAAGAACGAGCCTGTGTGAAACTCAAAGTAAATGAAATCAAATACTTTTAGGCCCTCCAATTACTTCCATTACCATAATCTCTAGCCTTCACTTTCCTTGGGTTGTAAATACAAATAAACTACATATGCAATAGATGTTGGTTTGCACGAGTCATTTTGCTCCAGATTTTTGAACGAGAGTCATTAGAAAGCAGTATTTGTAATTAAGTTGAGACTGAAACCTTTCTCTGTCTCAACTCTTAAGTAATCCAACTTCAGAACAAGTGAGCCAATCCTTTTCAAAACTCTTACATGATATCATGCTACAGTGCAATTCCTCACGAGAATCAAGTGTTACTTAAATGTGTCAATCTTACCCCTGCAGGTGTGTGCATTATCAACCTCAGCTGGTCTCCAAGGGGCATCATTGTAAAAGTCTCTGCAGCGCTCACAGTTCAATCCCACCGTATTGTGTTTACAAACACAGCGTCCATGAATCTGTCAAACAAAGAACCAAAGGGAAAAAGTGCTTTCTTTTTTTTAATCAAACATCAGAAAAAATCGTCTCGTCTAAACTCAATACAATGGATTTTTGTGGATGACTTTGATCAATACTGTACCATGCCAGAGTCTCTGGTGCTCACTCCAGGTACAGGTGCGCATTCTGAAGCATGGCCATAGCAGAAGCAGCTCCCACGCACCACCAACTCATACAATGCATAATAATATTTCTGCAACACATCAGAACGCCTATCCAAGAGGTTATCCCCTAGAGTATGCAGTTTAGTGAAGTTTATCCTCAGGTTAGTGATCCGCAACAAATCTGCCAAAAAACAAAGAATTTATGAGAAACCATTCCATCCTAGCTGAACTAGGTCATTCAGATATGTGCACTTTTTTAGATTATTTCAGAGCCATTTACACTTAAATAAAAGGACAAAAATTTGTCAAGAACTAAAGTGGGAGAAAAGAAGTAATGGGACTTAAAGGGGGCTGGAAAAGGACTCGAATTCGAGTCGCCCAGTGACTATGCTACCATATCTGGTAAGGTAGGACAGAAAGTCATATTTTAAGAATAGAAAAAAAACTATGCAGAGAGCTTACAAATTACATTATACAATTTATTACATAATAAAATAGTGAATATTGCACACCTACCCTGAATGTCAACACTGTATGGGTCTTTTACATGGATGGCAGGATCAAGCACTTTATAGATGACCTATAAAATAATAAGACAGTCCATAAAATCAATACAAGTTTATGACGTATTCAAAAACAAATAAAAACAAACCAGAGCACATGCTGACCTCTCCTTCAGTGGAAGGCTCGATATCAGAGTAGCGCTCTTCGCAAATGACCTCATCAATGAAGCGCAGTGAGTGTGCAGGAACCCTGGGGAAAGTCTTGGTGCAGTTATAGGCGAAGAAGCGATATATCCTCCATGTACGGCCAAAATCAGACGAGCGCTCTATCATCATAGCGGCTGGTCTAAATGTCTGTAAGTGCCAAAATATCGCGTTTAGAGCCATAGAAGCTATAAAACTATAAACTACACTTTATTAGATATATTTACAAGCATGACATTTTGAGGAGTCACGATAATGAAATATTGATTAGCTTCATGTCAATTTAAATACACACCTTGAACTTCATGATGAGATGAGTAAAGTGGAACTCTGCTTCAAGGTTCAGTCTAATACTAACATTTTCTTCTCCTGAACACACAATTAATCAATAGCGTGAAGAGAACTTAAATAAGAATTATTGTTGCATTTTGCAAGTGGGAATAGAAACTAAATATTATTGAAAAAATATTTTTTGACCAATAGATAAACAGTAGAGGGGTCAACAAACTAAAACAAATAAACATCAATAAACTTTCGCTTTCAATTAATAAGTCTTTTAAAATAATTTATAATTACTAGACTGCATTTCAACAGCCAATATGAACAAGTTGTAAATTATAAAACATAACTACTTTTTTGTTCCCTCCTCCAACTTCCTGCATCTTTAGACTACCAACCATTCACAGACTGCCACCAGGTGAGCTCTCCTGTGCTGTCTCTCGGGTAAATGACATTCTCCACCCTATGGCTGTTCCGGTGATAATATGCATCGTACGGCTGCCGAGAATTACATTTAAAGCACTTTTCAGAATCCTGCACAGAAACACAAAGAGATAAAAAAGATTAAAATCTACATATTGGTAACATAAACTCCTCTAAAACATTTTAGAGGGGAAGACTCAGGACGTGGAAGTGAAGTAGCAAACAAGGGAATACGGGCCTCCTGTTTCAGGCCAGAACACAAGAGTAAATGTAGGAGCGCTTGAACATTTAGTTTTTAAGCTCAATTGCTCTTCCTGAGAAAGAGGAGCTTTAGCAAGGATCTGCCTAAACTAGTGACACTAAGAGAACTGTACGATCTTTTTCAGATCTTCAGAAGCTCTGTGGGAGATGGATATCAACACTTGTAAAGTACCACAAGGTCACCACACACTGGACGCAAGCTAACTGAGCTAGCTTTGAGTGTGAGCTGCCAACAATAGGATTAGCCATGATCCGACGGATTATGAACAACAGGAATGCTATACTGGGGCTTTCTAAAAAATGGCTTAATACTCCTATTTAACTGTCTGAACTGAATATAAAAAATAACAAAGATGCTTTACAAGGTATTTTGATATATAGTTTATCATTAGTAGATAAGTAAGCAAGCATGGAATTTGTTGCCTAGTCAATCGTTAAATTTTTTTTTTTAAACATGCACAACCCAGGGTATAACAAGATCATGAAAAAAACTTATTGCAAAATCAAAAATGCTTGCAAAACTGAAGAAAAAAAAGTTTCTGAGTTGTTTTGTTTATGTAATATTCCCTTAAAATTAACAATTCAGACTAAACATATGGTTTACGATTTACTATCATTCTTTAGGTTACTCTAGGGTTTATGTAGTCAATTAAAAACTACATTGACTTTTGTACTTCCTACGCCCATGTGAAATGTCTAACAAAAGAAATGGAAAAAAGACAACTAAGCAGACACTGCCCTGACAATCAAATTGGTGCAGTGCTGAAAGGTTACACCCATGTAGGAGCAAAAAATAAGCTGTATGATGCCTCTAGCAGTTAATATGTGTCTGACAGTTGTATGCCACTTACTTTAATGAGGAGAAACAATGCAAGAACCTAATATGTGAAATGTAACACAGACATACACAGTCAGACAACATAATTTATTGGGGAAGGGAGAATTTTATAGACACCCAAAAGAAGAGGGAGGAGCACGTTTTCAGGGTAAAGAGCAAACACAAACAGAAATGTACAATGAGAAAGATTCCAAGATCTTTTATTAGATTACACTTGTCACATTCAAAGAATTTAGAGTAGTACTAAGTAGACTGAAGGTTAATAAGCAAATTTGATAAAGCACATGTATGCATTTGTTTCATAAATAAATGAAAGCTGCACATGACTACACCTCCACACACAGAACATCAAATAGATCTGCTTACACAAACTCATAAATCTTCATATGACAAATGATTTCCGTCAGCACTGGCTGCAGGGCAAGGCCATACAAGCTGCAGCAGAGAACGCCTGAGATCATATTTCTGTGAAAGGTAAAATAATGTTTACCTGCAAATGACTGACGATGCAGTACTGTTCAGATCTGTCCAGGCCACAGGTGGAGGAGGCGGTCAGGTTAATGGCCCTTCCAATCAGCAGGTTACCTGTTGCTGGGTAGCAGCTGCCATCCATGCATCCGTGTGGGGCGGAGGGCAGATCTTGAGCAGCGACTGGAAGAACTTGAGAGGACAGATGCAACATTTTTTTTTTTTTTTTAAGACATGTTTCTTCATATGTTCACATTAACGATTATGAAGGATTGGGTACATATTTAACTAAAAACCAACACTCATTAATATGTTTCAGGTTTTAGATAAACACATTTTGCAATAGACATTCCTTATTTGACATATTTTTTTGCTTTCTGATATGTAGACTGTGGCTATCTTTAAAAAAAAACCTGAGAAAATCATATACCTAGGTTCAGCTCACATGAGTCAGAGATTGGATTGCATGGCACACAAACCATACAGCTTCTGTTTGATGAGCTCATGTGGATTTGGCTCGCACTCATGCAGCAGAATCAAAGAGTGAGGCTTTACTTTTTCATTGAGTGAAGAGAATAACTGGCTTTGTGACACATGGTTACCTCTGCAAAGACAGGACTCAAAATGCACAGTATTTGCCTTTCGAAATCCGGAGTTCATTAGGAGGTTATCAAACATTGCCAGATATAAATGTTTGGGAGATCTTCCTACAATCATCTAAACTCCAAACACATCCCTGTTGCTGTTAAGAACATTGCCTATACAATTCTCAGGATGTTCTGGAAAAGTCACTATGTTGAGTATGATTAACAAAATCGTATGGAAACTTTTTGTTCCCTCTAGAGTCATATCGGGAGCATTAAACAGATCTAGTTTTTTTACCAAAAGAGAATGTTTTAATAACATCCTGAAAGTTATTTGAAGGTTAGGAACTTGTGTCACAGCAACAACAAAAGAAGAAACTGCATTTTACGACTGAAAAAGCTGATTATCACATTTCTGAATGTGTTTAAGGTCGTCATTTTTGCGGCACCATTCCATCAGACAGGTGTTGAGGTCAGCAACTGAGAGGCTGTAGAAAAATGTCCTGGTCGATCTTTGGGCCCCTCCGAGCAAACAGTTTTTACACACCACCGAACCAGAATAATAATGCCATCATCTCAACACACAATAATGAGAGACTGGGTGAGAGCAAATGAAACAATGAAAGTGGACACAGGAAAATCAGTAGGTGGAGGTCAGATTTTTGGCAGAGATGAGAAGTCTTGATGAAAACATCTCAGTTTTTTCAACATTATAAACAATAGTGTAATGTTGAGTATTCGTAAGTTACACATAAATATTTTTGCTAGATGTATTTAACCATAACATTTTAAAAAAAATATTACAAATTTAGGCCAACAATGATTGAGAAAAATCATGTATTTTACATTACAAAACATCCCTGTTGGTGATAATAACATTGTCTGTAAAATTCTCAGGACGTTCTGAAAAAGTCACTATGTTTAGTTAGAGAGGGTGATTTGGGGATGATTTGCTCCCCAAATGTCATGTCAGGAGTTATTGAACTGTTAAAACAGCAGGACTGAGCTGAGATTGTGTGTATATATATATATATATATATATATATATATATATATATATATGTATATACTTTAAATAAGTTATGCCAATAATGGTTGAGATAAACCATGTATTTGCAATTATATTGACTTAATGACTGAATAATGTAAACATATTGGCAGGAACATAGAGGATAAAGACAAGAAGACCTTCGATTGGCACACAACCTCAAACTTATTTCATATCAAACAACAAACTCACGCAGCATACATTCCTTTCGATTACATCAAGGTTCCACTGTATATCTGGGGTGTGAAGATACTGTCATACTTTATAATTAACTCATACTGTAAAAATTCCACAAAACAAAGAATAAAGGTCCTAATCTTTGGAATATGGGTCCACATACAACTGACCCTCCCTGAGCAAACAGTACAAAATCCACAAGTTTATCGGTACAGCTTTTACTCGATACCCTACAGAGTTTACTGTATAATTTTTTGTCCAATACTTGTAAAAACAGGGAATTCTTTTGAAAATAGTTTGAAAACATGTTTTTTCTCATTCTTTCTAGGTGGATGGGGGTATTTGAGAAGCAATCTGTCGAGAGTTCAGGTTGCTAATTACAGGACTTTCATAAGCATAGAGTGCGGTTGCACACAACACTACATAACACTATTTCTCTTATGAAACCTGATGCTGCTGCATCCTTCATCACAGCTTCCCTGAGGTAAAGGATGCATTTAACACTTTTTCTTCATGACTTCTCATGTTCTGACTAGCAAGGGCGAAAACATGACTATGAAAGGGTGTGGGGAGGAGTGAATATGAACAACACTTAAAATCTGTTTTGCCATGGCCAGCTCCTTCAAATGATCAAAACAACCCAAGAAAAGAGGCACATGGCTGCTTGTCCCAGCATTCACTAACACACCCACAAATTAAACAATCTAACACACACCCACATTTCTACACAGATATGAGGGAAACATCTGGCTGCAGGCACAAAAAGGTCTCCAATTCCTGAGGCAGGTGAGCATCTGCAAGTGACGAAAGTGCTGGAATGCCATGCCAGGAAAATGTCATTCATTAACAGAAACATTCCAGGTGTAAAAGTATCTTCCATGGCTCTTACAAAATACCCATCTGTAGAAGAGGAATGGCATTCCAAATGTCAATAACAAGCCACCACATGTGCTTGATGTTGTGATGAAGCTGAGACCACCTCAGAAGAGACATAAACAAACTCATTTTAGATGCTTTGTGAAATAACGCTCAGTTTGGTTTTATTTCAATAAGCCAAAGTACAAACATATCTTTTGTTAGATTTCAAAACCTCCTACATTTAGTAAGGGAATGTGCTTCTTCAGTACCTTCCTGGTATTCCTCCAGCAGAAAGGCAATGCTCGTCATTAATATCTTTATATATATATATAGTATTAGTATATACAAATATTTGTCTCAGTACCTCCCAACGTCATGTGTGTTATCTGCCAAATTCACCTTTTTGTTGGAAAATCATCAAAAAGTTGGGATGAAACCGCTTTTAAAAGGGAAATCACTGTCATCATACATACAGGATTCCTCTCATGCCCTGAATCCAGGTGAAACATTTAAAAACAGCTTCAGTTGGAAAGGTATAAGGAAGATTTTAGATATTTCTAACAATTTGTGTTAAATATACACTAAAGTAAATGTAAAATCAAATGCCACATTCTGTTTTTATGATAAAAAAAGGAAAATCTCAGTGGAAATGGTTTCATACATATTAGTAAAAATATTAGTGTGAATACATGTATTTGTCTCAGCCACCTCCCAAAATCATTAAAAAGGCTGGAGGAAACAGTGTCCTTGGTCACTCAAAATGGAATGTGAGATACAATCAGATAGTGAACCTGCAGGCACAAATCAAGATGGCCATTGTTTTCAGAACTCAAACAATCTCGACAAATCATAACTTAAAATTCCTCAAAAGGCAGATGAAGTGATAATGCTACAATGAGGGTCTTATTTAAGAGAGTTCAAGCTTTAAGCAAAGCTCCACAAAGCTGGAAGACCTGTAGATTTTGTCTACAGATAATTCCAAAACAGGTTTGAGTTCACCAAGTACACATGTAAGTCAAACATAGGCATTGCGTTACAATGGCACATGCTCACACACCTTGATCATATTCCTTGGACAATGATTAACATCCAGTCCGACTGACCCATATTGAGTAAAATGAGCACAATGGGCTTAAGATACTGAACTTGTGTTTGCGCCAAACAATCTTATCTGTTATGATTATTGTTTCAGCTAACAAACTCTTGAATTTGGAGGCCACTGGTCTTTTACAAGGAAAATGACCATCATCGTACATACAGAATATCTCTCATAGCCTGAATTCCGGTGGAACATTTTAAAACAGCATTAGTGTAAAGGAATTATAGTGGAACGTTGATTGTAAGCTAAAGAAAATGTAAAATCTGCAAATCAAATGGGATTATTATTAGCCATGTTTTTACGTATAATACAAACTGTTTAGTAAGTTAAAAAAATAAAATTCCCAGACGAAACATTATTTCCTTAATAAAAAAATGTATAAAAAAAGTAACGAATACTCAAGATTTTTTCCCATCACACTAGAATGTACCTTATATATACACATACAGCATGTGCAGTTCACTCCCCTATAATGAGCCCAAAACACTCACTATTGACTTCTAAAAGATCAAAATTTTACTCCAAATTGTCAAAATAAAAATGTGTTTCTAATGCACGAGTATAAATTATATCTCTGTGAACCCTTCAGTTACAAGTTACCCAGGAATATGTGTCAACGTTAGAGTTGATTGTATCATCCATTTGAATATTTGATAAAATAATAAGCAAAACCATTCATCAATCAATCCAAATGTTATTATGTTGCACATTTTTAGCAAGCTTCAAAGTACCTTTTCAAGCGAGGATCATAATGACAATTGAACAATTCATGTAAGATTATTGAATGGACAGAAATTATTGGTAGATGGTGATTAATTATTGTTTTCATAATTAACATATTTTAATTTGTCATCAGGATGATGGAAAAACAACTCCAATAACTTTCCTATTTTATGAGTGAGTTTAATTGGGTCACTGCTCATTCAAATGACGAATATTTGTCGAAAAGAGAATTAGTAATATGCCTTAACATTGGATGATTGATCCTCAAACAGTTAAATATGATTCATAGATAATTACACTGTGCTACAATGGGCCAAAATGAGCATGTTCCAGCTTGCCTCTTTCCCACACTCACCAAACTAATTGCAAAAAAGCTCTATCCTTTTCTATTCACTGTGAAGTACTACACTATTGAGCTCCCCTATTCTCTGCTTCCATTTTTCTGCTTTGGGTTTTCTACTCTTCATTTCCACACAGATGGAAAGAATACAAAAGTACGTAGACTCACCATTCTGCATCAAAAAACTGCTACACAAACAAAATCTGGAACATTTTGTTGACAAGTTTTTAATTAATATAACTATAAGTTTAAAGTGAGAACTGAAACATGAAAAACTAGAAACACAAGTAAATCTTATGTTAAATGTATGTGGTTAAAATCAACTCAGGAACCATTAATAGCACATTTATAACACATTTTCTTCCTTTTTCAAAACTGTGCTGCAGGTGCAGTTTAAAAAAATAAATGCAACACAAAGAGTCAAGAAAAAGGCAGTACAGTGGCTCTGATTATGTCTTTTCAGAGGGAAAAACTGTTATGTCAAAGAAAAGAGAGGTTAACTGGCTGGTCATGTTTTTGTTTGCTTAAGTCTAGCTAAGTCTAGATTGTTTTCTGTTGAAAAGAGCCACTGTGAAAGACACCCCAGGTGGGGGTCTGTGTCTGTTTGAACTTCACTTTTAAAGGAGCTTATCCACCCTCAACTCACCAGAATACAGACGTTGGAAATCAAATAGAATCTATGTAGTCTTCAGTCGTTTAATGAACCCACACTTAAACAGATGGCAAGAATGAAAGCAGTCTTAAATACCAAGAGTATGTAAAAATAAACATTTTAATTGGTCACTCACCCAGAAGCAAAACACTGAAATATCTGGCCATCATTGTGGGCTTTTAAACCAGCATGAGCATCTGGTCTTCAGGGGGCTGTAAAAGTAACAATAGGATGAGTTCAGAGAGAGCTGAGAACTAATTTTGAAGACTGATGACACATTCTAAATTATTTACATTTAATCATACCTAAAAATATAAATCTATCTTACAAGGAAACATGAATGCCACAAATAAAAAAAACAACAACAAAAGTTGATGGTTACAGTTATAATTACAGTAATTACTGTAGCAATCAGACAACTGCTTGGTATTCAAACATCAGTCACTTCTGATCCATTTGTCAACAGTTGTGGCAGCTTGTTATTCAAGTAGTGAGATACAAAATTTTGGAAAAATGTAGCTCTTAGAACCTGTAACAACACTGCTCGCACTCAAATCACCACAGACCCTAGCAATTAATGCACTCACTGAAACCATAACGTTTTCTGCTGTCTTCTGCTTATTTATCCACAGGTGTTGCTTGTTGCCTTGTTAACTTCATTATACATGCTGTTCTACATCCTTCAATTCCTTTTTTCCCCAAGAAAAAATAATGTTCATTACAACTCTTGAGCTCTTCTTATGTCACATTCTGTTTCAAAAGCTGGATTGGGACCTCTATGTCTGACAGTGAATAACAGTATGAATATGGTGATAATAATAATGAGATGCCTCAAACTCTTCAGCAAAGAGCAATGTAAAAGAATCCGCTTCCCCCACAAATTATATCTTTACTCGCAAATCAGTTCAAAAGAAATTACTACCTTCAATTAAATAAAATAAAGACACAAATCTTAACATACTTGAATTGTCAGCTAAAAAAACAGGTTAAAATGAACGAGATACTTTCAACACATGTGCAAATACAATTAATTATATTCAAATATACTTGTACCAAATAAAATGTACCAAACGAGAAAGATGACTAATCTCAGTTTCACGTCAAGAAAAACTAAAGAGACAATGTTAATAACTTAGGGAATTAAGAAAAATTTATCTAAATATGCAGGTTCTTTACATTACCGTAACTAAACTAAATTGAATTAAGGCACAACATAAATCAATTGTTTTATCACCAGTATAATACAGTGTATGTGGATATAAAAATGTACACTACTCACACAACCAAAGACGCTGACAAAATCCAATAGATTAAGCACATAGAAGAGCTGCCTCTGGGGGAAAAAGAAGTGGTGTGCTTGAACCAGAGAAAAGTGCAGTGAAAATCTGAGTATTCAAAGTTAAGCACAAAAACTTTACAGGCACAACCTGCCTCTCTGGACAAAAACAGAGGGAAAGGTTTCAGCCAATCATAGAATGCGGAAAATGGTTTCCCCGCCTCCTGCACAGCAATGGGGAGAATGAAGAGTAATTCTTATTCAAATGCCGCTGTCACTCTGAAAGCCAGTATGTGAAAGGGGGAGCCGGTCTCCAGGCTGACGGAATGCACTGAACCATTCTTCAGGGGGGCATTGAGCTGGTTAAGGGGTACAGAGGGGAGGGCACTGGTGCTTTGCCTTTCTCTGACCACACGCACCCTCTTCCCTCCTCCGATTGAACACCGACTTGCTATACGAAATTGCAGGGAAGAAAACAAATAGAGATGCTGGGCTTTTTCATTCACAGCTGACAGTGCAACATATTGTCTGTACTGCAACTATCTATCTGGTCATCAAATATCCTGTATTCTCTGAATGTTTTCTTCAGTCTGACTGTTAGAGTTGGTTACTGTTGTTTCAAGTTTACTAATCCAAATGGCCACATGGAGACCAGGGTTCGCACAGCATATGAGTGACTAAAGAATGTAGCCTGAAGGGTAAAAGGTGCTTCAGCATTTATCACACAATGAAAGTGAAAGTGGAACTGCTTGTTCATGTGTCTTTGAATTAATAATATGTTTTTGTGCTGGTTGATTGGTGACAATTAATCACTCCCAGATATTTGTTTTTGGAAAAAATCATTAAATTTAATTATTCTTAGTTAACTAATAAGTGAGGCAAACACAACAAATAAAGAATAGTGGAAGCAACACACAGACACAAATAAAAGCTATCTAATAATCACCCATCTCAAATTGTATCTAATTATCCTGAATTTCATCACTTGAAAAAAAACATAAATGAGCCGGCAGTTATCCCAATCAATCAAAATGCTTTAAAATAGCACTTTTTTAGCAGTTGCTTCAAAGCAAATTCACAAATCCCTAATGTGGATAAGGTTGGGCTAAATAGGAACTCCTGTTTGATAATTTTATGGAAATAGACCTACCATATAATGCTACCTGATGGATTGTAAAGTAAAGTCTATTAGTATGAGGAAATTGTGATTTAAGCTGACCAGATATAAACTTTGATAGACTCTTGAGGTATCTGGATCAGGGGAAGGGGAAGTGCAATGCACATCTGGTTCAATTCACATTTTAAAGAAATATTAAATATTTCCTTCAATCCCTGTGTATTGTGGTGTCTCACAAAGTAATTTCTGACTTTCTATAAAAACCTGGCTTTTCTGTATCTGATCAACCTAGTATGAGTGGAAGTTTATTTCATTGCAGCGTATATTATCAAAAGAAAGACAATATTGCTAAAAAAGTTTATGTCTGGGCTTGGGGTTTCTTTAAAGGTTCACAGCATAATATTTTGTTTACACTGAATAGCAGAAAACCAAGAATAGCAGGTGTTTTATATGTAAAGTCAACGAGAGTAGTCAGTCGAAATTGCAGTCGTGAGATAAGCAAAGAATCACAGGGTTCCAGCTCAAACACAATGTGAAGCCCACCTTAAAAAATCAGCTCAAATCTCCACATAGAAGAAAACTTATTTAAACATAAAAGAATAGATTCAACATGATAAAGAGCATGACATTATAAATAGTTTTCTAAACAAGACAAAATAAAAAATATATAATAATCATATATTTAGTTCCATGTATTTAAACAGATATTAAACATTGTTATATATAATAATATATTTAAAATATATATATTTGCATTTGTGCAAATGCATTTTTGTAAAATATGGGAAAGACAATAAAAGGGGATAAAATCTAATATTTATTTGTTTTAATATATTCATTTTTATGTAATATATTACATACATTTTTAAAAATATATATTTACATTTTCTACTATTCACTTCAATATATTTAAATACATGGAAATATATTATGTATTAATAAACATTACCCATATATTTCAATATATGTGTCTTCTTACAGTTTATATTTTAAATAAAATATATAGAAATATATGAAAGTATTATTAAAAAGCATGCCATATTTTATAAACCTTTCATTTATCAGCCCAACATAACCAAACTCTGTCCAATTGCCACAATGGAAAGAATTCAGAAGTTGAATACTTCCCTCAACCAATCAGCTTGCTCTATGCAAGTTACACAGGCTCAACAAAAAAGTGCTCTGAATCTTGCTCTGAGGAGTCTATGAAGAAGTCAGAGAATCTGGTAAATTTCAAGCTTTCTATTCACATTTGAAATTCAATGACACTCCATTAGCTTTAGCTGCTAAAACAGCGCTATACTTTTAAAGAATTGCAGCATTTGCAGTTGAAGTGTGTTGAAAGAAGAGGAAGCTACTGAGAGAAACTTATTTTAAGAAGAGGTAAACAGAGACTAAAGCGGTCATCTTCTTTTCAGTGTGAAAGAAACACACGCAACATATACAAGTACATTTGAAAACCTATCTTTACAGTTTTTGACCACGAAACTAGATGCATGTATGTATGGTTTACAAAAAACTCAGCAGGCAAAAATGTATAAAATTGTAACATACAGTGTTTCTGATATACTGGATAACACAATTGCAAAGCAGGACCTGTCATCTGTGCTTCCTATTCAGTCCATTCCATCACCAAGGTTAATCTCTAACCAGACTGCCTGAGTAAGAGCATATGCACCCACTCCCTCTGGCTTTTCCGGAGTCAGGAGCCAAACAGTAGTGAAGAGTGAAATTAAAACCTGGGCTCTCCATTCAATCCCTAATCAACTTCCTGCTCCTCATACAGTGAACACTCATACAGTGAAAAGCCAATGTTTTGTGATTTATTTTGGCTATTTACAGTTATATGTAATGTTCAAATAAGAGTTGAAAGTTCATGTCAGACAAGCAAACCAAGATAAAAAAAAAACCAAACAGGTATTTGGGGTGCTGCTATAGCATTGTTTGACAATTACAATTAGCATTATTCATCTAAATCTGGGTCCTACTTCTTTCTTTCAGCATCAAGTTCATGACATATGTTATGTAGTTTTATAGCAAGTAAACAATAGCTGCATTTTGTTTTATACAAATGTGATCATTACTATTCCATTTCTGCATTTAGCAGATGTTTTTTTCCAAAGTGGCCATTCCATGGCTGACATTCTTGTGGCAAATATTGCATAAGTTAATTATTTTTTACTTATTACTTGAAAGAGGTTAAACTTTAACAGCAAAACTAAACTAAGATTTATACATTACTTATCAACCAAAGTATCTTCACAACTGTCATGTTAACGCTGCCCTTGTCTACCTAACAAGCTTACCAAGATATCCTTGAAGCACACAAAGCAGTACCTTCATGAAACAACATAACAGTAGGTGTCTTTCATTGTTGCAGAAAGGATGAGGAGAATCTCGAGGCCTCATCAGGGTTCAGAGGAGATAAAAAGTGTGCATGATCAAAGAACTAACTACATGTTAAAAAATTCCTCCTGTTTCACTTGATGATCACCTTTAAACCTCCATGAAATGAGAGATGGAGACAGAGTGTCTTCCTGACAAGGTCATTCCAGTGACGATTGATATTCCGGAACTGTACATTTCCAACATTCCTCTACAAAGAGCCTCTGTTCTATTACTTTCAATATTGAAATGTGTAAACAATGATGTTAATCTTGATGTATGGTAATAAAACAAATCATAACATTTTAACCAATCCAACAGATACGCTATTCCATGTTGGGAACCTTCATTCCTCATTAATTTCATCCTGTTGCACATGAAAATACATCCAAACTGACTGATGAGACAGTTTCTACGCTTCTTCAAAAGTCTAAAAACACCAAATACCAAGCAATCAGTCGATGTCACTTTAAATAAGCTCCAGAGTGAGTGAACAGTCAGGGGAGCAATCATAAGATTTTAAATGCACAGAAAATGTTGTGGCAACTTTTTCTACAGTTGCTGCTGAAGCTTGAAATTGGTGAGATTTTCAGGTGCATTCCTATTGCATGCAAATGGATGAATAATAAAAGAGAAAACCTTCAAGATTGCTGTTGTGGTTTGCATATCCTGAAAACCTATTCGAAGTCAAGGACTAAGTATCTTTGTTCTTCAACAGAAAGCAGGCTAAGGGTCAAAGGAAAGCCGATTAAAGCAATACTCAGAAAATGGGATAATTCTCCATGCCTTATTACTTTTACTGCTGCTTGAACTAGCCTTTCCCATTCTAAGAGTAATGGCTGAAGACTCTAATATTTAAATACTAACACTAATGGGATCTGTCCTTTTAACAAACAAATTTAATAGCAAGGGTTGAAAAATCCATATCTTGATTCACAAATGAGAAAATAAGTTAACAACATTTACTTTTCAGCAAAAAGTATCTTTTAAAACTAAATTACTTAACAAATAATAATAAATAAATATTTAGGACCAGCCAAACAGTTTGTTTTAGTGTCAAGGTCAAACCAATACTTCTCAAAAGAAAAACCAAGGCAGTGTTTCGACTGCTTTGCTAAGAGGAATAACGTTAACGCTTTATAATCTTCTGGTGACATCACAGAAAGTCCTTTATACTCAACTTTGACAAAACAAATGCTGCCTTTCCCATTCTGTCTGAATACATCATAGAATGTTATCGGAAAGTTAACATTTTAGAAACAAAAAAAAAATACTATTTGTACATATGCTCTTAAAAGTTGCTGCAAAACTCAAATTTTGACTGTAGACTCAAGGTTATGTGAATACTGTAATATTCAATACTGTTTCAAAGCATTAAATTCGTCGGAGCTACTACGTTTACACCTTTACATAGAGAACATAATTAAATTGCATTACATTGCTACCTCCAAACCTTCAGTTAATAAATGCAGCCTCAAAGAATCAATAACTCTTACTGTACCTGTGGGTTCAGCTGACTCTCATTAGCAAGCGCGCGAATCACTACCGATCTGCGAGTCCACCTGTTCCGTGTTCAGCGACACGTTCAACGAGGAAGGAGGCGTTTATGCTATTTCTCCCATTCAAGAATTAACCACGAGTGACACACAGCTTCCAAGTTCAAGTTTTTTTATTAATATGGCGTTCACAGTCTGTGCAAGACATATCCAACAAAAATGTAAGAACAAATATGTTAGATACAGTAAAATATTTAAAAAGTGACAGACCGACCTATCAAATTGACCATCTACTATAGAATGTGATTTAGTATTAGTTTTTTTTAGGGGGGGGGGGGTAACTAAGGGTTTGACGCTTGAAATAAATAATTATATTTAATATAGAGCGAGAAATAAATCTCCCAGTTGGAGACTACCACAAAGACTTTCTTCGTAATTGTCACCTGCTGCCCTCAACTGGCAGCAAAGGGGAAGTGAACATGTACTTTTTTTTCATCTGATCTATTAGAATAAAAATAAGTCGTCCATAAAAAGAGACAGGGTGAAAGCCATTGCCACAGTTTGCCTTGGTTTTTATGCCACAGTTCCTATTCCAGCTGCCTGCTGGTAAAACAATACATAAATCGTTTTATATTAGTTAACCAAAAAATTTGAAAGACAAAGAAACAGGCTCATTAGACTGTTAGATAGTGGGTATTGAGACGTATAAGCTACCGTAAATATTTAATTTCTTGAAAACTTTGACCAATTCTGGTCTGTTCATTGTTCTGTTCATTGATGGATTGACAGATTCAACCATCATTGGTGCCGTAACCAATAGGAGGGTTTTGTTGTAGAAGGAGAGCAGACAAAGCCTGATTACGCTGAGCGCATTGAAACATGTTTTTAACTCCCGTAAGATGCTTCACATGATCCTGTTTTATCTGTGACCTCCAGTCTGTAACTCGTCTGGAGATCTGTAGAGAAAAAAAACTATAAAGTTCAAGTGTATGAAGAAATAAACACCTATTTTGAGATAGCTTATGCAGTAGATAGAAGAAGGGGAAAACCTCATTTATGTTTTCAAATGACTTCTCTGTTTCTGATTCTTGTAGTATCTGGACAGAACGATGTCTGAGTGCATCCCACAGAGCAACTGCACTAATGTGATCTAAAAAAAACAGATCCAATAAACTGGTTTTAGCACTTTACGTCCATTTTTTAAAGATGATTTTATGTATGAAAGTGTAAATGAATGAAGGATTGAATGACCAACTCAATGAATCAATTAACCAATCAATCAATCAATCAATCAATCAACAAAACAACCAACTATTCAATCAATTAATCAACTGAACAATCAACCAACCAATCAGGCAATCAACCAATCAATAAATTAATCAATCAACCAGAAATATAGACAAAAAGAAGTGTATGAAATGCATGACATGTATGACAGGTATCTGCACATTCTGAAAATATATAAAAGTCTTCAAAATAATAGGTTATGTTGTAAAAAAATTATCTGTTTAAAGAGCCATTGCATACACAGCTTTTAAAGATGAAAAAGACAAAATTATGTATATAATACATTATTTAAACACATTAAAACTCATTAAAAGAAAGCTAAGTCAGGGGCCAATCCCAAACTGGGATGAGTTCTGTCGTGAATAAACTAAATATTTTTACTATCCTCAGATCTTTTCTTTTTTTTTGTCCTGATTATTTAACTTCTAAGATGAAAGCATGTGTAATGTACTAAAATAATAGTCACCCTAAATAATACAAATAATACTTTTAGACTTATTAAACTAAAAACAATGTGCTCAGGTGGTAAACAACAAATTTATTAAAAACGCTTTTGACTCCAATTTACCTTTCATGTCATCCTTTAGCTGGGAAAACCAAGGTGGAGTCTGCTTCAGGAAAGATGTCGAACTGAGAAAATACTCTGCTGTCGATGCATCAAACAAACTGAAAGAAGGATCCTCAACTGTTCAGATTTTTGTATCATTTAGTTAACCCCCCAGTAAAACCCACCTGGTAAGGGACTCTCTGCATTTCTGACAGTCTTCATCAAGCAGTTGCTTCTTTTCCGCTATATTTCTTTGTTCTGTCATTGTAAAAATCTGTGGAGCAAGAACAGCTTTGAGCGCAGACAAGAAATTCCATGAGGAACCTCCACAACGCCATACAAAAATGCAGATTTCAAGGACATCTTCTAGCATCAAAACCTCTACACACAAGTTTAAATATAGATGTATAATGACCTGATCTTCCTCTGTACCATTATCTTCGTTATCTATCCTCCAGCTGACTCATTCAGAGTGGGGTAGAGACTGTGTCACTCACTTCTGGCTGTGGGTGGATTGAGACATCCATGGAGATCCGTAACCCAGGTGAGAGAAAGCACCTGATTCCTCTAAGGAATGAAGACAAATACAGAGCCATCGCTTCTGTCACTTGCCTGCGCTGTCCAGGGATTGTGGGATAGAATGTGTTGGCTCTGAAGCGATGTTTGCAGAAGAGATGTGTTTAATGATTGATCCTGAAGCAACCTTTTCAAACACGTCCTGTTAATGCAAAAGCTGATGAGAATTTGCTAATTACACAAATTGATGCAAAAGATTTAAATAAATCAACCGTTTGAAGACACTAATAGAGAGCCAGAATAATCACCTCAATGTAAATCACTCTGCTTTAAAAAGCAGCTTGTTATTATGTGTATTTTTAGGTATCAAGACTGCTTATTTTCAAGAAATTACAGGAGAATTTAGAGGATGTCATTTCTATACTAAAAGCCCTTTAAATTACATTTAATACCAATGCTTGGGGTTGAAAAGAAATCATACTGGGAACAACTGCTTGAAATTGCTCCCGAAGTGATTTGTACTCTTTTGTACATTTTCTTCTGAAGCTTAACCGTGAATAAAAAAAAAACATTATTTGAATGACCAAACCGTGAAAATAAAAAATACTCAAGTTTAACATGGTCAAACTGTTAAAATACTAAACTTCAGTTTTCCCTTAGTCTTTTGTAAGAAATTAACATATTATATTTTTACTATGTAAAGGTGATATAGTCTGATGACAAAAAAGCATTCTAAAATAATTATTAAATATGTGTTTTGCCTTTATAGGGATTGAATCAGTGAAACATTTAAATGATTTCTGGGCTGCTTTCTCAAAACGTTTACCATGCATAGGGTGCCCATTGTTTTTGTTGGTCGAGCCATTTCCAGTTGTAATTTGAGGCCCCTTTGATGGACGTTGCTGCAGTGTGTCATAGCAGCTTAGCCATGGATCATCAGTGTCGAAAAGAGGGGACCTCCCAGAATCAGCATGACAGCGGATCTTTGTGAGCCATTTGAAATAGACAAAATAAACCACACATTATCAGATACAGACGATCCATTTTCGGTCACTTTCATTTGAAATAGAAAACCGTTTAGATATAACTAAAAGGAATTGTGTTAATTAGTTCACATGCATTTTGCACTCATATGTCTACAACTGCAGAAGCTTTACTTTACACTAAAGCTTTAACAGCTAAAGAGAGGAAGAATTTATACGGAAAATTTTAATACATTGGGGTGCATGAGTGTCAGTTTGCCAATGCTGTTGTACAGAAACAAAAATGTAACAACAAGAAATATGGAAATGCTTCATTAGGTTTAAAGGGGATTATGCAAGACTTGTGACTGCCTGAGCTGTTGTTGGTTTTCTTTCCTGGGAGAGCATGACTGCTCGAGTGTGTCTCACATGCAACCGAGACCTGATCTGACTTGCCCATTAACACTTTCACTTTATTTTCAAGGGATGGTGAACTTTTTCAGTTATAATGGTTAACAGGCAGTTGAACCAAGTATAGCCTCCTTTCTGTCACAGCAAGCCAGTGTATGATGGGATCTGAATGAATGAGAGCCAAATGCAGAGTTTTACTGTTTAGTTTAATGCATTTGTGAAACTTAAGCATGGGTAGCTTAACACTGAGTGAATACACTGCACTATGGATCCTATGAAGAGCCTATGGATCTCAGAAGCGCAGGGAGACTTGTCATTTTTATTTTATTTGGACCATAATATGCATGAAAACAAATGAGCAACAGGTAATCAATGTTTTATTGTGTTGTTTTGTCTAATCAGATTGTGCCTGGCTGCATTTTGAGTACTTTACTGATACAATGTTGATTGAATCACATGCAAGGTGAACACGTCTAGGTGTATAATTTTTGGAGGGTTAGGTAAAAAAAATGTGCCCAATCTCTGTTAGGAAAGTGTCTTTTTCAAACCATCAGAATCCAGTCGAGGAATGGAACCATTTCAACAGGAGGAGAAAACACCTTGTTTCTGCGTTCCTCAATCTTGTATACCTAGTAAAATGTGACTAAAATTGGAGAAGTTGATTTGCTATATTTGCTATTATACGTAATTCTATATGAGCAATTTGTAATGGTAGAACTATACATATTTTAAGTTTTTTGAAAAGTTTAATGGCGAAACTAAAATAATTTATTAAAGGATTAGCGTGCACTGTTTCCAAAATACGACAAATACCTTTTTCAACTATGAAGCCTTTAAACCATGCTAAAGATTATAAAGACTAATACATTTTAGCTGTTAAAATGCATTTTAAAATCAACCCATAGCTGGCATAACAAGTGAGAAATGGGAAAATTATTGTAACCAGGTTTTTAAACAAGAAACAGTTATGAAAAAAGTTACATTTATTTTCAAATACATGATTAGTTATGAAGCCTGATGGAAACTCTCACACAATGTTGTAAATGTTAATTTACAATATTGACTTCAACAGAAAACAGAACATTTCTAAGAGCTTTGGACAATGCATAGGTCTAATCATAAATGTGTGTTCACATTTGAACTAGTTCCATATTTATTTACAAATAATTCTCAATGAAACTGAACTGACATTAATGGAAGAAAATCACTGAGATAGTTCACAATCTACATCACAATGTAATTCTCCTTATGTTCTCTATTTGATCCCAGCCATCATGTGGAACCACCAGTTTGCCTGTACTGTCCAACCTTTTTGTTCACAAAGTGCAATCTGTTGCAGGAAATGATTCCTGGCTTCTTCTTTAGTTTGATCCTGTTGCAGTGCAGTTCGCAGATAGCGCATGTCCTGAGACATACTGAGCTCAGGGATTCCTGTGAGCAGCATCAGAGAGAAGAGCGTCACCAGCAGGCGAGACTGAGAGCGTAGCGACAGGTAAGCACTGATGCAGGTATCCTGTGGGAATAAAACATTCTTAAATACAGGGTTCGGCTATAGTTTTGTTTTGTAAAACGCCTGTTAAGTTGTCATTTTACTTAAAAAAAAATTATTATCATGTCAAGCATGATTTCTGTGTAAAAGGCCTGTAAAATAAAGGCTGTATTCAAGAGTGGAAGCATTTCAAAAGTCTTTTATCCATTTTTGTCTTGAATATCTATTATAAATTCATATTCATTGGGTCTTTTTTAATGAGGGGATGTATGATTTAAATGGCAGATTACTTAATTCATGGAGTAGTTTCATTCATTCATTCGGCTTTCTTCCCTTTCGGGGTCGCCACAGGGGAATGAACTGCCAGCTCCTCTGGCATATGTTTTATGCAGCGGATGCCCTTCCTGCCGCAACCCATCGCTGGGAAACATTCACACACACATTCGCTCTTTAACACTATGGGCTATACTCAATTTACTTATACCGCATGTCTTTGGACTTGTGGGGAAACTGGAGCACCCAGAGTAAACCCACGCGATCACGGGGAGAACATGCAAACTCCACACAGAAATGCCACCTGCCCCAGCCTAGAACCAGCAACCTTCTTGCTGTGAGACGACCGTGCTACCCACTGCGCCACTGTGACGCCTACATAACATGATATTTTAATTAAATAAAAACATGTTTATGTTTCTGTTAGAACAATTTTCAGGTGAGTCTTAATGTCAAATAGGTTTTATGTCGGGGAGGTGATTAGAACCAGAGCAACTCAGAGATGCTCCGTGAGATATCACAGAGGCTTTCTTTATGGGGGGAGATCTTTTCTCTTCACGTGTGTGTGTGTGTGTGTGTGTGTGTGTGTGTGTGTGTGCGTGTGTGTGCGTGTGTGTGTGTGTGTGCACGCTTTTAGAAAATGGTACGATTACTGATCAGTTTAAATCAACACTTTCTTAATATTAATAAACTTTTCCTTAGTGATTGAGCTGAGATAATGATAATTCCTGATCTCAGAACGAACAATCCCTTACAATCCCTTAGGCAACAGTCTAAGGTAGCTCTATTTATTCCCCTTATAATTATCCAACAGAAATTCGCATTTAACTCTTAATCCACATTAGGTCTTTGTAAAGCTGCTTTGAAGCAACTGCACTAACTGTGCTATAGAAAACGTTCTGATTGATTGATTGGTTGAACACTTGAATGAACACTTTGCCATTCATTGCCAAACAGCAACCCTTTTATAGCAATCTTTCACTCTTGTTGTTCAACTGGTGCTTTAATAAAAATAATTTTTAATTTCGTTTTTTAATGATTTATTTGTACCCTACAAACTTACCCTGAATCTCTGGAAGTAGAGACTGTTTCGTCCTTTCACTCTTCCCATTACATACAGGAAATCAGGAGTTAGGACAAAAGGTACCCTTTCTCTGTTCACTCCCTAAAAGCTCTTTGTGTTGCCAAGTATGTGTCCAAAATCAATATGGAACAAGTTCCCTAAGAAGAAACCATGATATAATTTTTTTTCATCTGCTACTTTGCTGGCACAGTTATTCAAGGCCATGCATTGAAACTGATCTCATAAATCTCTCAAGTTTATGCTAGCCTGGGTGTGAGGTAGTAATCTTTTATTACCTTGTTCTGTAATCATGATGTTGTCATTGTGCCGGTCCCCTATTCCCAGTACATATGTGGCCACACAGTATCCAGCGCATGAGGTCACAAACTTCTCCACGGCCTGAAAGTGCTGTTGCAGCATAGGGACGAGAATGATCAGTCATACAGTTACAGAAAAATAAAATGCCCCAGAATGCATATACAAACTTTTTCCTGTAATGGGCACTTCTTCTGGAGCCAGTCATACAATGCATTGTTTTTGAAAGTTCCCCCCACTCCTCCCTGACTCCTCTGAATTGAAGCAATCGTGACAGCATTTTGGACAATTTCAATCATTCCTGAGAAAAAGAAAGATCATGAAAACGACACTTTCCAAGCATTTATATATTATTTTTATACCTGTATTTCAGAGGTAGATTATTACCTATGTTGTATCCTGTTGAAATGCATCCATAGGGCACCAAATTCAAGTCTAAACCCTTTTCTTGCCATATTGAGTCCATTAACATTAAGGTCTAGAACAATAATTAACAAAAGATAAAATTTCCAAAGCAACAGTTTAGTTGGGAAGCAGACTGTTGTGTTAATTAGAGGTTTATCCACCTGAATGATGAGCATGTCCTGTCGAAGGTCATCTCCATGCTTAAAGATAATTCCGATTGGTGGAGAGGCTGGAGCTTCTGACTGCACACAGGAGAACTCAATCCAGAGAGGTTTTTTCTTAGAGGCCATTAACTTACAATCTTTGAGCTGAAAGAGTAAAAAACTAAGCTGAAAGGCTTAGTTTAACCAAAAACTATTTAGATGAAAATGAAGGTTAATGGAGTTCTGAAAGTAATATCTTAGAATTTGTGGATAAATAAAATTAAAACATTGCAAGGACTTTTAAAAATGCAGCTGGAAGTCAATGATACAAATTCACAAGTAAATGTGTTAAAACTCACTATGATATTTCCTGCTCTGACTCTGGGGTCAAATGGCACTTGGAAGTCAGAGGGTAAGTCACACCCTTCTAGTAGCTCCTGCAGCTTTTGGTGAGCTGAAAAATACATTTAGTCGATTATATACATGAAGGGTTATATCCCTAATCATTAAGAAGGACCCCGCTGTAAGATATTCACCTGTTGTTGAGACGTTCGCCCTGTCTGGATACAGCCCTTTTATTGTTAGAGACACATCATGCAGACAACTAACCACTTGTACTTGACGCTGAAATTCCATCAGCATTGCCTCTCCACAACCCAACAGGTATGCCTCCAGTATTACTGCCATGCGCTGACGGAAAAATGGGCATCCTGCCACCTCACTCCTCAAATACCAGAAAAAGAAGTGTCCGATCCGTTTGCTCTGTTATTCAGAAAACAACAACAGCAATAACCTTTACTTTTTGGCAGGTGAAAAGTTTGAGAATATGTAATTGCACAGGAAATTAAAGGGCTTTGGAAGATATAACTCACCTTTAGAGCCCTTTTGAGAAGGAATCTTGCCAAACAGCTATCATGATAAGGCTCAACCTTAAGAGTCTTCAAAAAGAGCAGTTTACTGAAATTTGGCGAAATAACTCTTTGACTCTGTTCTTCAACTCTAGACCTACCTGAACCAACTGAAGTAGGTATGTCAGAACCTCATCATTGGATAAAATCTCTAATCGCTCAACAGCCAGTCTTCTTACTTTCAAGTCAGCAAAATCCACACTAAGAAGCTCTAAGGCCACAAACAGCTCTATATCCTCAGGGGCACAGTTGCTCAACAACCAGTGCACATCCTGGACTGTTGTAGGCTTCATCCAATCAACTCTGCGAAGAAAGTGGGGTAAATTTGAGATGTATTGGGCACTTTCCTCTCTGAACCTCCTAAGGTAGTCTTTTTTCTGGAAGGATGTTGTTGAAGAGTCCTCATTCGATGGCACAGATTGTGGGGAAACTTGTGGAACATTTAGAGTTGAAGAGGGTGAGTCAGGAGCTGTACTACTGATGGAGTGGCGTCTGTCATGGGCCGAGACAACTGGAAAGCTGTAATGATCCAGCTTGAAGGTAACTGCCATTGCCTTGGTTAAATCTGGGTTGGTGGCAGTGGATAGCTTGTCAGCCTCGTATGTAACAGCCTCCTCGTCTCCTTCTGGGAAATTCCACATATGTAGAGTGTGTGTACCTTGACTGAGAAGTGATCGGTGGTCAATCAACTGGAGATTGACAAAGTAGAGCACTTGTCCCTTTCCCTTCTGGTTTACTTGATGTTTTGAGCTGTTTGATTTTTTGTCCTTGGATGTACCATCGGTTGCAACAATTGTGAGACCCAGTTTGGCTCCTTGCGGGATATCCCTGATCATATTGTCAAATTCTAGCCAGGTATTCCACAGAACTTCATGTTCAAACTCTTTCTCAGTTGAACAAATGGATGACACAATCTGTCGACCATAAATTATGCTGGCTTCTACATGGACAAAGGAAGGAGCATTACTTGGGAGTTTTGGGATATCAAACCCTAGAAGTTTTATCCTAAATCTTTGCTCACAGTCCAACAGGGAAATCATTGCAATGTCCTCTATTTCCCTCTTGTTGAGGCAGAGCTCATCGTGAGAGCAGAAGAGACCAGAAAGGCTGTCCACCAGCGGCCAGTACTCTCGCCTAACGGTGTTATCAGGGAGAGATGAGATGGCAACCACAGACATATGAATATCTAGTGTGTTCTTGATGCAGTGTCTGACCCAAAGGTATTCAGAGAGCTGATAGTCACCGCTCAAGAATTCCTCCCTTTCGCAGACCTTGAGAACATGATCAATACACCATTGTTCAAACAATAAGTTATCCTTCTCCACCGATTCCCAAACTAAATTGAGAAGATCATTTGGTGTTTGTGTCAGTTCAGCTTTGATGGGAAGACTTAATCCATTGTAATAAAGAGTCCCTGACAGTACCTGCAAAAAGTGACCCTCCTGATCATTTGGAAGCACTGCCGGAGTTGTCCATGGTTCGGTGGCATAAGCATACTCATCCCTGCATTTCAGCTCTTCATTTCGCAGCGTGGCAAACTTTCGACGAGAGTAGGCAAGCTCACTTAAACGATTGACATTTGTTAAATCTAAATTGTAGCCAATTAGTTGGTTCAAAACCTCCTGCAACTGAACTCTCTCCTCCGATGTGGTTTTATGAGGCAGCACAGTCACACAGACAGTCTGAAGGCCATCTGTACCCTGAAACCAGGGAGCATCCACAGTTTGTAGTACCTGAAAGTCATCATAAATTTCATACCATTCCTCCTCTTTGTGATACAGCAGAATGTATCGTTCTGGGTCTAGAAATGCAAATGGCTCAGGGAATCGATTACTTTCTTGTGCCAGCATGCATAGGTGTATACGAAGCTGGTGCACAGTGCATTGGGCTGGGAGTTTGATCTGGAGAGTCTCTTGGCTGTCCTGTTGCTGCAAACAATCCATGGTTGGCAGCTTACAAATAAATACAAGGCCACTATCTGTGCAAGTTTCTTTTCGGTGGGTTTCCAATTTATTCTCCATGAGATCTACAAATAAAGATGATTACCATTGGTACATCGTAGATTAATAAATTATATATTTGCAAAATTGTTGACAAAATACTTGCTACAAAGAACAAGGTGTTCTGGGTCTTTGCACTAAACAACTTAAAGTGCTCAAATCCACATCAACTTGAGCTTTAGTGTTTCAAAACAGGTTGATGTAAAAGAAAAAAAATAGTTGTAAAAGAAATTATATTATCAATTATATCACTTAATATCACATCAATATCACACACTTATGGCTCCCTGCCAGCTACAAACTATTTTTAATATACTAAAATGCAAAATACTTTGTGATTTTCAAACTGTAGGAGTACAAAGAGGATTATATTATTTAAAGAAAAATCTAAGCATGTTTCAAAGACATCATTGTCTGAGTACAGATATCAGATGTTAGTACTTTAGTGACTTCCTTTTTATATTCAGACTAAGATTGACGCTATTATACTGGAATAAAATCTTGTTTTGCCTTCATGTTTTTCCAGGTCCTTGACTTTGTATACAGTATGAATACTTGCTACTAAAGCTAGCATGTCCCCAACACTATTCATCATTCATTGCATACTATTGGTTTAGAGCTGCTATATACAGTTGCAAAAAAGATATGTGAAACCTTTAGAATCACAAGGAGTTTTGCATGAATGGGTCATAAAATGTATTAGAAAACAGTAAATTATATGTTTTCATATTTTTATTGAGAATAACATGCAAACGTTCACAGTGTAGGGTGGGAAAAGTATGTGAACCTTTGCAATGAATTACCGGTTGACCCTCCTTTAACAGCAAACAAACAAACGTTTCATGTAGTTGCAGATCAAACCTGCACATCAATCTAAAGTAATTTTTTTCACACCCCTTTTCAGAAAACTTTTTCAGTATAGCTATATTCTCGGGATGTGGTCAGCACTCTAACTGGGGCACTCCAGAGGGCATATTTTGTTTTGCTGAAGCCTGATTTACTTTGCTGATTTACTTATATATTGTTTTGTAGGCCTTTTGTCATTGTCCTGTTGTACCACTCGTCCTTTGAGAAGCTTCAGTTGAAGCACAGATGGTCTTATGTTTTGCAGCAACATGCCTTGATAAATGCTGGAATTCATTTTTCCATCAATGACAACAATCGGTTCAGGCCCAGAGGCAGCAAACCAGCACCAATCCATGATGCTCCCTCTGCCATGTTTTACAGTGGGCTGTAAACTTCAAACGTGCTACAATATTCTTTTTTAGCAGGAATGGCTTCTTCCGTGGGGTCCTCGCATATATGCCATTCTCAATGTTTTCGTTACCGTAGATGTGTGAACAAAAATGTTAGCATGTGACAGAGATTTCTGTAGCTCTCTAGCCGACTCTCTAGGATTCTTTACCTCATTAAGCATCCTATGCTGTGCTCTCACAGTCATCTTCACAGGACAACCACGCATAGGAAGAGTAGCAACAGTGCTGATCTTTCTTCATTTGAAGCTGTCTGTCTTAACATGGATACACAAACATCCAGAGTTTTGGATTTACTTTTGTAACCCTTTCCACCTTGATGCAAGTCAACAATTTTTGATCATAAGTCTTCTGAGAGCCCTTTTCTGCGAAGCATGGTTCACCTCAGGCAATGATTCTCGAAACTAATAAACCTAAAGCTGAGCTGTGTTTTTAAACAGTAGGACAGCTTTCAGCAACACATCCAAAATAATCACACTGATTGGACTCAAGGTGAGCTCACTCCTCGCTCCAGTTAGCTCTTGGAGAAGTCATTAAGCTAGGGTTTTGCATATTTTTGCATGTTATCTTCAATAAAAACATGAAAACATTTTTTTTTTGTATTATTATTTTAGGCAGTCTTTGTTTTTCTGTGGTTGTGAGTTCAGAACGCACTTTATGACCAATTCATGCAAAACTCCTTTTGTTTCTAAAGGGTTGACATACTTTTTCTTGCAACTGTAAATAACTAGGGATGTTATATTCACTCTTTTAATGTTGACAATTGTTTGAAAAGGTTTCCACTGTTTGCCAGTGAAAGTGTATTTTTGCGTTGCTGTATAAAGCTCACTACCAAGTTGATTTTCCTCCTCTTAATTGCTCTTTGGTGATTTTTTACCAAATATAGAATATACATAGGTGATCTTTGCTTAACATCTACTAATTTAAATGAAAGTTAAGCTGACATTGTACAGAGACCTGTTCTGTAAGCCACTCAAAAATGTTTCAGTCTGAAAAAATGCCAAGAAAAGCTAGTCTTTACCCCACTACACATTTTTCAATATAATGTTAATGTTTTTACTCACCTGTAGAGAAGACCTTACTTTTCGGAAAAAGCAAAAAAGAACAATTTCCCTAACTATAATGACATACAGCACAACACGAAGCTGAAAAAGCTCTTCTATGGAAACCAAACTTCCTCATTCTTTTGTCTTTCTGAACCTGGAAGGTAAAACCTGTTCCGCTGTTCAATTTTTGTTTCATTATGTGTTATATTCTGTTCATATATTTGTCTAATTTTGATGCACATTTTGGAAGAAAGTGGGAGCTGCATCAAGTGTGTTTGAAATATTTCCTGATGAATTAATCAAATTTACACAGTCCATCCAGAAACATTCATCTTCATGTCAGCTTTCTTCCCTTTCGGGGTCGCCACAGCGGAATGAACCACCAACTCTCTGGCATGTGTTTAACGCAGAGGATGCCCTTCCAGCCTTTTAACATTATGGACAATCGTTCTTACTCAATTCACTTATACCACATGTCTTTGGACTTGTGGGGAAACCAAAGCCCCCGGAGTAAACCCATGCGATCACGGGGAGAACATGCAAACTCCACACAGAAATGCCACCTGCCCCAGCCGAGCCTAGAACCAGCGACCTTCTTGCTGTGAGACGACCGTGCTACCCACTGCGCCACCGTGACGCTCATCCATAAACCTGTTCTTTTTATTCAATATACAGATTCAAATCATATTCTTGAAAAAAAAAACTCCCTGACTTGGATAAAACTCAGAGTAAAAGAAAACATGAATTGAACAAAAATTGTTTATGTTTTTTACACACTGAATTGGAATGTTGACCAAGTACGAAATTCATATACACATAAACTGTGACATTGCCATAGTGTACACATTTAGAGGTATACATGAAATAATATGTTTAACTTATGCTAATACACTGATGTGGAAAAAATATACATTTTGTGTTTGTTGTGTGCAAGTTACTTCTTCTTCTTCTTCTTCTTTCGGCTGTTCCCAGTTTAGGGGTCACCACAGCAAATCATCTGTTTCCACCTAACTCTGGCCTCAGTATCCTCTACTCTTGCACCAATTACCTTCATGTCCTCCTTCAGCACACCCATATAACTTGTCTTTGGCGTTGTGTGCAAGTTACAAATGTATAAAAAAATATTTTTTCACTAAAAAAACTAAATTTCACTTTTAGAACTGTAGCACATAAATACATGTTCATGTGTAACATAAATAAATGTCACTACATATATAAATAAAATAATTAGTTATTTAGCACATGCAAAAAAAAAATTCAGGTATTCCTGGGTAAAATTACAATCTTTTTTTTTTTAAGAAAAAGAAGAGTGAACTAGGGAAAATTAAATCTAAATTAGGTTTATAAAGGTCACTCTCAGGTATCCAGTTACACACTGGTAACACACTCAAGCCATATACATGTCACAGTGCCACGCTCAAACCACACAGTGCTGATGAACACATATGTTCTCATATGATGAACACATACTCCACATCTGTGGTTAGTTCATAAAGAACTGTGAGCTGGGATGTAAAGTTCAGAACGCAGCTCTACTGAATCTCATCTACACAGGCTACATAGGCTGAGAATTTCCTTTGAGGATTAAATATATTACATCTAGCAGAACATTTAGAAAATAGTGATATTTCTTATATTTATGTAATGCCTTAAATAACACTTAAATAATTCTAAGGACCACAAGTCAAGATTTAAACTCATAGTTCATAGGTCATTCATAGTTCAATGGCTACCAATTGTCCCTGAGTGGTAAAGATCATGCTATAAAACTGACCTAATCAAAGTCACTGTAACATGATGATTTCCTCCTTCTTTTTTAACGATCAGTGCAAACTTGTAGTGTTATTTAGGTTTCTAAAGAAGAATTGGCATTTTATAGGGATTAATAATGGGGGGAAAATAATTGTAGGGATGTTTCACTGACACAAAATCGCGCTTTTAAATAATTGCATTGAATAAAGTCTGAGTCTATTTGGTGCATGTCTTTATAGACGTCAATTTAAAATGATTACGTTTAAATTAACTGTGGTGAGTTTGATAAAGCAAAATACAAATATTGTATTTATTCCAAAGTTTATCTAGATTATTTAACTCACTTGAGGTGTTTTTGTTCTCAGGATTGTGCAGTGTATGCTCACTGTGTCTTTTCTGATAGCAATAAATGATTGGAAATACTTGAAATCTATTTGTATTCACAGATGTCCATATTGTTGTGCCATAAAAACGTTCTTGCTTGACAAACCATTATGAAATATAAGTTCATACAGTTTTTTCCGTTTTCAGGTGTCTATAGCATACATTTCAATTTCGGTTGTCTCTCTTGCAGTTCATGATCCTGGGCAGGGCTACCCTCACCTCCCTGTTGCGCAGTCCGTAAATGATGGGGTTGATGCAAGGAGGAAGCAGCAGCATCACCAAAAACACGATGTGTATGACTCCAGCCAGCGGCCAGTCTCCAGCGTACCCCTGCTCTCGAACAGTGCTCCTTTCTAGCTCCCAGAGCACATCCGAGGCTATCTTGAGGAAGATGGGGAGCAGCTGAAACAGCAGCATCGAGCAGTAGAACATCACGGTGGTGCGCGCTTTCTTGTTGACCTGATGAAAAGGCTGAACAGCGTTGCGCGCTTTCTGGTACATGAGCAGATATGAGAAAGAGTAACAAACCACGCAAAGTAGAGTAACCAAGAGCCCCACAACTTTACGAAAAACAGCAGCAGCCTCCGGAAACCCTAAGTGCGCCTCCAGAGTCGCCGGCTCACACAGGAGACCAGCTATGGGTTTTCCAAGCAAAGAACTTTTGTGTCCTAAACTGAGCAAACTTGTTATGACGGTAGAGAAGCACACGGAAATAAACCACGTGGTTCCGACAATTAAGCAAATACGCTTTTTTGTGAGGATGCCAATGTAGTAGATTGCCAGACAGATGTAGATGTAGCGCTCCAGAGCCATGCAGGTGATGGTGAAAACCGTGCTGAAAACACACGCGGTGTTGATGAAGAACTGCGTGATGCACCAGAACCCATATGGCAGCGTGGTCCTCTGCAGCAGGCAGTGGGTCACTGTTGGACCTTGAGTGACAACGAGGAGAATGTCGCTCACTATGAGGTTCTTCAGGAGCGCAAAGCGAGGTTCCCAGGAAAGATCCTCAGAGCTGCCAAGACTGAACAGAGTGAGAAGATTCACCATAAGCGAGATGATGGTCATCGCCACGTAGATGCTCAGAAGCACCCGGACTGCTGTTTCCGAGGGCAGGATGGATTTGAAGAGGCATCGTCCCTGCTCCTGCAGCTGGAGAGAATCTGAAGTGATGTTGAGAGCATCCTGGCTCAGAGGAGGACACGCGTACACTGCAGCTGTCCAAAGAATCAGACAGAACGCGCGTGGGAAACGCAGCTCGCGTGGACTCATTTTAAATAGTCTGTTGGCAAAGTAGCAATTGCTCTCTTTGCTCATCTGAGTTATTTCCACATGTGAACAGGTAAACTATCTGAAAAAAGGAGGGGCTTATGTGCGCTCAAATTTTTCTTCAAAGAAAATCTTACACCTGGTGAGCAACTGGTGGACTAAACACATCTAATAATTTCCATGAAGAAAAGGTGTATACAGCTTGCAATAAGATAGCGTTTTGTAAATGTTTTATATAAGATGGACAATTTCATGAAATAATTTCAAGATTCCATCTCAGTTAATGTTTTAGTTATACATTTGAGTACTTCTAGTTCCTTCACAAACCCTGATTGTCACTACGGGGTGTTTCCCTTTCCCTCTTTTGCCTTTCAGCCTTAGAAATAATTTCACAAAAATGTTCTTACCTTCATCTGTTTCTCTTCTGGTGCAGCTTTTCATGTTTGTTTGCCTGGTCCTGTAATAAGTATCTTTGTGGTGTTTTTCTATGGCTGTGAAATTAATATTTCAGATTAAATACCGTAAGATGATGTATTACAGTCTGTTCCTGCAATTACTAATAAAATGCAGAGTTTAGATTTACAAGCAACATTATAAACGTTACTATTCAACAAGTTCATATTTGGCTTGGTTGAAACACAAACAGTTTAAAGTAATTCCTTCAAAATGCAGGGTAAAAGACAAACAAAGAATAGTATATAGTGGAATGTATTTTATTTTTTATTTTACACAATACAGTAGGTGAATATTTTCTAGGTGTAGTTAGGATAACATTTTGTCAGATTTAAACTGGTTTTACTCAATATACAATGTTTAACAGATACAAACATTTAATATGAAACAAGCAATCAGGTACTAAGAATGTATCTATGTTACGTTAACCCATTTGTGACAGAAAAACACTTACACATTGCTACACATAATTGCAAAAGATAATGCAAATATATTAGTTGAACAAAAGGCACAAATTATAAGGTCTTGTAATTACAGAAAAACGGACTAATATTTTTTTTTCAAAGAACACTAAAACCAGACAAAAGCATGTCCAAAATCCAAACAAATAATGTTTCATCTCATATAGTCTCTGAAAGACAATTGACTAAACCAGTTTGGCTTTATCTTTTAGTTTCAGTTTAATTTTGTCCTCTTCTGAAGCAGAGCAAGCTGGGCAGGGCAGCCCTCACCTCCCTGTTGCGCAGACCATAAACGAGAGGATTGATACAAGGAGGAACCTGCAGCATCACCAAAAATAAGATGTGAAAAATCCCAGTCAGTTGCAAGCCCCCATCATTACCTGGCTCTCGGATGTTGTTTCCTTCCAGCTCCCAGAGCACATCCGAGGCTATCTTGAAGAAGATGGGGAGCAGCTGAAACAGCAGCATCGAGCAGTAGAACATCACGGTGGTGCGCGCTTTCTTGTTGACCTGATTAAATGGTTGTACTGCTTTGCGCGCCTTCTGGTACATGAGCAGATATGAGAAAGAGTAACAAAACATGCAAAGTAGAGTAACCAAGAGCCCCACAACTTTACGAAAAACAGCAGCAGCCCTTGGAAAGCCCAGGAGGGCCTCCAGAGTGTCTGGTTCACACAGGAGACCAGCTATGGGGTGGCCCACCAAGGAACTTTTGTGCCCTGCACTAATCAGAATTATGGTCACAGCAGAGAAGCACACAGAAATAAACCATGTGATCCCAACAATTAAGTACATGCACTTTTTTGTGAGGATGCCAATGTAGTAGATCGCCAGACAGATGTAGATGTAGCGCTCCAGAGCCATGCAGGTGATGGTGAAAACCGTGCAGAAAACACACGCGGTGTTGATGAAGAACTGCGTGATGCACCAGAACCCATATGGCAGCGTGGTCCTCTGCAGCAGGCAGTGGGTCACTGTTGGACCTTGAGTGACAACGAGGAGAATGTCGCTCACTATGAGGTTCTTCAGGAGCGCAAAGCGAGGTTCCCAGGAAAGATCCTCAGAGCTGCCAAGACTGAACAGAGTGAGAAGATTCACCATAAGCGAGATGATGGTCATCGCCACGTAGATGCTCAGAAGCACCCGGACTGCTGTTTCCGAGGGCAGGATGGATTTGAAGAGGCATCGTCCCTGCTCCTGCAGCTGGAGAGAATCTGAAGTGATGTTGAGAGCATCCTGGCTCAGAGGAGGACACGCGTACACTGCAGCTGTCCAAAGAATCAGACAGAACGCATGCGAGAAATGCATTTTCTTAACCATATCTTCAGCAGGTGTGAATGTGAGATTTTTCGATGCAGTGGCTTTTTATTCTTGTTTGTCAAACCATGTTGGCCAGCTGCCAACAAGTCAACAACCCAATCAAAGCAAAATGAGTCAAGTCTGCAGCATTTGGATAATAGTTCCAAACGATTGACCATAAAGACTAAAAATTATGTTATCGCATCATGATGATTGCCATTATATACTTAAATATGCATCTAAAACTCATCAAATAAACCAATGTTTTACATCTGAAGAAAAATGGTTGTTGTCATGGCATTGTCTACATTTCTACAAATCAGATACTAATATTCAGTCATGTAGACCAGAGAAAAATGTTATTGTCTATATACAAATGTAACTTGAACAAATGTAACCACTTAAATATTATTGCAATAAACATCATAACAGCATGCCCTGTATGAAAATGTGAATGAACACGAAAGGGAAATTATTCCTTAAATTGAAGTCAATTTTACATGTTGTATATATGTTCTTGGTAAAGAGAGAATAACAGAAACATAAAGTAGGCTATGGCTACTGTTTTATAAATAAAGAGGACAACATTGCAGTCATTATTTATGCTTAAGAGCAAGGTCAAGAGTTTGTATGCAGTTGGTTACCATGGTCTCATCAATCAACTTTAATAAGCAACTTGTGTACTGTAAACAATCTTTACAAAAACAAATTATATTCATTTGTTTTGTCAAATTTGCCACTCATTGCCTGGAGAATGAAATGTCTGTATTTTATCTTATCTAAACACACACACGTGCGCACACACACTAACATATTTTATTAATATACAATAATACAAAAGGCATCTAAATTAAATAGGTAGAAAACATTTTTAAGAAAAAAATGGAAATGCTTTTAGAATTAGAACATAAATCTGCTGTTTGTTCGATAGTGTGATTTTTGTTCAGTCCTCTCTGAAGGTAACAGGGTCTGGAGAAAGAGGAAAAATCTTAATGTGGAAGTTGTGGATGTTCGAGGAGAATGGGTTATTGGTTATTGGCAAAAGAAAGCATAAATTAATCAAAAAACTACGCTGAATATTTACCAGTGCCCACTTTATTAGATAATAATTCTAGCTAGAATTATCAGAATTACCCATAGCATTGAATGTTTGAGTGTTCTGAGATGATTACTCCAACAATCCTACTTTGGTTGTCGAATACATACTGTTTTGAGTTTATAAGGACACAATTGGTCCTCACTGAAGTAATCTTGACAATAGGGATTAAGGAGAATTTGGTGAGTGAGACTCATTCTTATTTTAGCTCAGCACTCATCTAGATGATCTCCACGTTTCAGCTGCTGTCCTTAAGAATGTCCCAGAATAGAGTGAAGGAAAAAGGAGGGGTGTAGAGGTTGACAGTTGCTGCTGTCCTTTACACCAGCCACAGCATCTTGAAGATCTTGGGGTGATGTGAAGCCCCCTGAGGTTACCCATGTGGCATGGCTCCACATTCAGACTCAGAGGGAAGACTGCCCTTCACGTAGTGATGATATGACACTCAATCTACACTTGATTTGTTTAAAAAAGTACAATGACTAATTGCTTTCTTTTACTAACAGATGGTGTCACAAGTTTCATTGAATTATTGGACAATTACAATTATAATATAATATACTCAAAAGTCTCATGCAGCAACATTTAAATGTGTTTTGTAAATTTACAGCATGTTTGGTTTTGTTGCAACATTTTTTGGAAATTCCAACCGCAACAGCAGTTTGTGGAAAGTTTCATGCTCATTCTTTTGTTTAAAATGATTCATTCAAAGAGAACCCTGTAACCATGATAGTGTTTAACTCCACAAGCGACATGCTGATTGAAATTTCAAAGAAACATGAACATCTTTCATAAATATAAACAGAAAATCTCTTAGCAGGAATGAAGTACTTCTCATCAAGGACACCATACCATGCAATTGATAAATAAGCGACAGAGAAAAAGAAAGAAAAACAAAATAGAATCTGTGAGTTCATTAATTAAATCTCATGGCACTCTAGGAATGAGAAGATCTAGTGAAGGCCAATCTCTGACATCCAGTTGCAACGTGTGAAAAAAGATTGTGTACTTTCTATAATAAAGATCAATTCATGATGACCTTTCTCTGAAGGTTTGTATTTTTGCTCTTCTGAGTTAGAGTTCTTGTCATTAAGATGAAGCTCATGCAAACCCTCATAATAATTTGAAGTAGTTTTATTAAATAAGATTCTGATTAACCACTCAGCACAACCTGGTAAAAATGCAAAAGGGATACACAATGCTAAGGTTTGCGCTCAATTATGTAAGATTGTAACATATTAATTGTAGCATTACAGTATAAGTTTTTTCCAACTTTTCTCATTTTAAGTCATCTACTTAAACTCAAAACTCATAGAAAGGTCAAACAGGTTTATGAGGAGACAGATTTGAATGCTTTTGTGATTTGCAAGTAATGTAAAGGACTGAAAACTAGGTCATCATAATTACTTACACACATGACCTTTCTAAGGAATGATATCTGATATTCTTTATCTTCTCCTCAAAGGAACCATTCTCCTGATAATTTAGTGACAAGCCTTTAATGTGACCATTAATGTAATAGAGGAAATGATAAAAAGGGGATTTTCAAAGCTTGTATTATATGACTACATTAGAACAAAATGCCTCTCCAAAAAAACAGGTGTATTAATTGAGACAAAGAAAAATCTTTATACAGTTGGCTATGACACCTGGGAAGTTAAAAACATGACAGAAAATATGATGGCTTGGTGTGTGGGAGTATTAATCTGTGGAGAGACCTTCACTGATCTCTCTAAAACTCAGAAGTGGTGTCTTTCGTGCCAATCAATATCTAGATGCCAGAAATGGATTTTTCGAGAAATCTATTAATGATGCATAATTAAAAGGTCATCATGACAAAAGCTAAATCTTAAATGGGATTTCTATTTAACTACTGTAAAAATATTAACTGTATTATTAATTAAGTAAGTTTTAATTTAAATTAAGTATTAGTTTTACAAATAAGAATACATATATTCATGTCAAAAGAGACATTAACACCATCATCAATGTAAGAAGCAAATATAACTGATGAAGACTTTAGACCAAATATTATTCAGACAGGGCAGCATAGTGAGGGCTTTAAACTGAACATAGGTGAATGGTGAAATGTGGCCATGGAGATTTACTGTTTTTTTTTCTCCTCAAGATTACTCCATGCCTCAAAAAATCAATAAAAATTTCAGATAAATGAATATATTTTCATAAACAACTGACTAAAACGTAGAGTTGAGCAGAGGAATAAAAGTTTTTGCAGACCAAAGAGGAATCTGCTTCCTGGCATTTCTCCATCTCTCCTCCTTTAAAGGGGAATAATGCAGGCTTGTGTTTACTGTCATATTCTTTTTTTTTACTGTCATATCTTATTTTTATGTCTTATTTTCTTATTTTATTTATATTCTATTTGATTCTATCATATTCTATCCCACTTTATCTCATCTTTATATATAATTTATTGTACATTTTTATCTTACTTTTCTAATTTATATACTATTTATATTTTTTGTTGGACAGTCGTAAAAAACATTTCACTGCATGGCATACCATGTATGTATAGGTTTGTGACAAATCAAATTTGAATTTGGTTTGAATTTGAAACAGACAAAACATTTAAAAATACAGTGGAATATGGCAGCTTTCGACCACTCCTCCAGACTATAAGTTTTCAACTAGTTTGTCTGATTTGAGCACATAGACCAAAACATAAAAGATTTGTTACATGACTTTTCACATACAAATATTCTCATTGCTTTTATATGGTCAGTGATATCATTGTTTAAAATGAAAATGATTTCTCATTTCTCCTCCAACACTGGGCACAGGCAGCTGCAGACAACCTTACCCCTTACATGTATTTATACAATACAGTTTGGACGATAACATAATGATAATACAAGAATGTTAAACAAGTGATAGAATAAGCAAACATTTTCAATTTAGGCTACTGGCTGATTGGTAAAATAAGGCAACAGTGGTGGAGTTGGGGGCGTCATGGTGGTGCAGTGGGTAGCACGGTCATCTCTCAGCAAGAAGGTTGCTGGTTCGAACCTTCACTGGGTTGGTTGGCATTTCTGTGTGGAGTTTGCATGTTCTACAGGTACAGGTGAATTGACAAAAAACAATTGTCCATAGAGTATGAATGTGAATGAGTGTGGGGATGTTTCCCATCAATGGGTTGCACCTGTAAGGGCATCCGCCGCATAAAACATGTGCAAGAAGAGTTGGGGGTTCATTCTGCTGTGTGAGCTCTCCTCCCCTCCTTGGGGCAACCAATCTTGGCTCCATCTCTGCTTTTGGGAGCAGACCCCCAACTGACTTTTGTGTTTATCCCTCCGGAGAGGCGTACCTTGGTTTCCTGTTTTTTTTTTATTGCAGTCGCCTGAGTTTCTTAAATAAGACTTTTTAGTTCATCCCCCTGAAGCGTCACGGTGGTGCAGTGGGTAGCACGGTCATCTCACAGTAAGAAGGTTGCTGGTTCAAGCCTCGGCTGAGTCGGTTGGCATTTCTGTGTGGAGTTTGCATGTTCTCCCCGTGATCGCGTGGGTTTTCTCCGGGTGCTCCGGTTTCCCCACAAGTCCAAAGACATGCGGTATAAGTGAATTGAGTAAGAACGATTGTCCATAGTGTTAAAGTGTGAGTGAATGTTTCCCAGTGATGGGTTGCGGCTGGAAGGGCATCCACCGCATAAAACATATGCCAGAGAGTTGGCGGTTCATTCCGCTGTGGCTCTTCCTCAACCAGACCGTGACAACCTGTATGGGTGTGTGAGACTGGTGGGGTGTTTTTGGTAGTGAGCAAGAGACCAAAATGGCAGCCACATCCTGCATGACAGCCTCAGAGCTTATCACCACCTGAGTATGAATGTGTAATGTGTTTATTTTATGTATAAATTATGTATGACCTCTTGAGATTAAAGACCACAACAACAACTACCTAGTGACTGTTGGGGCCGACAAATTGCATTTTATTATTATTAATATTATTATTCTTCTTATTATTATTGTTATATTAGTGATACTTAATATATTTACACAAAATATCCCAGTTTTAAATCTTCTGGTCAGGTTCTTAGCTGTTTTTTTAGAGAATCTGAATTGAGATCCAGATGTTTCTGTATATTTGTGCTTCAATATATAGATTCACATTACTTGTATATTAATAAGATGTTTCAAGCACTGGATACTGTATATTAGTCCAATGATGGATATGGAAAACATCTACAGATAATATGCAAAAACACAGGCAGGTGCAAGTTTGTGAATGTTGTTTATCCACTGTCTACACCAAATGTCTTTTTCTGGAAAATTTCTTGATTATTTTTACCAGGGCGATGTCATTGAGACCATTTGTTCAACCTTCATCTAAATTTGGTTCAGTCGAGATCACATAATGCAGCTGATGGATTAGAGAGGGATGAAGAAGAAGGGAGGAGCTTTTTTTAAGGCAGCGAGGACATTGGTAGAAAATTTGACTGACTGGAGATTCTTGTCCAATCCTGACCACTTTTGAAAAAGGTGAGAGTAATGTGAGGTCTTATTAAAAGAGGCTAGAGGTGTTTTTTCATCTGCTCAGGAGAAAGAGCGAAGAACAGAAGACATTTTATGTTTACAGGTCTGCTAACAAGCTGTCAGCATGGTAAGAGAGTTTGTATGGATGAGATGCTTCTTTTTATGATAGGTATGATTTGAACAAAAAGTCAACTATTATTCAATGATGTGTGTTTTATTCTGGAGTATTTACTGATGATTCCTTTAGAGCAAACATTTACATGAAGAACAATGATATTGTTGGATGGTTGTCTGCTCTAGTAAGTACTGTTTACGACAAGGAGTTGACAAGTGGCTACACTCTCCTGTCATGTTCAATAGCGTTCATCCTTTCTGTACTTTCCAGTTACATGTGCTAATCCTCATCATCAGAGAGAGGAAACTGACTGGATTTCATTACGCATCTAAGCCTAACATGCTCCTTTGACATTTGGGATTCCCTTTTTTATTACATTTCACCTAACATGGTTGAAAAAATGTATTCCGCTTTTTTAAAAGAAGTAATGGCAACTAATTACGGTATATAATGACTTCTGTGAAAATGCTTTTTATTTTTACTTTGAAGAAAAGAGCTTTAATTGATATACTTGTCTCTTTTGAATTATAGATGAAGTAAAGATGATATTTTGATATAGTTTTTGGGCATACAATGAATGTTTCCAAAATATTTACATAAAATATATTACAAACTATTTGATTTAGAATTAATTCGTACTCATTAGTAAAACTATAACCACAATTTAATTCCATAGAATTTTCTGTCTCTGACTCTTGTACACGTCTGTCAAAACTTTAACTGATATTTACTACTTTAACATAAATCTGTAGAACACAGTAAAGAAAATGCAGTACTGGAAATCTGAATTTCTATAAGAATTTTAGAACTTTACATAATGGGGTTATTTAATGTTTTTGCACAATTACAATTATTATGAAAATATACCGGTAGAAAAAGAATCTTTTATGGAACTCAAAATAGCAATTGCTATTTAACTCTGACTCTTTCTTAACTTCACTTCCAGACTTTTTTCCTGGTATGTTGGACAGCGCACATGACAAAAAATGTATTCTGATATTTAACTGGAGGTTAGAAGGTCACCAGGTCTAGGCCAGCTAAGGTTTTTCCTATGTGGATTTTGAATAAACACTGGCGTGGGTTTGTTCTGGGTACTCCAGCTTCCTCTCACAGTAAAAAATCTATAGTGCAGGTAAAGTAAAGACTAACTCGCCCTCAGGAGTGAATGGTGAGCAATGCGATGGAAAGACAGTGTGTGCTGGAAATAGGTATCAACAAAACCTAGTAACCCTCGAGTGCAGTGTAAAAAGATCACAAAACCAAACATTTTATTCTATAACAATAAAAAAACTCTAATCATTATGTATTTATCTATAATACTCAACATTGTTAAAATGACCATTATCACCAAGTGTACACACTGTTAAAATGTTCCCATCTTTGTGTATTTATAAGAAGATGAAGGTTTGTATTTTTTTTTTCAGAATAACCTGAGAAGAACTAAAAAGAAACGTTATTGTTTGGTTACTGAAAACGGAAAACTAACCCAACAATGACGTGGTCCCATAAAAAATAAAGGCCATAGAAATTAAGAAACAAATTAAATGAAAAGAAAGATAAAATTATACATTTTAAAGTTGAGCTGAATTCAACAAAGCCCTGGATTGGAGAGGCGAGGGAATGTGCTTGCTGGATTCTCGTTATAAGTGTTGATGTGAAGTAAATTAAAGCAAACACTGTTGCCATTTGCATGATTTTTATTTAGAGCTTGCTATTTTTTAAACTGGGTCTTCGTTGCAGCATGAAGATGCGATGACGAATCAGAGCTTTCAAAAGCTGATGATATGTCATTTAACCTTGTAATAAGAAAACAATTACTAGCTTTACCTTTTCCACTGATCAACTGAACAAGAAGATATTCCAAGTCAACAGTTCAGGATATATTTTCTACTGTTCGATCAGCAGAATATCCCAGAATGCAATTAGAGTTTCAAAATAAACCTTTCAATGAACACCTCTTTGTTCTGCCCTCAAATGTCTTTACCTATATTTCTGGGTCATCGTATTTGATATTTACACATGAACTAATGAACAAAACAGGGGTGAAGAAAAAATGAGTTAGCGTATATCAAGGAAATAAAATAAAAATGTGTCACCTAGCATCATTTATTTAATGTTTTAGAAATGGATAAAGGATTTCAAATTGTTTGGGGAGATTTGTCCATATTTATGAAGCAGGAGGTGTCAGGATTCCTGGCTGATCGGCTGATTCTATCCATTTTGGTCTTTTTTCTTTAGCCACAGGTTCCCTTGTTTGTGCTCCTAATTGTTTCTCTCCACCCCCTCGTTGTCATTCAGTTAGTTGATTCGTCTCACCTGTCGTTGCTCATTTTCTCCTCATTAGCTCCCCTATTTATTCCCTTAGTGTGTTCTGTTCTGTGCCAGATTGTTGTTCGCTTCTGACCCAGCAACATCAGAAGTTGAAGTGCTTGTGTGTCGCTAACCACTTTTGTGTGACTCCAGGACTCTCTCCCTACCGTCTCAGATTGTGGTGTAGTCCCTGGCCAACCTGAAGTCCTTGCTCGGTGCTGTCTCAGGTTCTGGACACTGACCTAGTCTTAACCGGTCCAACTGCTCCTGTCTACAGACTGAGTCGTTTTGTGGTTCCTGGCTCTTACCTTCTGAGTCTGCAAGTCTGTTTGTGATTTTTTTTATGAACCAAGAAATTTTGTGTTTCCCCTTGGAGCGGAGGGGTATTTTTTGTTGCCTGGAACCCTACTTGTTTGATTTTGGCCGGCTGTAAATAAACTGTTTTGCTTCATCTGCTTTTGGGTTTTCTGTCTGCATACCGGCCGTGACAGAACAATCTGGCCAAGAATGGACCCAGCAGAAGAGGATCCTGTGAGAGCAGCCCTGGCCCAGCAAGGAGTTCTATTAGGTCGCCATGCGAGTCAGCTCACCTCATCCCAACAGGCCCTGGAAGTAATGGGCTCCCAGATCGCAGACCTTACCGCTCAGCTTCTGCACCTCCGTACTGAGCAGATGTCAGCCCAGTCAGCTCCCCTTGTTTATCGCTCCTCTGAGCCCAGAGCGAACACCCCACCTCCCTATGACGGGGACCCTTCTGTCTGTCGAGCCTTCTTAACCCAGTGTTCAGTGGTATTCTCCCTCCAACCAGCCACGTTTTCCTCTGAAAGATCCAAGGTAGCTTATGTCATCACGCTTCTGACTGGCCGGGCTCGGGAATGGGCAACCACAGTATGGCAAGCCAAATTTCCTTACTGTGATAATTTCAATGACTTTGAAAGGGAGATGATCAAAGTTTTTGATCGGTCTGTTCATGGGCGTGAGGCAGCCAGACTTTTGGTTTCTCTTCGTCAGGGGGATCGCTCTGTCTCTGATTACTCCATCCAGTTTCGAACCCTGGCGGCCTCATGTGGTTGGAATGCCGCAGCACAATGGGACCAATTTTTGCATGGACTCAGAGATGAGATCCAGGACGAGGTAGCAGCCCAAGAACTCCCTGCTGAATTTGATGGTCTGGTGGACTTAGCCATCAGAGTGGATAATCGCCTGGCACTACGTCAGCGCAACCGAATGACTCGTTTAGCTTGGAAACCTGGAGGGGCCCAAGATTCTCGTCCCTCAACTAATCTTGACTCTTTCCCAGAGACCGAGCCGATGCAGATTGGCCATACCCGACTCTCAGTAGAAGAGAGGAAGCGCCGCCTAACTAATAGTCTATGCCTGTACTGTGGTAGAGCTGGTCACTTTGCTGCAACATGTCCGCTAAAAGGCAAGGCTCACCAGTAGCCAGGGGGGTATTGGTGAGCGTAACTCCTGTCAATGATCCCCCCTTAGCACGCACTCTCCTCCCTGCCACTGTTCAGTGGGGTAGCTCCTGTCACTCATGTGCGGTTTTGATCGACTCTGGAGCGGAGGGGAATTTTATGGACTCGGCTCTGGCTGCCAAATGGGGGCTTCCTACCACCCCTTTACCGACTCCCCTGACTGCTCGAGCCTTAAATGGATCACATCTTGCCCTCATCTCCATCACTACTGTTCCTGTAAGTCTTATTATTTCTGGCAACCACCGGGAGGAGATTGTGTTTTATCTGCTAGAGTCCCCCTGTAATGCCATTGTGTTAGGACACCCCTGGCTGATAAAACACAATCCGCATATCGAATGGGCCAAAGATTCCGTCCTGTCCTGGAGTTCTTTTTGTCTTAGACATTGTTTGGGTGCGGCCTTGTCTCCTGGCTCTGTGCTTTCTGTTTCTCAGGTGGAGGCGGCTGATTTGTCGGGGGTTCCAGTGATCTACCATGATCTTCGACTGGTCTTTAGCAAGGCCCGGGCCATATCTCTCCCTCCGCACCGACCTTATGATTGTGCCATCAATCTGCTTCCGGGAACTTCTCCTCCTCGGGGCAGGTTGTACTCCCTGTCTGGTCCTGAGCGCGTAGCTATGGACAAGTACATCAGCGACTCTCTGGCAGCTGGCCTCATCCGACCCTCCTCCTCTCCAGCGGGTGCGGGGTTTTTCTTCGTGGAGAAGAAGGATGGGTCCCTACGACCCTGCATCGATTATCGGGGGCTGAATGACATTACAATTAAGAACAGGTACCCTCTACCTTTAATGTCTTCAGCCTTTGAGTTGTTGCAGGGTGCAGGATTCTTCACGAAGTTGGACCTCCGCAACGCCTACCACCTGGTCCGCATACGTGAGGGGGATGAGTGGAAGACAGCCTTCAACACTCCCACTGGGCACTTTGAGTACCGGGTAATGCCCTTTGGATTAACCAATGCCCCGGCTGTCTTCCAGGGCCTGGTCAATGACGTGCTAAGAGATATGGTGAACAAGTTCGTATTTGTATATCTTGATGATATATTGATCTTTTCCCATTCTCTCCAGGAGCACATCCAGCACGTCAGACAGGTGTTGCAACGGCTGCTGGAGAATCAGCTGTATGTCAAGGCTGAAAAGTGCTTGTTCCACACAGGGTCGGTTCCGTTCCTGGGGTTCATTGTCTCTGCTGAGGGGATCCGTGTTGATCCAACCAAGGTAAGGGCCGTCTCCAACTGGCCGACCCCTGATTCTCGCAAGGCTCTGCAGCGTTTCTTAGGATTCTCTAATTTTTATCGTCGTTTTGTCCGCAACTATAGCCAGATTGCTGCATCCTTGACGGCACTCACCTCCACAAGAACTCCCTTTCAGTGGTCTTCTCAGGCTCAGGCTGCGTTTGAAAGGCTTAAGACCTGCTTTTCCTCTGCTCCTGTTCTTTCCTTCCCTGATCCTGAGAGGCAGTTTATTGTGGAGGTGGATGCCTCGGAGGTGGGGGTTGGGGCGGTCCTTTCACAGCGGTCCCCAGCAGATGGCAAGGTGCACCCCTGCGCTTACTTCTCCCATCGTCTGTCCCCTGCTGAGCGGAACTATGATATAGGTAACAGGGAGTTGTTGGCGGTTAAGTTGGCTTTGGATGAGTGGCGCCACTGGCTGGAAGGGACTTCTGAGCCATTCTTGGTCTGGACAGACCATAAAAATTTAGAATATGTTCGTTCAGCCAAGAGATTAAACTCACGGCAGGCTCGCTGGGCATTATTTTTCGGGCGCTTCAATTTTATTTTGTCTTACCGCCCTGGTTCCAAGAATGTAAAGCCTGATGCTCTGTCTCGTCAATTCGATGGCCCAGGGGACAACCTCACACCCAAGCCTATTATCCATCCTGGGCGGGTTGTGGCAGCTGTTGTCTGGGACATTGAATCAAAGGTCAGAGAGGCTCTTCAGGGAGCTAAGGTGCCTGAGGGATGCCCAGCGGATCTGTTGTTTGTTCCCAAGTTGCTTCGTCCTTCTGTCCTACAGTGGAGTCACTCATCTAAACTCACTTGCCACCCAGGAGTGAGGAGGACATTGGCATCTATCCGTCAGCGGTTTTGGTGGCCATCCATGGCCAGAGAGGTCAGTCTGTTTGTTGCTGCCTGCTCGGTCTGTGCTCAGAACAAGTCATCCAATAAGCCTCCTGTCGGTCTGCTTCAACCCCTTCCCATCCCCACCCGCCCTTGGTCCCACATATCCTTGGATTTTATAACTGGCCTACCCCTTTCTAATGGTAATTCTGTTGTTGTTACAGTTGTGGATCGATTTTCTAAGGCGGTCCACTTCATTCCCCTTCCCAAGCTTCCCTCTGCCAAGGAGACTGCACTGGTAGTGGTTGACCACATCTTCCGGATACATGGCCTTCCGGTGGATGTCGTCTCTGACAGGGGGCCCCAGTTCATCTCCAATTTCTGGAGGGAGTTCTGCCGGCAGATTGGTGCTTCCACCAGTCTGTCGTCAGGCTTCCATCCTCAGACCAACGGGCAGTCTGAGCGGGCAAACCAGGCCCTAGAGCAGATGCTTCGTTGTCTTGTCTCTCACAACCCCTCCTCTTGGAGCCAACAGCTTACCTGGGCCGAATATGCCCATAATTCTCTGCCCAATTCATCTACTGGCCTCTCTCCATTTCAGTGTTGCATGGGTTACCAACCACCTCTCTTTTCCTCACAGGAGCCTGAGGCTGCGGTTCCCTCTGTCCAGGCTCTTATCCAGAGGTGCCGTCGCACATGGCGAAGGGCTAGAGAAGCTCTCCTTCGGACAGAGAGAGGTGTTCGACGCTCTGCTAATCGTCATCGAACTCCGGCTCCTAGGTACATTAGTGGGCAGAGGGTATGGCTTTCCACAAAGGACCTGCCACTTAAGGTGCCAGCCCGTAAACTGGCTCCGCGGTTCATTGGGCCATACCCTATTGTCAAGGTCCTCAGTCCAGCGGCGGTACGTCTCAGGCTCCCAGCGTCCCTTCGTCGTGTCCATCCGGTATTTCATGTCTCCCGTATTAAACCTGTTTTTTTTAGCTCTCTGAATCCTACTGTTTCTACTGTTTCCCCCCCTCCCCCCCGTCTCATTGACGGCTCTCCAGCATTTACTGTTCGACGATTGTTAGAATGTAGGCGTAGAGGACGTGGATTCCAGTACCTTGTTGATTGGGAGGGATATGGTGCGGAGGAGAGATGTTGGGTCCCGGCACGCAATATTTTGGACCAGTCATTGATTGAGGAATTTCACAGCCGACAGTCTCCTCCCTTGGGATCGCCCAGTGGCGATCCTGGAGGGGGGGGGTACTGTCAGGATTCCTGGCTGATCGGCTGATTCTATCCATTTTGGTCTTTTTTCTTTAGCCACAGGTTCCCTTGTTTGTGCTCCTAATTGTTTCTCTCCACCCCCTCGTTGTCATTCAGTTAGTTTGATTCGTCTCACCTGTCGTTGCTCATTTTCTCCTCATTAGCTCCCCTATTTATTCCCTTAGTGTGTTCTGTTCTGTGCCAGATTGTTGTTCGCTTCTGACCCAGCAACATCAGAAGTTGAAGTGCTTGTGTGTCGCTAACCACTTTTGTGTGACTCCAGGACTCTCTCCTACCGTCTCAGATTGTGGTGTAGTCCCTGGCCAACCTGAAGTCCTTGCTCGGTGCTGTCTCAGGTTCTGGACACTGACCTAGTCTTAACCGGTCCAACTGCTCCTGTCTACAGACTGAGTCGTTTTGTGGTTCCTGGCTCTTACCTTCTGAGTCTGCAAGTCTGTTTGTGATTTTTTTTATGAACCAAGAAATTTTGTGTTTCCCCCTTGGAGCGGAGGGGTATTTTTTGTTGCCTGGAACCCTACTTGTTTGATTTTGGCCGGCTGTAAATAAACTGTTTTGCTTCATCTGCTTTTGGGTTTTCTGTCTGCATACCGGCCGTGACAGGAGGTGTTTTAATCCATTCTCGTATATTGATTTGATTTGCCATATTTTTCATCTTTTTTGTACATTTCAAACAAATACCTAGTTTCATGAGAAAATATCTAAAAGAAAAATTTAACAATTCAAATGTTTTCTTTATAAAATATATTAATCCCAATTTAGCTATCCACTGTTCCCATGGTGACATCTCTTTAATTGATATTCATGACAACGTTTTAAAAAGCTCTGTAATGTAGATAAAGGTAATTTTCTGCTAATCAACATTATCTATTTTAAAAAATCTTCTATTGACAGCAGTTAATTTTTCAGCAGTTAAAAAAATCTAACGTTGTTTTGAAAAATAGTGCCCACAATTTAAGAAATGACATTCACACTCAAATGTAGCCAATTTTTATTTACTGTGGAAGGAATCCATGCACAAAAAGCAAACTCCATCCAATCTGAAACTTTTCTGTTTCTGCATAGCTGAACTCAATGGCACACAATGTCCTTTCAGATCACACAAAAAAATCTGCAGCATTAGCTTCTTTTAATATGTTAAAAAATATATACATTTGTCTATTCATACTTACGTATTTATGATCAATAGACTCTTGGAATAGAAGTCTAGGAATTAAGGGTCTTAGGAGTGTGACTTTACAGATTTCTAGTCATTATTGGGTCTAAGTATTCATTATATGTTCAGTCACTTTGTCAGGTCTGCTCTATCAAAGTTTGCACAGAGTCCTTAGTAAAAAAAAATCTTTTACATTTTTCAATATTTTTTGGAACATCAATAGAGTGAGAGTTATTACATGCACTCGAACAAGTTCTCAATTTCCAATTCAAAACCAAATCTATTCTGCTCTGATGAATCTCTTAGATCATTATATTCTCACGTTTTCTTTAGCCCACTGATGCCCAGAATGATGCGCGCTCCTTCTTGAGCGAGGAGATGATTGCTGGTGAGTGAGAGATTTCATTTTTTCCCCATTATATTTATTAGATTGTATTTTGGGGGGTTCAATGCATTTCTGTGTTTTTACATTTGAATTCAAAAGAGTTCAAAGCTGCCTTCGACATGTTCGACACCGACGGTGGCGGTGATATCAGCACCAAAGAGTTGGGCACCGTCATGAGGATGCTGGGTCAGAATCCAAGCAGAGAGGAGTTAGATGCAATCATTGAAGAAGTAGATGAAGATGGTGAGTATGGTTGCAAGCAAGACTTTTTCTCTCCATGCCTTGAATTTCATTTTAATTTGGTTTTGCATGCACAGGAAGTGGAACCATTGACTTTGAGGAGTTCTTGGTCATGATGGTGCAGCAGCTGAAGGAAGATCAAGCTGGAAAGAGTGAAGAGGAGCTTTCTGAATGCTTCCGTATTTTTGACAAGTATGTCATTGCTGGTCTATTTTAATAAAACAAGGAATGTTTAACAAAAGTGTGTCAGATTATAGATGACGAACTAAAAAAATTAAGGAGTTTCATGAAAATTAGTTTGTTAATATAGCACGTTTGCAATGCAAATTAACCATGGGATTATAAACAAACTATCTTGTCTACAGTCGTCAAATACAACGTTATTTTTATTTCACCATTTGTAGTAATCAATGGTACTTCAGGAAACTCACACTAAAGGGTCGTGAGGTTTTGAGTATCTCTGTGTAATTGCCAAATTGTTCTCACTGCAGGAATCACTTCATTGTTTAGGACAAGTGCATCTAAATGGTGCTCAAAAGAAGCTAGAAGGGTTCCTTTTAGCTTTGGAGTTAATGAGTGTTTCCTGTGGCTTTAAATGGAGCAAGAATGAAGCCTCTTGAGCCTGCCAAGAAATCAATTTTTATGTTTTATAACAAATATATAAAAACAAATACTGTTTTATTCAATTGGTAGTAAAAGTGCAACAATGCTTAATTTACCACCTGTGTTTTACAATAGTTAAAAAAGAACATTGCGTTTGACTGGTGTTGTATCAGATGTTGCTACCCTGTGAGATTTCCCTACCGCAAATGTTGTTTTATTTTATCTCTTTCATTATTTTTCATTATCAAAACTTAATTTGTTGTGTAAACATGTTCAAAGTTTTATTATATTTATTAAATACATCAATAAAGCCAGGTTACAAATTCTTGCTAAAACTTTTATTTTAACATTTTACTTAATAGAACATTTACTACAAGCATGTAAAATTCAAATGAGACCCAATGCAGTGACAATTTTTGTGTTAAACATGTACTTTTGTACATGTAGACACATTTCATGAGGTAGCCAA
>UELW01000491.1:0-128425 GCA_900490495.1 Danionella dracula
AAGAGAAGGAACGATGGGAGTGTTCTGGCCTGCCTGGGTTTTAAGAGCTGAAGGAAGACCGGGCCCTTTTTTCTTAACTAATCCAGTGCTACTAATGAACTTACCACAGAGAGCCCAGCAGGGGGACTGTGACTCCTGCACATACATTAGTTTACTGTGATTATTTCATTAACATTGTTATTTTCACCACTGATGCATCCTGCAGATCGATTATTTACAGCTGACCACAATAAAGTTTGTGTGCATCTAATTAGTTAATCTGGCAACATTAAAATATAATTATTTTTCAGTTATGAATGCAACTTAAAGTATGAAACACAATTATTTTTAAACGAGTTCTGTAAAGAATTGCCTTTGAATAAATCTGGCAACCCTCCATCCATCACACTATTACTCTCTTACAAACACTCACCCACACAGTTGTCGCACAGACTACAGTGTGATGCGCGAGGTGGGCGGAAGATCTTGCAAGTAAAGCAGTACTTGAGCTTGACCGTTTGACCGTTGATCAGCACCTCTCTGGTTCGGGGGGGAGGTCTGTAACCTGGGCCGCTAGGACCATTTGTGGGGTCTGGGAAAACAAAACAGACACAGGAAGTAAATAACTAACGAAATGTAGAAAACTAAAAACCATGAAAAACAATATCAAAGCCAGGTGTCAGCTGGTCATCATAGTACGTAGTCAAATTAACATCTAAGTGACATTTTGGTTTCAGACTGTAATGTTGCCTTTGCTCCCTAAAGTCATTCTACTGGGATGAGAAGCCTTCCAGTGACCAGAATCCAGATTATATCACGTAATCATCATGAGTCAGAAAATCTTGGATATTCCATTGGTAATCGTAACGTGTTAAGATTATTTTCCTCCTTATAAATGATCATGTTTGCATCAGGAGTCGCCTGCAAATCTGCTGGTGCTCACAAATGTGTTTATCATCTTCTGTATTATTCAGAAGAACTGCAGGGACACACAATTTCCTTCCTGGCAAACCTGAGCTGAAGTGCTTCCCAGCTGAGAACCATCGCTTGCAACTTAGAGCTCCATAGAGTTTACACATCACAGAAATATGAGAGCCAATAAAAACACATTCGAGATTTTCAGGTGATGCTCTGACCAATGAAAGAGAGCGGAACTCACAGTGTCTTTCCCTGCCGTCCACAATAACCGATGAAAAGCTACTAATAACCTGGATAACAATATTCCTTCACTCCTTGAAAAGGATAAATATTTTAGTGGATTTCATGCGACTCAAACAGCAAACCTAAGGGAGAGCATTCATTATTGAGAGCAAGAGCAAAGAAAGTTGCATTCAGAGCTATCCATCTACTTGAACACAAAAAAGCATCTGTGCAAAAAAAAAAGCATTCATTAGGAAATGGCTCCCATCGACCGTCTCTGATTTGAGTTGCCATTACTAAATCTTTGAAATGGGTCATGATATGAGAAACCAAACTCTTTTGACACATGAGAGCTGATGATCATCAATATTGAAAGCTTTGGAACTCTAAATTTTACACCACATTTATAATAAAACAGAGGTCGTAGCACCTCCAGCATGGAGCCACTGACAGCATCCTGCCTACTCGCTGATGAATCATGGCATCTCACCAACCCAGACAGTGATCTTCTGACCACCCCAGCATTGAATTCAGGCACTGTAGCTGCTTTCATCGGTCGACCATAAGATCACGCATTGTGACCTGGACGACATGACAGAGCAGAACGTTTTCATTCGCACCTATCTGTCGGCCAGATGTGCGAGCTTGCGTCAGTGCCCCGAGGCTTTTATGCATCTGTAACTCGCACTGATAATATACATAGGTATGTGGTGGTCTTAAGTTTGGATGTATAATTGATTATTTACATAAATGTCCCTCAACTATACCACACATAAAAAAAACTGTTCATCACTCTTAACCCTTAAGTGGCCTTCGGGTCAAATTGACCCGTTTCTAATTTTTACAAGAATAAAAAAGTTACAAAAGTATATTTTTTTTAGTAGGGACTGGTTGCAATAATTCAAGATATGTTCTCTATATTGTTTGAATTTGAGATAAATCATATGTTAATGTGTTATGGAGTAAAATTTTGATTTTTAATTGTTTTTAAAATGGTAATACCTCACAAAGGTTAAGGAACTACACAAAGGAATTAAAAGGTTCTGATTTATGGCATTAGAGATAATGGGACAGCAACAAAATTGAATGGCTTGTTTTCTTTAAACAGTGACTTGTTTGCTTTGAGTATGATTGAGATGATTTCCTGAGGGAAGACCAATCATCAGACTACTTCCATACAGTCTGACAGCATGCTGCTCAAAGTCTCAACATTTTGGACAGAAAGCACTCGTTCAGATTAGACGCCTTGTCCACTTTTTACTTTGTTGAACATGGTCTTACCAATCTGCCTCTCAATGTCAGCAGCCTCCTCCGACGTGGCTCGAGGGAGGACTCCGGGATCACTGAAACTGGCCCTGAGTAGCATTCCAATAACAAAAACAAACAGCACTCCTCCAATGGCCGGAATGGCTGGAGTCAGGTTTGAAGCCAGAAATGGACAGCTGGAAGAGAGGGAACGGAAAACTGTTCATTAGGACAACAAGAGGCACTGGAAAGTTCACCGGAAGCAGCGAATCGGTGAGGTACAAAGAACATAACAGCCGAACATAATGCAGAAATGTCAAGAGTTCTGTTAAGGGAGCTGACATTTCGCAGCTGAATAGCAGGTGCTGGAAGAAAATAGTCCTATTAGGAACAGCAGAGATGAACAAGTTTGAGGGTATACACACTTTAGAATGAATTGTTAAGATGTTTTAACTTCGATACTAATAACGTACAAATCAGCAATTTCAATTTAAATGTTTTCTCTCGGCACTGAAGTAAATTCAGAGCATGGAGTGAAAAAGAAATAAGGACAACAAGTCAATAATGTCAATAAATAATCTTTTATGAAGTTGGCAAATATATTAGTGATGGTAATAAATTAGTTCCTTTTTTACTTTCGATTCATGACTTTAATATATCGTATTTATTTAAGCGGCTGTAAATGTTAAGTTTTCAGTCATGTAAACATCTAGGTCAAATTATGTATTTTTAAGGATAGAATGACTGGCCGTTCATGTTATATATTAATATAACGTCATTTACTTAATACAATTCAACTAATAATTTTGCAGGTGCGGAACAGTTGTGGTTTAAGATCTTTACAATGAAACTGATTTAACCAAACATATTTATAAACATAATTGAATGTTAACTACATCACCCAACCATATAATCCATGAAATGTAATATATTGAATTCAAAATAGATGCAAAATCCAGGAGGAATGACTTGTGCAGAGCATTCTGCAGCTCCTCGATGTCAAATCATACAAAAGGACACGCAGCAAGCATTCCTATCATACGGAAGAAGATTTGGGCCACTGTAGAAAATAAAATTTAAGTTATTACTTTTTTTTCTCAGAATTCTGACTTTTTGCGCTAGTACTTTGATATAATTTTATGTTCACACTTGATTTAGATTTTTTCCACATCTGTGTTTACCACAATGCATACTTATAATGATTAAACTATGCTTTTTTATTAAATAAAAATATTACTTTTAATATTTGTATTATGGACAATATAAATTAAACCATTATTAAGATATGGAGAATGCTTATTTAAAGAGGAGTTAAATTATTTAAATTAAAGATGGATACAAATGTGTAGAAAATATGTTATTTCAAGAAAATTTTTTTACAGCTAAGTTTTATGGAAAAACAGACAAATAATTCTCAACCATTTACTTATTTTTATTTAAATAGGTGTTCAAATAGAGAAGCAACTACTTTTTCTTTTTTAAGCCAAAGATGCTAAGTGGAATGTTCTGGATAGAACATTTGAGGGAGAAGACAGAAAAATATGGAAAAGACAGAAAAATAGGAAAAATATCTGAAAACGAGGACGATACACATTGTGCATGTTTGTGAAAGTTAACGCATATACAAGAAACGTAACCAATGTTTCGCAAAAAGTCGAGCTGTGTCAGAGTGATGTGTCGAGGCCTGTTCAAACCCTTTCTTGTGTCAATTTTGGAAAGAAAAAAATGTAACAATGACATTTCTGTGGAACTTTTCACTCATTTTGTATGTTGAGCTAAGTACTTTTTTAGAGTGCATACAGAGTTTATACTCTTACTATACTAGTCATAATGTGAATCAGTTCAGGGCAGGAAGATTGTAAAACCAACTATAAACTAATTATGCTACTGTGGCGCTCTTGCAATATATATTTTTTACATCTTTGCTCATATATTATAAAGATTACAAAAAGAACACATTATAATGTCAAAATTCCAGTTTTTTTTTACCTTTAATATGTTATATTTTATGAAGAGCTATAAATTTTGGGGACCCTGTTCTAGACGTGTCACACGTGCCAGCTATAAACCTGACTGCATTCAGACTGAAGCATATTACACTGTCTGCACTGTTATCTAAAGGCTGCTAAGCAGACCAGGCAAACCAATTGAATTAGCCAAAATAGTCAGATGCTATCAAGCAGCATGCCTAAAATAGCAGTCCCCCAGGGACCTTGAAAGATTGGCATGTTTGCCACTGCTTCTACCGAGGACACTGTAATCAGTTACACAGTTTTAGGATTCATCGTGAAGTGAGAACCGTCTTCAAGATTAGCGCATAGAGTTTGGACTTTTAACCTGAACACTGCTGAAAAAGCACTTTATCATGTGCTTATCTAGAAGTCTGATGTCAAGTGACGTCTACTCAATAGCAAAGAGTGCAGCGTTGTCATAACGTAATATTTCAGCATGCTTGTTTGGCTGCTAATCAAAACGCTATCTTAATAGGCAGAATTGATCAAGAAAATTCCCAAAGAATTGATTTAATAGCTCACAAAACAGCCATGTCGAAAAACCTCATGTGACCGAATGTGGGTTATTTCACTGCAAAAGCTTAAACATGGTTTCACTAGCTACAATAGTGTACAAGACATACCAATGCAAGATAAGTATGCTGATAATAACACCTTACTCAGTCCTGGTGATTTAATAACCAATCAGAATGCAATAAAATCAGCTCTTTGCTACGCAGATGTGTGTTTGTGCAGTACTGCTTTAAACACTGATGTATAGAAACAAGAAAGAGACAATAAATGCAGTTCTAGGCCCCGCTTAATGCTCAATTTTTTTTTTTTGTGAAATCTGACTTTTTCTTGAGTTTGTTTAGATTTACAAAGCCCAGTTATTGGAAGTCAACCTTCAAGCGAAAGCTCTTTGGCGGTCTTGTGGAAGAAATGAAACTTCATTAGAATTGAATAGTGTTAAGAAAAACTACAGAATATTAGTGGAAGAGGAGTTCAACAACCAATTTCAGTAAAGCTTACAAAAAAAACAAAACATTTTTCTTCCTGTAAAAACGTGAGTAAATATGCGTCTCTGCAAGGGACTCGTATTCCTGTTTACGATGGGCTTGATGATGCAAAACCCAGAAAAAGGCAGTGCAAAAACCAGCTAGCAAATTCAGGACCTCATAGGAAAGTAACTTGGATTAGATTTTTTTTATCTTAATTGAGCGATTACAGATACATAATAAGATAGTGACCGAGGGTCACCAATAAGTGATAAATTAGCAAAACAATTTAGTGTGACTTTGGGCTCTAGTCCAAACATCACTAATTAATAAGCAGTTCTTCTGTATCGGTAAACCGAGTGAAACAAAATTTTTCTTGTTTGATTATTTTTGTTCATTTGCTTTTTCTGAATTCTAATATTTAACAGAGATGAAAGAAATGTAAACTAGCAAAATAGCAAGAAAAAAGGTGATGAAAGAGCTGTTCAGTGAACATCTTAAATAATTTCTAAACAGCTAAAAATAGGTAAAAATCGTTTTTTTTTCTTCATAATTTACAGGCTTTTATCCGTATTTTGAAACATGCATCATATTCTGTGATTGTCTGCTAATTGAACAGGTTCATTATATCCCAGACACTTGCCGGCTTTCGTTATCTTTTTTAGTTGGTCACTGAAGAAGGTCATGTATCTGAGCAGCGTTTCACAGTAATTGGGCTTTGTTTTAAAACTTGGCCAAGAAGATGTTTTTTTTTACCCATCCATGCTGTTTTTGTAAACGAGCTATGAAAAACTTGTTTTAAATAACAGGGTACGTGTGAACATGGTTGAAGAGATCCTCCTTCATTTTGTGTAAACAGATCCAGTGCTTCACTAAAATAATGAGAGCCACTACGGGAAAAAACTTTGTCTTCTTAGAGACACCATAGATATTGGAAGACAGTAGGTCCAAATAAATGCCTTTATAAGTCTATGTAGCAGCCGCTGCTTGCATTACTTTTCAAGAAATGTTAGGGTTTGTCAGTATGTCATCGCTGTGGTTCTTTTGTTCATGTGGCTGAAGTTGAACAAAAGCCACTTGCCACATGATTTACACTTGCCACAATACTCCCTTGAGCTGAAACAGAAAAACAACAAAGAACAGTGCATCTATTCGTAAATGAAATGATCGATCCACTCACATGACCTTGATATCACAGGACCTATTTCTGTATGTTTTTGGGCTCCATTAAATTGTGAAGCAAACGTCTTTTAAAGTGAAGCTGTGTCCAAAAATACAAAAGTGCGGTCTTCCAGTCTCTGAGGGGATAAAGCAAACTGCATAATATTAAGTGACTAAAGTTGTAATCCTTTGATTATCAATTGAGGCTGGTCCCAGAAGTGTGCAGATTGACTTTGACACTAATATTAAAATGTTGCATTTTTTCTTTTATAAAACAAACACATCTAATGCATTGCTACATTTTAAGTCAAATTGTTAATTTGGATCTAAAACAACTCAGAGGGGGTGAACTTTTTATTACTATTTAATTAAGTATACTGTAATAAATTTGTCTAAATTAAGGGCAGGGCAACTCGGGTGAGAGTCTGAGACTGAAATCTCATCCTCTTTATTTCCAATCCATTAAATTGTCTCTTTTCGCCTATTTCTGACTTGCTGTTTCCTGAGCACTAGATCTGTTTACACAGCACATTTCATTTAAGAGCAAAAAAGTTGTTTGTGTTTATTAAATTCTTCGTGCAATCATGCCCCATCTAGTGCCTTGGAGAGCAGCTCTTTCTCCCAAATAAAAAAAAAAAACGATGCAGAAACATGCTGTACACGTGTATAAAGGCCTTAAGCTACAGCATACTCAATAGCTGATTTCTGCGTTCAGGTCCTTGCTATAGACCCCCCCCCATGGGCCCTGCCCTGTCCTTATAATCAGATTTTTAAACTGTGAGCAAAGTTTTGTGAGTTGTTGAGCATGGCAACGTCCCAAAAAAGGCCTGTTCAATCTGAAAGAAAAAGAGTATGCAAAAGAAACAATCCTAATAAAAGTAACGGTGCTCTGCACACTCTGCACACCACAAGCCCTCGAAGCGTCGTCCATGCAGTTTCCAAGGAGACTACAGGCTGTTCCAAAAGCACACAGGCAAGAGAAAGTAAAATGGTTGCCATGGAAACAAGTCCACACCATATCTATGTTTTGGAGATGGTGGTATGGAATTCGTCTCGGAGATAGGGGGATGGGACGCTTCTTAGATCTCTAACCAGAGTAGCCAGCCTCCCAAGTTCATTGGCAGAAACCCTGTGGCCACCCTGCAGTATTACAAACAAACATTCTTAGGACAAGAAGTGCGAGTGTACATATGCAACATCTGATGCGTGTTTAGAAACTCCCCCTAAACCCCCCGGGTATAAGGCTCTCTCGTCTGCAGATCATTGGAAAGCTCAGGAATCTGTGCACATTACGTCAATCCACTCAAACCCAGTTCAATTAAACTTCACTTGACCTACCAACACAAGGAGTTCATTACAGCCTGCAGCATGTTGAAGGTTACGCAGAGTTAAGTAATTCCGCTAGTCCATATTTAGCTCTTAAACTGCTCTTCAGTGTCAGAAAGGCGAGGAGAAATACAGCTCTGACATGAACAGAGTTACGCTTCAGGATTCAGCCAGAACCCAAACACGAATGTTTGTGAAGATTCACAAATCTCCTGTGAAGGACAAACTTAGAAACACTTTCGTCTTTTAGTAGTCGAGTACGAGACCAGCAGGACCCTAGAGGACTCTAGAGGCTGAATGTATTGAAAAGAAAAAACACTTATTCCACGAATAGAGGACAATTAGACAGTTTTATCATCTCTTTACCAGAAAAAAAACTAATAAAAAAGGGATAAGTTTCTGTTCCCACAAAGACACAGTGAGAGCCTTGATGATGCAGTCGCTCAACTTTTATGGGAACTGTTAAACATTTGGGATTGCTGGTTGGGAGTCTTCCCCCTACCATTCCACAGGGTGGTGGGGGTGCCCTGCCCCTTTAAGTCACAACAGTTAGGCTACGTTCAGACTGCAGCACACAAGTTAACCAAATTCAATTTTTTTTCCCATATTGTGGCATGTTTCTGATATATTCAGGACAGTGTGAACAGCTCAATTAAAAAAATGTTTAATTCAGCCCAGGCCGGTTTAATATGTGGTCCTGAATCAGACACATATCATTTTTTTGCAATGTGACCAAGGCTCATTTATCCATCTTTTATGTCATCGTATGGAAACAAACATCACATTTCTGAGTGTGAACAGGATATTTAACAACAATTATGACTGACGACAGAGCTGAAAGCAGTCAGTGGAAGGAAAGAGAAGTAATATAACTAATAAAAATGTATTTTGCTTGATATGATTTGGTTGAAATGATGGCAGCTCGATCAGAAATTAACAAATAAATCCACACAATCGCCTCAAACCACATTGTCAACCCTGTTTACTTTCGCTTTGATCAAAGCCATTTTCTGCACATGCTTAAGTCACAGCGAGCTGGATACAAGTCACATGTTGTGTTTATTGAGAACGAGTACAGAGAGAAATGTGTATTGTACTTTAAATATTTGAAATAAGTATTAAGATCTGCAGTCTGAACGTAGCCATAGCTTCACATCGATTGATTTTGAGAGCAAGCCAACAGGCTCCTCTGACCAGTAAATTTAGGAGACGGAAATATATATATATATATATTAGTGCATTTTAGCATCAGACATCATTACAACAATTAAGCACTGTAGACAGTTGTGCAAGAAAGTGCAATGCTTTCTGTTAAACCAATTATTTATTCAATCTAAAATGTATTCTAGGAATGTAGGGAGCAAGAGTTGCTTCTAGTTTTAATACTCAGTACAAAATAGGCCTTTTATATAAAATATATACTTTACACCACTGTGTGTGTATATGTTAAAACTTAAGGTTCATGTAATGTGTGTATATATGAGTGTATATAAATGTATATAATATAAATGTGTTTAATAAATATATAAAATAAATAAAGCAATCAATTATTCTATTAATATTCTACAACTATTGTAATGAAAAAGTGCAGAAAAACACTTAGCATTTGACTCAAAGTTTTATTTCAACACATCTAATGTGTTCATAGCTCTTTATTTTGTTTGACTAAGTTTTTGCATAGGGTCCCAAGATAATCTAGAATTGCCTCTAGCTGAAGGTACTGGACACCATTTACCTAAATATATAAGTACTTTTGAATTTGTACACTTAAACACTTACTCAATTGTTTCTGTAATTGGTGAATTGTAACTTGTAATGGAGTAATTATTTGTGCAAGGAACCTGTACTTGTAGTTTTAAATACTCTTTACACCTCTGGGATAAAATCATTACGTTAGTTATATGTAGTATTAATATTTGTTGCCCTGCAATCCTTCATCTTCCTTTTGGTGTTTAATGGGGCTTTACACCAATGTGAATGACGCATTACTGCCTGCTATTGCTCTGGAGAGTGGATCGAGGCTTAAATTGTATTTATTAAATCGGTAGTTTCCAAAAAGTAAAAAAAATTACCTCTCATCAATGCTGTCAGTGTTTTTATTTCAAAGTTCTTCATGTTTACCTCAACCAATCCCTCGCTCAATTATTTCCATTCCAGAATGTGTAACTGACATTACATTAACATTGTCACTAATACATGTTCTTATGTAACACGCTTTACTTGCTCTCTGTTCTATTGTCTTGTATTTCATTTTGAACGCCCTAACAGTATTCTATTGCAAATTACCTCCTTACTTCTTGCTCTACCATTATTTATATAAATGATTTAACATTTTTATTAAACTGATAAAAGAATCTGACCTTTTGCCTCTGTTCCACTGCTTTACTCCAAATTATTGTTTTGATTTAATTTATCCTTAAAGGTGTTGTATCATGTAAGCTCAGAAAGAATTGCGAAAATTGGAAAATCCAATTAATCCACAGTAATGGAAGAATAGGCGTCACGGTGGCGCAGTGGGTAGCACGGTCGCCTCACAGCAAGAAGGTCACTGGTTCTAGGCTCGGCTGGGACAGGTGCCATTTCTGTGTGGAGTTCTCATGTTCTCCTCGTGATCGCGTGGGTTTTCTCCGGGTGCTCCGGTTTCCCCACAAGTCCAAAGACATGCGGTATAAGTGAATTGAGTAAGAACGATTGCCCAACGATTGTGTTAAAATGTGTGTGAACCCAGCGATGGGTTGCAGCTGGAAGGGCATCCGCTGCGTAAAACATATGCCAGAGAGTCGCCGGTTCATTCCGCTGTAGCGACCCCGAAAGGGAAGAAAGCCGACATGAAGATGAATGAATGAATAATGGAACAATATCTAGAGCCCAAGGCAACCAATTTTATAAGTAGATGGTTTAGAATTTTTAGACAGAAATCCCTCTAATGAGTTATCCAGCATAGATTTATATTTGAAGAAGAAAACTGCAATATATATTTTATGAGTGTGAGACATTTAAAACATATTTTAATGCTATAATTTAAAGTTAAATAAAATAAAAGTAAAATATTACATGGGGTGTATCAATGACTAATAAAAACTTAGAACTTGCTATTAATCATTTTATTATCATGACCAAAATGTATGTACACAAATTCAAAGTTGTTAAATACTCCCAAGTTGGAAAGGATTAAGAAAGGAAACTCACCTATTGATTACATGATTAAATAAGATCTAATGATGTAAGCATCTAAGCATAAATACTTAGTTGCATAGATAATCAAAATCATTTATAAGATTTGTAAACTCCTAGTATCCTTTTCTTTGCTTAGGTTTGTTTTTCTGTTTCTCTTGTTATACTTTATTATCTCGTTTTAAATATTGAGAATTTATTCCTAGTTTATTGGTGTACATTTTGTCATTGTACGAATGTTGTATCAAAGCAGATTTGTTGTTTTCATTGTATTAATATTCTACTAATATGTACGAATGCAGCAATAAACCAAACATTTCTTTCACCATTCGTTTGCCTGAGATCTTTTCATATTATACATTTTTAGCCAATCACAACCTCAATCAAGAACCTTAAGTAACGCCCCTGTCCGATCATTGGGTGGATGTAATCTTAGCAGCCAATCACATGACACTCCTGATATAAACATATCGCTCTCAGGATACGCCTCAACGGAGGCAACGCCCATTTCTCCAGTCTGGCTTAGCAGCACATACGTTGGGGTACTTCAGAGTATACTTACTCGAAAGTAAAGAAGAGTCCACTCGTCACCAAAATGAGAACCACGGTCAGGTAAAAGACCCCAGTCTGCTTCGCCATCATGATGCGGCCATTGCAATAGAACTTGTTTCTCCCAGGAAAAACCTGCCATTTCCTCTTGGCCTTGCTGGTGTGAGGGCTCTCCATGGCTGAGGAGCTATGGGTGCAGATCTGATTATACTGGCACTCCCGGACGGGCTCCTCCAGTCCAAGGTGCATGGTTCCACCACCAAACTTTCACCCAGTCCAGGCTCAGATCCAGCGGTTCAAAAGTGAAACCAGCGAGCGAGGAGGAACATGTCTGTTCCAATGGAGGCAGCAGCGCACAAGCCAGCCCAGTCAAGGAAACCGTTCACCCCGCTCCGAGCGTGACTCAAAGGCTCTACCGGAGGAAAAACCAGCACGTGTTTAACACCCGAAAGCCCTCGAGGGGGTCGATATCCGAGGGCTGGTCTGGAGAACTCCTTCATTGCAGATGTGTCTCCTGAGCACAACACTCTCGCTCCAGAGGGACAACGAGGAATGTGGACATCATGCCCACGAAATCGCTCTGTCTCTCGGGCGCCGCGAAGACCTTAGATGCGTCGGTTCAGGTAAGTCCGAATCGCCCCCTGCTAAAAGGAGGTCCAATTGCACCCAGAAGCTCTTCTGGTGGTGCTTGTGTTCCTGCTCGTGAGAAGCTTCGAATCCCTCGGCGCATTCGACAGCTCGAGAACAGCGCGTTACGACACAAACACACGAGGAGGGGTTCAGCTCAGCTCGTCGAGGAGGAGGAAGAGGAACTAACTGACTGAGAGAGGAAGGACGTGGAGGAGCTCCTCCTGCTGCTGCTGCTGCTGCTGCTTCACAGAGCGGTGACGGGAGCCTCGGAGGTCTGCTCGACACAATGGTTTAGGTCTAGCATTTTCATCTATTATCTCTGTGGCGTTATTTTTCAATTTTACTGGGAAGACCATCAGTTTTGGAATGGAATGTTGTCTGGCTTTGTATCTCCCATCATCTCTTACCAAACAGACATCACTTTTAGAAACCACACTATGATTGCGCTCCAGGATCTGTGTAAATTTAGTGCACATCTTAAATGGCATGCTTTACCAAAACTGAAAAAGTCAGAAATACTGATGATATCTATTAACATCTTGTTAAGTGAAAGGTTCTACAGAAATTCTACACATTTTTCTTTTTCTACAAATTTGTTCTTCCGAAAATTGACTGAACAAACATTTTTTAGTTGACTCAACATATTACTCGGATACGGAAGATCATTACATTTACCCAATTTTTTTAGACAGCGTATCTCTTAATTATCAGATATGTACCTCATAATTATGACTCACTGAGTCATAGTTATGAGATAATAAGTAATTATTATTATTATTGATAACATATTTCATAATTGAGATACGCTGCCTAAAAAAAATCTTTGGTGAATTTAATGAGCTGCCGAACTCTGACACAGACTGACACAATAATTGACCGAACATTTGTTTGTTTTTTTAGTCCAGTCAAAAACAGCCACTTAAGAATGAGAATTCAATACGAAAATATTCATTCAGTCAACAACTCTTGAGCTCACTAAAAATAACCCGAGACATATCTGGATGAGACGAGTTTCACAGGGTTCGTTTGAGAAAATTCTGTTTCTCAGTCAAACATTTTGTGTGTAATCCCGTCTGAGTGTGCTTTTCCTCTTCCTCAAGCTCTAGACAAATTCTAGCGTAAAAGAGCCGCAGTTTTACAGCAAACTCAGTTCTCATCTGAGAAATCGAACCCCAACTGAATGTGGATGTATGTGAACGCCGAAAGTGTTTTTATTGTAAGAATTTACGAGGTTTTGAAGCAAATAAAGGCTGGCAAACCACCAGAAACTCACTGCAGATTTTTAAAGCTCTTCTGAGAATCCTGATATTTAATTCATCCTTCATCCTCGTATCTAGAGAGGAAGTCCATCATCCAATATGAAAACAGGCTAAATAACTCTTTATAACTCTCAAAATGCTAACAAAGACTTTCTAATATACTGGATAGCCCTTCTTTGTTCTGATTTTTAAGTTATTGGTATTTGTTAACGTCTTAAAATACTCAAATTGGAAAACTTGATGTATAATATCAATCAGCCTTTATCAAGGGCTGATTGATATCAATATTCAAAGTCATATTAGGTTTACACGATGTATGATCGACTACAAACCACTTCAGATCATATATTTGAAACTCTTCAAATGTTTGGCTTTGGGGAATGGTTCTGAAATCAGACAAATTTGCCAGATTTATCCCAAATACATTTATATTATGTCAAGATTTTTCTAATGTTGTTGTGGATATCACCAATACCATTTATAAGCTTTTGCAATTTGCCAATGATGCTGATATTTCTGAAAGACAAAGTAACAATTAAAACAGCTTATATTTCAGATTTTTCGCTTCAAATGGGTGATGATTTCTTCTGTTTCTTAAAAACTTCCTCCCAAATTTACAATGCTTTAAAGGTAATTGGTTTATTTTTAAAAGCATCTTTTTCAAAAGGGGTTGTTGCTTCTTTTGAAAGAAAGTCTAGTCTTTACCAAACTGCTTTACCAAACATTTAAACGGCTTCATTATTTATTACTGTTTCAAATCTTTTAATTTCAGGTTTATAAAGGTCACACAAGCGGTTGGTTACCTCTGTGGTGAAGAATCTGAAATAGTTTCTCATCTCTTCTGTGAATTCTCTGCATGCTTTTGGTCTGACATTCATCTCTTTATTCAAATCAGTTTTCTCCAAAGTTTTACATTTCCATTTAAATATGTTACTTTTAAATATGGACAAAAATGGATTTTGTGTATACAACAGACCGGAAAGGCATAGTTATTACGTTTATTTTTAATAGTAATTTTAATTTGAGCAAAGTTTTACATTCACAACTATGCATTCAGTAACTCTAAATACCACTTTGTTGAAGAAAAATCCATCCTAAGAATTCCCATAGCCTTAAATTTCTAATCTTGTGTGAATCTTTATTTTGACCTTTCAATTTGTATGTCTTAAAATATATGTATTCTGATGGACATTCAGGATGTAAACATGTGCTCTGTCTATTTGTATCCTGTTCTTTTAGTCAACAACAAACAAAAAACTACTTTCTGCCAAATAGGTAATGTCACACTCACAAATAGTACATAAATATACACGTGATTCTTTATGCTTGCATTATTATAGATTTGAATGCCTTCATTGTTATTCTCCAAATAGTACATTTTAATCCTAGTTTTAGCATTTTCAGTTCAATTAGTCAATCTCTCATAGAGAATAGTTGTTTAGAGTAGCGAACTCTGAGTTGTAATGACACTTGTTGAAAAAGCCTTGTTCAAAACAAGTTACTAAAACGTCTACACTACAAGGATTTTGTTGATAAAAAATAATGAACAATTAACTCGACATCAAACTAGTCATTGAAAAATCACGTTGTCAACAATAAGATAAAAATGGTTCCGCGAGCCGTGTTTCCGCCGGAGCAATTTGACGGTAAGAATCTCAAGATGGAGCAGATGAGAACGAGCACAGCAGGCAAAGGCAACGAGGAGAACGAGAAATCACATTTGATTAAAGGTATTATTAATAAATGAAAAAGCAAAGCAAGAGTCTAGCGAACTATCCATTGTCATTTAACTAGTTAACTTTATTAAAGGCAGCAGTACGTCTATGCGTTTAAGTTACGGTTAACTGATATCGTATGTTTTGATGTTATATATCTGTTTTTCTGTGAATAGTGCATCTCTGACATGCTTTATTCTTTTAAGAATGTCTATTTGAATTATCATTAGTTTGAGGGTATTGTCTTTAGAGCTGTTAGGTGTCATTTGTATTCAGCAAGATTGAAAGTTTCATTACGGAAGAAATGAACGTAAAGTAATAATAAAGACCTATTAACAGATTATGGAATTATGTTGAGTTTAAGTACTAGTGTTACTAAAAGTTTGGAATTGTAGTGCTGTTTCCTATTTAAACCAGATCACTTGAGGTCAATTTTTTTCCCCAAATACTTATTTGTTGGATATTACCTTGTAATAACAAGATGTAACATCGCTATGCAAGGCAAACATTCATTCATTCATTCATCTTCATGTTGGCTTTCTTCCCTTTCGGGGTCGCCACAGCGGAATGAACCGCCAACTCTCTGGCATATGTTTTATGCGGCGGATGCCATTCCAGCCGCAACCCATCGCTGGGAAACATTTACACTCACACATTCACAACACCATGGACAATTGTTCTTACTCAATTCACTTATACCGCATGTCTTTGGACTTGTGGGGAAACCGGAGCACCTGGAGAAAACCCACGCGATCACGGGGAGAACATGCAAACTCCACACAGAAATGCCAACCGACCCAGCCGAGGCTCGATCCAGCGACCTTCTTGCTGCGAGACGACCGTGCTACCCACTGCGCCACCATGACGCTAGCAAGGCAAACATTAATAATAAAAGTAAAAATTATTTATATAGTGCATTTCCATATTTCCTTATGCTCAAAGACGCTTTACAATTTTCAGAGCATTTTTCATTCATTCCACATTCACACACTGGAGCAGTCTGACAGGATGTGGCTGCCATTCCACGCCTACGGCCTCCTGCCCACCACCAGTCTCACACATCCATACAGGGGAATGAGGGTGAAGGTGCTTGCGCGGGGCCACAACGGCAGAATGGACCTGGCAGGGATCGAACCGCCAACCTTCTGATTACAGGACCACCAACTCCACCACTGTGCCATCTTTCCGCCCCAATTAAAACATTGAAATGCTCATAACTTCACTGCCTACAATGTAACACTAGTTGCTACCCCACCCCCATAAAGCCGTACAATAACAAACACCTGCACAATTGTACGCAACTTAAAACTGATTGCAACTAACCTCCTACCCGTCACCCTTCCCCCTGTCAGCTGCACTGTACCCGGGCACTTCCTTCGATGTCTGGAGCTTCCATTTGGCATCTAATGTCTTTTTGAATTCTAATTTCTATATATAAATTAAAAAATCTATACAGTAATTCCTTGAATTACTGGAGATAAGAACCTAAACTGATGAAAGTCCATTTTCCTCAGACACTTATGTCTCTGAAATATAGTTTTGCAACAAATGACATTTCAGGTGGGTCTGGTTGTTTATCTGCCTACAGGAAAAAATATCCATCCATCATCTTGTCGGCTTTCTTCTAGTACGGGGTCGCCACAGTGGAATGAACCGCCAACTCTTCTGGCATATGTTTTACGCAGCGAATGCCCTTCCAGCCGCAACCCATCGCTGGGAAACATTCACACACACACACTCAAACACTATGGTCAATTGTTTTAACCCAATTAACTTATACCGCATGTTTTTGGACATACCAGAGGTAAACCCACACAACCTTCTTGCTGTGAGACAACCGTGCTACCCACTGCGCCACCGTGACACCCGGGGAAAAATATTTTGAGCTTAAATTATAAGGAACAAACAGTTTAAAAAAAATTGTAGCTCCTGGAGCATGGTCTCAATTTTCAGGTTAAATGAAGTTACGTTTGGTTCAAAGTAGGTTTTTCAGTGAGTTTTCTTTTACAAATTATTGCTTACATTTGGTTCAATGTAAGAGTAAAAAGTGTAATAAAGCTTTTATTTTTGTAAAATTCTTGTGCCTCACTAACAACCCTTACCCCAGGACGCAACGATCAGTTTAAACTCTCCTTGTTGATTAGAATGTGAGCATTATTCTTTATCGATAGAGCTGTGCGGGTTCAGTTTGTTGTTTGTGCCTCTTAGGCTGCGCTTTCCTGGCGACGGTGGCTTCCGCAGGGATGATCGCAGGCTTCGGCTCCACGCTGGCCATGGCCAAGAAGAAGAGTCCAGAGTGGTTCAGTAAGGTACTTATCATTTCAGGCTTCTGTAGAGGAAGACTCGGTCTGAGCTATGTGTTCAGGGAGAAAGACTTCAGCAGGGGCAGGCACTGTTGTTGGAGTGTCACTTTCTATCAGATTTGAGTTTCAACACTGATCAATTAATACTCAGAACATCTTTGTTAGGAAACCGATGAATCGTTATATCCCTAGTTTTAGCAGCACATATTTCAGAAGAAAATGTTCTATTTAAAATGTTACAGAAACTGAGAAAAGCTTTTCCTCTGAGTTAGAGTTAATGTTTAATCAATAAAACTCCTCTGTCAACTTGTGGATCCTACTTTTGTGGTTGTGTTAACACGCTGCTGTGATCTCATGATTCCCAAACTGCTCTTTATCAGAAGGTGTTTTTACAAGCTTCTACAGTTAAGATTACTTTGCAGAAGAGTTTCTATTCTGCCCTGAAAATACGCATCACTCTTATCAAATCCAACAGAGCAGCCTAGCACAAGATTTTCATGCTTTTCTGTTTAATATCTATCCTCTTTATCCTGTATGAACTTTGATTTAAACACCGTAACAAGCTTTATAATGCCTTTCTGTCTATTTGCTGGTTGCAATCGCCTTAAGTCAAACAACTTAGTCTAGTTTTTTTTTTAACAATGCAAATAAATAACAATAAAATGATGGTCTACTAACTAAAATATTTTATATGTAAACTGTCTATAAACTATATAAATATGTTAAAACATCGATTAAATCCTGCATTTGGGGAAAGCGAAAGAGAGAATGAAAACTGAAGTCCTAAAGCAAAGAAAAAAGGAATACAGATTAAACTATATATGTTCACTGAAAATGTCGTTTTCGAGCATAAAAAAGTGTCATACACTAAATATACTCTGTTCACTCTCTGATGGAATTTAACACATTACACATTTACCCGAATAGTGAATGAAATGAAAACCTAATCACTGACTAATTGACAAGAGAAATGACTAGCAGCCTTAGCTAAAAAAAAACCTGCTCAGAAACCGGTAGTTTGAAGATAATCTGCACCATTAGGTGTTTTTGTAATTATCCCTCCTCAAGCTATCTTCTAGCAGTCAAGGCCACCCTTGGTACACGGTGCTTTATTTGAGCTGGGGTTGTAGCTACATGGATTGAAAGGTAATCATTTGATCATTTGTTCGAGAATGTAACATCGTTCAGCCATCACTGCGCTCTTCCTTCTCTTGATCTTTAGGGTGTCGTAGGAAGCGCAGCTGTGCCAGAGAGTGGGGCATCACTAGCCGTACGGGCACTGGGTTGGGGCTCACTCTATGCCTGGTGCGGGGTCGGTCTCCTCAGTCTCGTGGTGTGGAAGGCCATGGGGGTCCATAGTGTACGTATACACACCTCATATCAACATATTCTTCTGTTGGAGGTGGATGTGTCAGCCTGGGTCTGGAAACTAGATGTAGAACTAGATGGGTGGTGTTAGCAGTGGTTCAGCATAATTAGGTAGTTTTACATGTGTCACTTCTGTCCAATACAAGTTCTATCAGCTGATCAATGAAAGAGGAAAATCAAACAGACGAAAGAGGTTTTTTTTAATTTTCAAATGTAAAATTTCTAAGATTTTTTTAGTTTTTTTAAGATTTAAAGTTTTCCTTGAAGAGAAGAAAAATGACTACAAAGGTGCCGTTTTTTTGTTTTTATTCAGAAACTGGTTCCCTTATAAATGTGTAAGAATCTTGTGAAAGGAAGATGTGTTCTGAGTAACACACTTGGATTTGGCATGTTTTTCCTCTGTCTATTTACACTGTCCTCTGACTTTTGCAAGCCCATGTACATCAAACTAAATTCCTAAAAATCCTAAATCTTTAGGACCATGTGGTTAAATAGTACATTTTCAACACCTGAATCTGTACTATTCTATGCAAATAAGGTCCAACTTCAACACAATCTACATCTTTTCTATCGCCGAGAGTCTGAATAGAGGTCATTCTGTGTATCGAAGGCCGATTCAGTCAAAACGCGCAACGAAAAACCTGTTCCATTTTTAAGAGGGCATCAAGCTCCAAACCTTAAATCTAATTTAGCTCCTGAACGAGGTTTTGTATAAAGCTATGTGTCTTGAATAGATGCTTTTGATGATTTCAGGATAGTTTAATCCTGTTAGTCATGATCCACCCTGTTATATCAGCCCAGAAGGAATTCACTCACTCATGCAGGTTATTCCATTGGAGAGAAAATGAGTACCAGGCAATCCTCTAGGGCCTAGTGGACAACAGACAGACCAAATCGAGTGATGAGTAATGCTTGTACATTAACGGCTTTTTTTACTCTTTCTCTTGCAGTTCAAAGAATTTCGTTTGAAAGTGCAATCCATTTTTCCTGCCATCCCTAAAAAAGAAGATGATACGTCAATTCCAACTGACTGGGATTCCATCTTCAAGTCGAAATAAGCAGTATAGACATCAGTCCAAAAGTAAAGTACCAAAGTCAAGAATGCTGAAGTGAGAGTCCAGAAGCAGCATTGATCATGTGCTGAGTGTGGATGAAGAATTAGCTGACGGGTCGGCTGGTTTGGCCTGAGAACTGAACCCCCATCGTGCCTCTGAAAAGTCGCGGACAGAGGCCTGGAGGACTACTCTTGCTCGTATCTTGCAAGAGAATGGATTTCATGAGACAAGTGGATTCTTCTAAACATGTCCTGTTTGTATATACTGTTAAAAATGATAATAAATACATACTTTACAAATGATAATAAATACATACTTTACAAATTATTCTTTTATTTACCGGTTTGGCTAAAAAATGCTGTTACTTAAAAAACCCTAAAGAAAAACTATAATGCTCTGGTTTTCCACAAACTAAAAATGGAACTTGGATCGCTCAGTGTGTATGATTAGAAAACAAAGATAAATAACGTCAGAGGTCAATTAAAGGATAATTTAAATTCCTAATTTTGGTGCCTATTATTATTCAAGAAGATGCACAGAAGATTGAGGTTACACATTTACACTATTACAAAATAAACTGTTAGACAGAGAGTTAGAGCTAGCGCCAGCTCACAGACAAGCCCTGAATTATAGTGTTAGCTTTAGCTAAAACAAGATAAGATGGCATCTGAAGGACTTGTCCATCACAGAGCTTTCATTTTAGATATACCAGTCTCATAAAGAGATCAACTTGTACATCGAATAACCGGGAGGTTGGCAGTTCGATCCCCGCTAGGGTCATTCTGCCATTGTGGCCCTGGGCAAACTACTTCACCCACATTCCCCTGTATGGATGAGTGTGACTGGTGGTCAGGAGGCCGTAGGCTAGGATTGGTTAGCCTCGTCCTGTCAGACTGCCCCAAGACTGCTGAGGGCTATCAAGGTAGCTCATCGCCACCAGCTCTGGAAATAACTGAACACATTAATATTATTATTTCCCTCTGGACCCCACCAAGTCCATCAAGCCTTAGCCTCACTATGAAATCAATTTCTAGTCTCTCTAGAACGCACCGAGCTTGCAGAAGGCAGCATCCAAATTCTGTAACAACTTAGCGGTCCCTCTACAGTATTTCCAGAGGCTCATGGGGCATATGGCGTCTATAACACCCTGCAGTTACACCCCTCAAGTTTTTTGACATGACACCAGTCTGGCTCAAACTCTAAGTTCCATTGTGAGCATAGCATAAAGGGTGGCCATGACACCTTGTTGCCGCTCCCACCTAAGTTGTTGAAAAAACATTACATTTTTACCTGCAGGGGTTCCCCTCCAAGAGCATGGCAGTGAGTGTGGATGCCTCCAGGACTGGGTGGGGTACAGGGGGTCAGAAGCACAAAGTCTCAGGGACTTTGAGTAGAGCTATGGACAGTGCTCCTAGCCGTAGGCTGCTTCAGGCGTTTTCTGCAGGGACCCATGTGTTGGTTAGGATGTACACAGAAAACGATGGTAGCAGCAAATGCATATCTACCAGGAGGGACGCATTCACACCACCTATTCACTCTCGCTCACAGACTGCTCCTCTGGTGTCAGTGATGGTGTTTGTTACTAATTACAGTCTATATTCCTGAGTAGTCAAACAAGACAGCTGGTATGCTGCCTCGATGCAATCTCCAACCCGGAGAATGGAGTCCCCGTCCCGCTTTGGCAGAGTACACTATGCTCTATCTCAGGCACCTCTAGAGATTTCCCCATAGAGCCTCCTAGCACCGCTCCTGTGTAACATCAGGTAGGACGAGGCAGAGGAGGGGGCAGATCAAACTCTTGGTTCTAATTACCAATTACACAGAACTGCAAATTTAAGTTGAGAGAAGTTTTGATCAGCTCTTGCCTCATTGGCTAGTGGAGGCCATCTATACCCTACCCATCCCACCCCTAGTTTACTCCATTTCCTCTTTTACAGATTCAGCGTCACCTATTGGCCCTTTAAATGTTTTGCTTTTCCTGTTGCTGCAAGAAAGCGTCAACTTCTCATTGACATAATATGTAAAATGTCTGCTATTTCTGTTGTTGTTTTGTATATACACACCTAATGCATGAATACATTTAAATCTTTATGGATTACACTTTGTTTTGATTAGATAATAAAATTGGGTATTTTTGGAAAAACACTTAATGAACAAATAAAAAAAAATTGTAAACTTGCCAGTATCAACTTAGAAAAAGTTTGCTATATTTAATCAAAAGAAGAGTTCAGTAGAGAATGAGAAGACTTTTATTTTCTGCCTGAAGATAAACAGGCAAACACAGGGCAGTTGAGTCGCTACAAACTAAACTAAGGCACAAACAGGAAACAAAACCAGCTCAGTCAAAAAATGCCAGAAGCACGTTTGGATAACATTCGACTGAAGACTTTCCTGTTTTGTAAAGTCTGCAACAAACCAACTAAAACTTAAAGCTGCAGCAAATGTAAAGATGATTCAACCGTTCAAATGGTTCACACAAGATGATGGTTTTAACCACCCATTCATCACAAGCAGAAGAGTAAAGAATCCATAAATGTTTTCCACTTTTAGAAACAATCGCAAATACAGTTTTTCATGTGTGAGTGAACCGAACAAAGTTAGGGAGAAAAACAACAGAACAGCAGTGGAAGATCCAGATCAGCTAATGACAGTCGAGCTCTGCATTCTGCTTTGAGATGAGCCACGTCACTCTCATCTCATCCATGACCCCCTGTTCATTCCCCCCACCGGTGGCATGGCATGAGGCGGCATTGGCACCTGAGGTTGACCGGGTGGAACGGGTGGAGGGGGAGGATATCCGGCAGGGGGTAATCCCATCCCAGGAGGGGGCACAGAGTGGCCAGGTGGCATGTGTGGAGGAGGATAGTTAGGGTTATATACTGGAGGAGGGTAAGCTGGGCTGGGAGGTGGTAGGTTGGGAGGGGGGTAACTGGTTGGGGGAGGTGGAGGGTTGGAATGTGGGTAGATGTGTGGGTTGTACGGCATTCCATACGAAGGAGGCATGGGTGCGTAAGAGGGCCCTTCTGTCTTCATCATGGACTGCAGGCTCTGAAATCCCTCTCCGGACATGTAGGAGCTGGACGTGGACATCCCCATGATGTAGCTGGATGGGGGAGGGGGTGGTGGGCGATGAGGGAGTGGGGGCGGAGCTCCATGAGGCAGAGGTGGAGCCGGGGCCTGTGCGATGTCCATGTCCACTGATATAGCCATTTCTGTTTCAGCAGGGGGCGCTGGGATGGCCGGTGGAGCCTTGCGCTCTGCGTGAAAAAAGGTCAGAGGTGTTACCTGAGGGTGGTCGATTGCTATTCGTTCAAGAGCTGACCTAACTCTAAAAGCTAATTTATTGACCGCTTTTGTCCAAAACAAGTACAAAATAGGGCTGCAACAGTTAAACAGTTAATCAAATTATTTGATTTTAAAAAATGATCGATTTAAATGATGGTATTTGAAGCTTTGTTTCGCCCCACTTCCGGTTTGGAGAATCTCCGTCCGGGGCATCCTGCCAACATGGTCGCATGGTCTTTGTCTCGGTAATAGATTTAGCAAATTACGAATATATAAGCATGTGATTATGAACAACATATAGATGAATGAGAGAAAGAAACAAAGAGAGAGAGCGAGAGAGAGAAAGAAAGAAAGAGAGCGAGAGAGAGAAGGCCCAGTAGAGAAAGGTAACTCACCAAAGCAAGTCGGCAGCTTACCTGGGGGCTGGGACACAGGCAAAGGAGGCATGGGACTCTCCAAACGCGGGATCTTTGACCCAACTTGCTCTGAAACTAAGAGAGAAGAACTTGTACCCAAATCCACAGAAAACCTTTCAACTGACTTAACACATTAAAGCACACATTACCAGCTGGAGGTTTGAGTTCTTCTTTAGGGGAGACCTACAAAACAGAAAAACACATGAGTTCTAAACACCTTCACATAAGATGATGCAACAAGCCTCCAGTATTAGTCCCTTCTAAATGGAGTTCTTTTTTATTTGAGTTCTCAAAAAGCTAACAGTAACAGAAAGAGCAGACTCAGAGGCTCCAGGTTGCCATTTTTCCTGAAAACATTTGCTTAAAAAAAACACACAACAAATTAAAGCATCCGATGAAGGCTAAGAATCGATAACAAACGTCTGTATCATTTTAGAAATGTTAACTAAAACAAATCTGAAATAAGTGCATATTTCCTTACATGCTGCCGTTTGATTTTGGCTAGGGGACTCGTTTGGGGTGAGTTCTTTTTGGTGGGTGGCTGCACAGGTGTGTTCTGCACTCCTGATTGGCCAGGCTGTGGAGGAAGAGGAGGTGGGGGTGGAGGTTTCTCTTTTTCCTGTAACTGAGGCTGCTGAGGGATCGGCTGCTTGCCCTGAGAGTATAGATCCAGAATCTGGTGGCAGATGTCTGAAAACACCAGAGCAACACTATAACAGCAGGAAGTACGAGTGAAGGAGGTTGCAGTTGTGAAGCTGACAAATAATTATGTAACTGGTAATTTGACAGGTGGGTTTAAAGAGCCTCTTTTATGGATTTTTTCAATTCATGGGGTTTAGTGCAATAGACTTGCAAAACATGAAATGTGGGAGTTGCCATACAAACCAGTATATATAAATTATAAAACAACAAAAAGTTTTTGACTTTGCATGCTTCATACTTCCAAAACCAAATAATAAATCTTTTGAAACCATACAGACTTCACTTTTTGCTTCTCTTCTTTGGTGGCTGTTAGTTTGTGGTGTCTTTACATTTAGATTTACATTTATGCATTTGGCAGACGCTTTTGGCCAAAGCGACTTACATTAGGGAGAGACAATATGCAATTTGTTACACCGTCAAAGTCTCAGCTTCTCATAATAGAAATTGTATCAACTGATCAATAAACCATATCAGTGAGGAAGTAGAGGAAGAAGATAAAGACAAAGGAGGAAAAAAAGAAAGTAGTTTTTTTATATATATATTTATAATAGGTCTATACATTTGTATAACTATTGTTACATTTTTTCAAGAATTGTAACAATAGAATGACTTTTAATTAAAATGTGGGTGTTAGTAACATTGATTATGAAAGTATCATCATCTTTTTGTAAATTGTATTTGTGCCAAGCTATTTTGAAATGACTACATTATATTTTAAAGAAATTTTTTGTCAACATTAGATAAAGATAAAAAAAATCACCATTACATAAAAAGCCCAAAAACTTTGGAGAAAGAAATATGTCTTGTTCTTAATGTACTTATTCTGTATAGAAACTATCATAAGAATAAGGGCAAGTGGGCAAAATGTATAGTAAATATAGTACAGCTTAAAATTCTCACACCGCTTAAAACCTTTTTTACTTTACATGTTGACTGCATGAGAGAACAAACAGGCAAAGCTAAGCAAATCGAAGATAAAGAATGTAGGTTCCCTCACCTTCCAGCAGCTCTACAGGGACGTCCTGCACAAACTGCTCCCACCAGCGGCGTGACGACTGCTTAGATGTCCACTCCTGAATATCAAACTTACACAGCCGGCCAGCCAGGTACATCACAGCCACTGCGATAATCTCTGGCTCCCACTGAAGGGACAGCATGGTGCAGAGGCTGGAGCACACGAACAGGCGTTTGCGTTAGAAAACATTCCCACTCTTCCACCTAAGCCTGTCCCACTTTTCTGAAAGACCAGACCCATTGAACCGCATGATGTCCTAAAACTACACAAACCCTGCTTATTTCCCTTCTCTCTCTCTCTCTCTACAGAGAGAGTGTGCGAGTCCAAATGCAGACCCATTGCTAGACACTAAAGGTCAGACGTTTAGTACATGTTATAGTGAGACCCTTTTGAAAGATACATAATCGTTTTTTTAAGGTTGCACATGCCCACTTTGACTATAAAAATGTCTTGTTATTATAAGGACTTTATCTTAAAGGAGACCTCAGATGAAAATCTGAACTTTCCAGCTGTTTGGACAGAAATCTGGCTCACTGATGTGTGTGCAAATGATAAAAAAATTTATAAAAGTCCATCCAAGGGTTTTATTTTAATCATAACAAATGCTTTATACTCTCTGAGAACTTGCCGGTATGTGAAACTCACTGTAAAAGACATCAAATACTGAAAATCCCTCCCATTAATTACCATAAACTCCACATCTCCCATTCCTCCAGTTGTAAACACAATAGAATCACTTTTTCCTCGTGAGAAGTCATGGCTTTGAAGGTCTGCGATGGATAGTGGATATTTTTATTTATGGAGGCAATGCACTGACAAATCTACCTTTGTTTGCTCAAGCAATGTTTGCTCCAGAGTGTTTGTGAACGAGGGTCAGTTCAAAACAGGATTTTCAATGAAGTTGAGACTGAAACTCAGATCTGAACCAATTCTTTATGATCCACTCCAGAACAAGTAAGTGTATAATTTGAAATGACCATAAATATTTACCTATATTATGTCAAAAAAGTGACACTAAAATTAATATACTTATTAGTGAACCTTTTGAGGGAAATACTATTAAAACTCTAATATGAGATCATTTGAGCATCCTGTTGCTGAGCATTTCTCATGAAGAAAATATATACACAACAGACAGCTAAGCACACCTTCATGCAGAGAGGGGCGGGGTGAGCGGAGTAATTTAGTACAGTGGCCAAAACGCCTAGGTTTTCCCAGAAGTGGTTTTGTTGAGGTAAAAATTTAGTTTTTTTTTTACAAAACCACTCCGAAATATAAACTTAGAATGCTACAGACCTTACACACATATATATATATATATATATATATATATATATATATATATACCCAATAGATACAAATGAACTTGTCTTAAATGGCATCTGAGGTCTGCTTTAATAAGAGTCATCGGATTTAATCTCCTCATTCACCTCTCTGTCTACTTTGTTCTTTTGTTAATCTCACACAAGTTTGATAAATGTGACCAAAATTGCTGTGCAGTGACTATAGGGTGTTTATGGCTTTTTCTTTAGAAAAAGAGTGTTAGACAAGCAGAATTACATAAAAGCTAAAGGAATCATTAAAGACTGGTTGTCTCAATCTTATTCCAATTTTAATTTTCCAGTACTTTGTGTATAAAAGAGTGAAAATACACAGAAATACATCCCCACCTGTCATTGACAAAAGTCCAAGCCATCTGAACCAGCTTCTGAACTTTGTTCTTGTCTCCTGAAGATGACAGAATTGCATAAAAGAGTGTTGATTGTCTTTAATGCTAGAGAACACTGTTTCTGTATTGTACTGCACTCAGGGGCCTTTCAGACTGGCATCTGTACTCCGTTTCCAAAAACACTTGGCTCTGTTAATGATGCATTGTAGCGTGTGTAAAGCAATTCCTTTGTTTCCCTGAACCGTTTCTGAAAGCGCTTTCAGAGAGTTGTCTGCGCTCGAAGTGACGTTAAAAACTCCTCGACTCATTCACTGTTTATACACAGATCAAGATGGCTGGAAAAGGATGTTTGTGGATGCACAAAAAACTCTGAGATAACCAACGTTATTATGTACAGACGATCGTATATATCAATGAGCAGTCACAGACTGATGACGCTTTCATCTTTTCTTCTTCCACCGTCCACGCTACTTGTTTCCGGTGACGTATGTATGTAAGCGTCTTCGAAACGTATCGAAAAAATAGCATGTGTACAAAAAACCATGGACGATTACAGAAGATTCTAGACGTTCCCAATCTGAAAAGCCTCTCATTTCTAAACAGCATACCTTTCAGCTGCTTGGCATAGCGTAGGAGGAACTGATAGGGGTGTTCCACCTGTAAATCAAACTTGATTGTCTGGAGTAGAATGCGCTCCAGCACCATCACCTCCTCCTGCGGACACATTCAAGCAAGAGGTTGTGAACAGTCATCAGGTCTGTGAAATCAAACTAAATCCAATAGCAATTTACATTTTATATTTTAACAACTCTATTTTACCAATGTACTTGAAAATTCTAAAAGTAAAGGTGTGCTCTGCTTGAGTTTAATTTCACCAAGAGTCAGATGACAATACATGTACACAATACACAAAAGTCACAATTAGGTTTTTTCTCAATGACACAGCCCTAACAGAACACCAGCAGTGTTGAAAAGTGCACAAACCTTTGGATCGTCCCCAAACTGTGAAAACTGGATATCGTTGAGCAGGCTGCGAGCTGTTTTAATGATGTCTTTGCACTTCTTGGGTGTTTCCTCCACTTTGCCAGCCAGGAAAAGACAGCAAGCTCCTGTCACCTGTCAAGAAAAGAATTTACTTAACAGCTGCAACCTAGAGTTAGGCGATAGGACCAAAAACTATATTGTGATCACCCCCCCACCCCCACCCCCACGGTAAATATAAAGGCAAGTGAAAGTTGTACAGACCCGATAGTAGATTTTCAACTATTTTGTATCGTCAAAACAAGGCAAACATTTTCTAAACATGGACAGTTTAAGGTAATTAAAATCTATACAATGTATATACGTACAATGTAAAATGTTTATAAGAAAATGTATATTGATGATAATTATTGATACGTACTGCGACCAAATATCAAGGAATACAAATTATGAAACAGTAACATGAAACAAACAGACCCAAATCAATATTTCAGATGACGGTTATAATAGAACATCTACATAACTCTCATGATGCAATTACATGATGCTTGAGTCACATTACCAAGAAAAAACTGTTTAGCTTTTGACTTGTATTTGACTCATAATTGAGTTTTTGAATTATTCTCAAACTACATTTTTTGAAAAATTCTCAAATAAAATCCAAAGATTTGATTGATCAAATATGAAATTAAAAATGGTAAAGTATGCAAGGTAACCAAATTAGATTAGATTAAAAAGATGTTCAAAAATGTTAAATATAAACATCTTATTTTTTACTTTTTTGTTGACAGCAGAAAGAAAACTGGTGAAACTGCAGAGCAGTTCTGATGTGGCCACAGAATGAATTTCAAGGGATTCATTTAAGCCTTGACAGCATTCTCTAGAAAGCCAAGTATAAGTTGATACTTACATATCTGGGGAATTGCTTGAAAGAGTGGAACATATAAAAACGATGGAAATATGTGATCCCAGTTGCAAGAGTATCATAATGTCTTGGAACAATCGTTAAGCAAACACAGACAAGAAACACACATTTCACATGATCACTTGTTCATAAACAAAACAAAACAAAACCATTATCACCATCACATAGCAGTTTGGGATGTCTAGTCATGTCTGATGTGTTTAGTACACAGCAAATAGAGACACTAAGTTGAATGTTGGGTTAATTTATTGGCATGTCTAGAAGAAACAAGTGTCACGTTTATTTTTGTTCCACAGGAAAACAAAGCTCAGATTATGAAAAAGATCTGTCATGAGCTGAAACTGAACGACTATAAAAAAAAAATGCCATAAAACCCCAGAGCTTTCCTGAAGTTACCGGCTACATGAGAACAGTGAGAATGCTTTAATAGTTACGCTTAAAAGCAATAGAAAGAAACCCAAAATCCATCCCAGTGACCAGATTCCACCTCTCAGTAATGGTTAGATATTAATAAAGTTACAAAAATTGAACAACAATCTTCTATAATGGAATCGAGAGAGCACACTGCTATAAAATCATCTTTTCTCAATCATATGGCTGAACTAAGTTTCCAAGCGGAACAAAAACAAATCCGACACTAGTTTCTCCTAACAAATTCACAAGTCAGATCACGACTTCAGGATTCTTGAAGTTGCTGCCATGAAAAGCCCTAAACCCATCAGACCTTTAGACAACCTTCCGTGGGAGTGAAGTCTGAGGCAGAAACCAAGTCAACACTGCCATACTAGCTCATTTCAAACGTTCGCCTTGGTTTACAAGATGAAAGGATACAGTCCCAGACGAGTTCCGACATCAAATATGAACCTGGCGCCCTCTCGTCTGTAGCGTGCTTCAGTACCCGGGTCCAGCGAATCTGACTGCGACGGGGTGTGGGCAAGGTCTTTCTTGTCCCAGTACCAGCATGGCTTTGTGTGGTCCAGGTTTGCCCCGAAGTTTCCAACGGTGGTGTTGAAGTTCTCCCTGCCGTCCTTCATTTGGAAGAAGTGACAGCAGATGACTCAGCAGACGACCAGTCTGTTGGGGTGAAAGAAAAAAGTTACACAACTCACACTCAAGGTCCATCAATAAATCCTTTGGAACATGTTTATAATGAAATTTATATAAATAATGAACAGAAAATAAATAAAAGCAATGTGGACTGCTTTACATTTGCATTCGTTTCTAGGAAACGAACTAGTTTCTAGGAAACAAAGTGTTTGACCACCTGTGTCTGTGCCATTTTTTCATCTAGAGTGACCAAATCAGTGAGAGTGAGTGTTCAGTTGAATGAATGGGGTTTATTTAAACACAGTTTGACAAGCTTTACACTTTGAATATGCACGACCACTGCCAATGTACTTCCACTAAAATCTTGGTTGTAAACGCACTTCCTGGTTTGAGTTCTCAGATAGTGTTGTATTGATATCGTAGGTTTGTTCAGTTTTGGTCAGATTTGCAGTATTACCATTTTATTGTCACATATTATCTTTAATCTACATCTCAAATTCATTTTTTAGTGATTCAAAAAAGTTGTAAATTCCTCCATTCTGAAGGTGCGATATCGCTAAACTGCTATGTCCCGTTGTTTTACAATTCGTCATAGTTTAATTCAGAGGTAAGATTCATACTTTTCTTTAAGATAAGGATGTATGTGTAAAATAATATAGCGATAGCATTCTTTGACGCGAATGGAACACAACAACCTTTTTTCCGCTGATAGAGTCGATTGGCACGGTCATTATTTCCCGAATCCCAAGCCACACAATTCATTTGAATTTCTGTTTGCTTTTGAAATTTTACAAATAAATTCTACTTTCATTTAAGTTATCATTTGTACTAATACATTACTTCACCATTTTAAATGTAATACAAAATATTATTCAACTTCAATCCTTAAAAGTAACACTTTCTAATACAGCGGTACCTCGAAATACGAATGCTTCGTGTTATGGAAAATTCAAGATACGAAAGGCCACGCAAAAAATATTTTGATTCATGATATGAAAAAAAAAATTATAAGCTACGAAAAATGTGCACGAGAAATACATATTTGACATTTGAAATTCGGGTGGAAGCCAACTCTCGGCTTCAACATTACTGCATTCAACGCGCCACCAACAGTTCTGCTCTCCTGTTGGTCAGTTCCAACCCTGATGCTGTGTGTTCCTGCATAGTATCCTGCTCTCCTATTGGTCACCTGACACCCCATGACATCTTCCCGGAAAAGCTCTCCCTCTCTTCACGCACAGTTGTAGTTTTGTGTTGGTGTCATAAATTCATGAATATTTTCTTGTCCCTTTTTTGGCAAAGTGTATTTAATGGCCATGGCTCTCCTCTGCTACCATTCGTTCTCCTCCCCTACCACCTCCTCCAACCCTCCCCCACATCGCCTCACTCGACAGCTATGGGTAATTATTTTTGTTATTATTTTTCATTGTTTGATTATTATTTATTAGATTTAACTTGTATATTTTTAAGGATTGAAGAATCCTAGTTTTATTTTTCTCTGGTTTTATATTTATATCCACCCTGGAACAGATTAATTTCGTATCTTGAGGTATCACTGTAATTGATTTCGGAGCATTAAAGACCTGTTGTAAAGGCTAATCCAGGCGGCTCTTTTAATAGCAGTGTCTTCCCAGTCTATGATAAATCTCTGTTCAACTATGTAATTTCTTTTGTACTGTATCCGCAGGATCACCTTGTTTTGCCACTCGTTTAACTTTAATCAACTATCATGCGACTTGCTAGCACAACCCTTTCCACTGCTAGAACAAGCTATACTCACTGAAAACGCAACATGATACCTTAAAAATGTTTGCACTATCAATAATGCGCTTAAGTTTTAGGGGATAAAACATCATCTAACAAGGCAAATTAATGCTTTAGCTCCAACATATTAAACTTTTTCCCTGCTTTGCATGCAGCATTTCTGCAGTGCTGGGCCACCTTCCCCTTTACAGTTAGATCTTTCCCAAATCACAGTTAGTGCCGGGAGTAAACGCATTCAGAACCTACAGCGTCCTTCCCCACTAGTTATTTTGATACTAATTTAACAAATCTGATGATGATCTGTGAAGTCTTTTCAACATTTTTGCCAATAGATGAAGATAAACACAATATTTTTGTGTTTTTGCATAGATTAACACTGAACACTTAAATATTCTCAATTTGGTTAAATGAAAAAGGTCGTAGACAAACACGTGTGTCTCATTAATTCTGAACCTCATTTGCCTAAACCATTGGATGATGCCATTCTCACTAGACACTAGGGTTGTCACGGTACCAAAACTTCAGTATTTAGTACCGATACTAGTGAAAATCCACGGTTTTTGGTAAAGCTTTTTATAAATTAAACAAAATATGCCATGACTAAACAGAACTTTATTATTATTATCATTATTGAAAGCATAGCACTGTAATAAACACTTGTAGACAGAAGACAATCTTCCATTATTTATTTCCAAAAGTACAACGTTTAAGTTCAATTTAAATCTACTCTTACTGTATGGGAAATTCCATATTTATAAATGTAGAATATCCAACTCTAAGGCTTGTTTGAATGTAGTTTTGATTGGTGATTACAAATGTATGCATACTCCTTGCAGCTGCAAGTGAAACTTTTAAAAATATAAAATGATGGCTAGAAATTTTAGTTTGTATAAATTTTTATATGTAAACTCATTGGTTTGTTTGTTTTCCTTTTTAAATGTCATGTTGTAAATTTTTGTTATAAATGTGCTACTGGTAAATTTAAAAAGTCAACAGAGGTACAACTCTTGTGCGTGAATTTAAAAGGTATTTTATTTATAAAAACACACTGTTGAACCATGCAACATAGATGTACAAAAAGAGCATTAGGAAAGTTTAAATGTAAGCAATCTGTTGCGTTAATACGGGTCCTGCCAGCCCGTTTAAGACTGAACCCCTACTGTAAAAATCAATATTTAAATAGATCTTAACTTGTGACAACCCAAACCAATTCCCGAAAGTTATTCCAAGCAACACGTTCAGAGTTCATTGGAACATAGATAGTATTATAACTTTGTTCGACATTCACAAACATTGCACTTTCTGCTTTGAATTGGTAACGTTAATGTTAATACAATAAACTGGGTTTGAATAACATTTCCTAACGGCTCGTTACCTCGTGAAATCAAACACATATCATAATTGTACAAAATAAAGCTTAATTTTCCGCTATCTATATGTAGGATAAAATAGTTTGTTAAATGTATGGGTAACATATAACGATAAAGCGATTTAAAACCGATCGCGTTATATTAGTCGTGACTTATTAAAACCTCGTTATAAAACTACACATAATTATAAAGTTAGCTTACCTTTCCTAAATATGATCTGGTTGTAAGTTTGATGAATACAGCCGAAAATATAAGTTTAATTTTTGTCGGTTTCAAATTCACAACATGGATGCGGCCATTGACACCGTCTTCCTCTTTTGCATACGAGCGTCCTAACGTCAAGAGACACTTTGCAACCTAGCGCCCACTGGCGGTTAGGAGTAAAGGGCAAAATATGTATGGCGTGAGTCGGAAAGGTTGTTAAGACGCTTTCTATTGTGCATCGAGAAAAGTTCTCCAAAACGGCTTTATGGGTCAGATTATTGTCATAGGTGAACAAAGAATAGAGAAAGGGGTGGGGTGTAGCTCAGTGGTAGAGCACATGGTTTGCATGTATGAGGTTCTGGGATCAATCCCAGGGGCATTGGCGATTTCCCCTTCTGTAAGTCGCTTTGGACAAATGCATAAATGTAATGTAAATGTAGAAAGGGGCTCAGCACACCACCTTGTGTTACACCAGTATTGAGAATGATGGTTTGGAGGAGATGTGTCCTGATCTAACATGTTGGTCTCTTGGTTATGTTACCAAGTTGGGCACATCAATAGTCCTGTAACGAGTGGGTCCACCTCCACCCTAATCTCAAGTCACAAGACTTAATTATTAACATAATTAAGATAGAGTGATGCAACCAGCAGGTGGCTTGGGAATTAGAAGCTATGGGCTGTAAAACCCTCTTTCTATGTTGGTAGAAGGCCTCGACCTCATAGCAGCATACAGTTCGAACTGAGGGAGTCTGACTTGAGTTTGCTGAGAACCATCCAGCCTGTAATGCATCAGATGGTTGTCTCTGAAACAAGAGCTGGATTCGGATCTTCATTGCAAGCCCATAACCCAGGGTGTTCAAATGTTGCTATTTTAGTGAAAAACTGAGCGCTGACCTGTGAGTCCGCTGCTTGATGGTAGTGCCACCACTGATGGTGGCGAAGCCCTCTTTGGCAGCTAGACTTGGCAACCTGTCCTTAGGCTATTTGCGATGGGACCTCTTCCTCTGGGGATGTTGAGGGGGCCCTGACAAGCAGTCAGTAAGGCTGCCAGAGAAGGCCTGCTCAGATACTAAATAGTACAACCTGCAACTTCTCTGCTATAGAGCGCCATCAGTTCTCACAGACCCTCCTCCTGATTCCTGATTGTAGAAATGAAGTCCTTTACGGGGATGCTAAAGAAGCCATCTGGGACAACAGGTGGGTAGAAGAAACGTTCAATGTCTCAACCTCAGGAGCGATGTACTGTCTCCTTCAGGAGATCTCTCTCCGGTGCAGCAGTGGAGATGCCATCATCAGGCGCACAGGACTCTTCAGAAGATGCAAACACCACATTATTCATCATCTCACTATAGTGGATATCGGACGACCGGGAAGGAGGAAGTGTGGCAGTGCCCAGCTCGATACCTGAAATTGCTAGAGATCCGCACTCGTCAACTCTTTCGAATGAACTTTTTCGAATGGAAGTGGGGCATCTCTAGTGGATAATAAAACAGAGTGACTGGCAAAACAAGCACTCGATTATAAAAAGGAGGCTTACTTGTTTGTTGGATGGCAGTGAAAGACACAGGAATCCAGGGCTTACAGTTGGGAGAGAGTTGGGTGCCACTAGCGGTGCTCCCATAGTTGTCACCAACATACGTCGATTCAGGAGTTACTAACTGAAGAGGAACTGAAACAAGGGGCAACCCCCGCTCTCCCTGCTCCAGCGCAATAAAAAGGGACTGACCTGTAATACCTCGACTGGTAGCAAGGGTGGTGTAGTCAGGAGTGAGCAAGTACTTATTCACTCCAATGTTAAAAATATCCAACTTTGGAGCTGAAAAAAACAAACAAACATGTTTAAACCCCTGGCGTTGTAATGTTTTTATTTTTTATTTTTATCGATAGTTTTGACCTTCATGAACACTGATGGGTTGAATTATTTTTACGTTTGTTTGTTTAGGATATACAACTCGCTTTCAGATAAGCTTTCAGCCAATCAGGCATATGTGCTAGGCCTATGTCCCACCGGAAAGTGATGCACTTCCTTGAAGGCGATGATTAGCTATGCCCATTTTAGCATGATTCACTGGTCATACTATATGTCGCGCATGCTATGTCCATGTTATATATAAAGTCTATTTTTTTAAACCAAGGACGGGACACTTTGGGTGATTAGGTGCCGGTCAGATAAACCAAGCCGTACCCGTAGCTAAGAAAGTTAAAGTGCTACAGGTCACTGACCACTGTCACTCTGAGTCAAATGAAGCTCAAAATGGGTGGAGCCAGTACTCGAAAACCCTTTCTCATAGGAGGGACATGGCTTTAGTGAAGGCCGAATTTTTAAATTGTATGTATCTTAAACAAATAGATTTAAAAATAAGTCACCCCCTCAGAGTTTTCATGAAGATAGCGATCTGAATCAACAAACCTATGGAGAAAAGGGTGGAATCATGTTTTTTTTTTTTTTACAATTTTTACAAAAACAGTTTTAACATTGGAGTGAATAAAGAATTGCTCCTTTTTGGAACCAGTCTTGGCCGCTCGGGTACTGCAGTTCATTCATTTCCGATAATGCATCAAGAAGGAAAACAGTAGGATGGATGGTTATCAAGATTAGAATCAGAATCAGCTTTATTGCCATGTGTCCCAAAGCCCACTGTTTTGAGGGTGTTGGGCTCAATGCTGTTTAGACTGGATCGAGGTCTTTCATATGTTAGTTACTTGCAGTTTCGCTTTCAGAGCTTGCACTTTCAGGATTGCATTTCTAAGATTGTGTGTGTTTTAATTTTTGATATACATATAGAGCGATTAAGGGAAGCATATTTATGATGTTGTAGAAATAAAAATTCTTGGGGTAAAAAAACATTTGAACCGAGAGTGTTTATTTTATGTTTGGAAATATTTAAATAATAATAATAATAATAATGCCTTCAATTTATATAGCGCTTTTCTAGACACTTAAAGACACAATTATCAGAACATTATTCATTCACTCCACATTCACACTCTGGTGGTGATAAGCTACCTTGGTAGCCCTCAGCTGCTCTGGGGCAGTCTGACAGGACGTGGCTGCCATTTCGCGCCTATGGCCTCCAAACACACCCCACCAGTCACACTCATCTATTGAAGGCAATGTAGGTAAAGTTGGATTGTATCTTATTGAGACAGTTAAAATGTGTTTTTTTGTGTGTGTGAAAAGAAAAAAAAAACAATAATCCCTGAGACTTGAACCCGGAGCAGACTGTATGACAAGGTTTAACTCATTGCGGCACTGACACCATGTTTTCTGCAGAAATACTCTTTAAAAAGCTGCTTAAAGCAATAAACACATAGAGAAAAGATATATTTCTGTTTTACTTTAACATTTAATTTGTTGAATATTGTTTTAGTATCTGGTACGAATTGATTGTTAAAAATCGTTTAGAGTTCGTGCTGAGAACATCTGTATTTTTGCGGCCAGTTATGGTAACATGTATATATTTTTTAATATATATATATATATATATATATATATATATATATATATATATATATATATATATATATATATATATATATATATATATATATATATATATATTGTCGAAATTGCCATAAAGGTACCGTGGTAGAATCTCGCGGTAAAAGAAGACATTCTGACTGGTCACCCTGTATATATAGTTTCAAATGTATGTGTGATCTTAATATATTCACAATTTCAAATAAGCATACATGTTCATCTATGCATTTGTTACCAGTATCCCACTGGCTCAACACTTTATCCTCAAGCTGCTCCCAAAACAATTATACTAACATACTATTAACATATGTTTTAATAATTTAATTTTTTTTTTGTTAGGAGGGGGTATGCATTTTGAGGAAGTTGATTTAGATTCACAGATAAAGGTCTTAAAGTCATTGACTCCATCACCTGAGTCTCCACTAGTATTCAGTACCTGCTATAAAGCAAAGTCCTTCTTGTGTATATTAAAATGAAGAAAAGCTTAAAGTGTGCCCCAGAGCCATCAGCGACTTGGGGGAACATGACCACTGAGCTACGATTATTAAAATGAGAAACTAATGATTTGCCTTTGCCAAGGTCAGACCAGGCTTAATTAGGAAAAATGCAATCAGCGACACTATGCCTTTTTCTAAATGGAGCTTGGCCCCATGCCAGTTATGCTCAAGACTCATTTATTAATGTAGAATGGTTGCCATACTCCGACTGAAACAAAGCCATGTCGAGAAAGAATTAGAGCTAGAGATAAATCTAGACAAACAGGGTAGTAAAAATCATAACATGCACGTTAACTCAAATGGATTTCATCCTGTGATGAAAAATATATAGTGAATCTTTATTAACTATTTTATTCATCTTGCCATCACTACTTAAGGTAGAACAACTATACAGTGTTTTATGGTGTTAAATGAATTCTTTACACTTAAACCATTATTTGTTATTCTTAGGTTAGGTTTAGTAAGTCGAATCTGCCCGAAACTGCAAATCCTAAGCATTTAGTTGCTTGGTCAGAAGACTCCTTTGGGGTTAGTTTAACATTTCTTAAATGAGTTTAACAAGTCTTAAAACGTAAATTTTTTTAAAAACAAACAAACTGGAGAGTTAGTACTTGCAATCAATTAAATGTATTTTAATTGAACACTTTATTTATATATACTACAAGACATAATATTCATAATGAAGTAGAAAAGTGCTTAGTAAATGAAAAATAAAGTTTGTTGTTGGTTTCACTTGGCTCGGAACAAAAAATTTGGAACAAAAAAAAAAGATAAAAATGACATTACATTACAAAAATTACATAACCACATTTAATCATTTCCAGTTTTCTACAATTTTCTTTCAAAAGAATTTCACTTTCGATCAATACAATTTTGAGCTGGGTTTCTCAAACTTTTTTTCAAGTACCACCTAAAAAAAAATTTCAAGTACCACCTAAAAAATTTTTCAAGTACCACCTAAGAATTTTTTTCAAGTACCACTTAAGAAAATTGTTCAAATACCACCTAAAAAAATTTTCAAGTACCACCTAAGAAATTTTTTCAAGTACCACTAAAGAAAATTGTTCAAGTACCACCTAAGAAAATTGTTCAAGTACTACCTAAGAAAAAACGAGGCCACAACAAAGTACCACCACAATGAATTAAAACACACGATTCCAGTGTAGTCCCAGCATAAGACCTATTCAGCTACAGTTAATCTCACTTCAAATAAGAGGCATTATTGTTGCTAATTCAAATATGTATTCATTTTAACAACAGTTAATGTTAACTGTTGTGGCCATTTACGGAGTACAGAATAATATTTGGTTGTTATAATATATTGCATTGTAATATCGTAGAACATTTCCATATATGTATATTGTCTGAGTTTTGATTGGCTGTTGAACCTCGCGGACTGTGGAGCAGCACAGTCTTTTGACCTGCACCGCGTTTAAGTTAATTTAAAGATAGTTTTTGTATGTTATACCTTTACTCTTTCAATTAAAAGAACAACAAAAGACAACTCTTGGATTAGCTTTTACTTATTTATGCGTGTGTCGAGTGCAAAGGAGCTCCAGTCCAAGAGGTAGTGAGTAAACATGGTGGCGCTCACAGTTAACAGACAGAGGTTGCTCCTTGGTCTGTGGTCGCATGGACTTTTTATGCTTAAGCACATTGTTAACGTTCCACTTTAGTTGTTAAAATATACTGACATTTTAATAGTGTTTATATTTAGTTGTAATTTACCACTATGCTATACGAATCATTCTAACCCAAATGTTGTAACACTAAACATTTATTTACCATAACAAATTGACAAATACTCAACGAGTGCTAAAATAAGAAATAAAATCTACTCGTTTTGTCTTATTATTATTTATGCCGAAAGCATTGAAATGCGCATGCGCAGAAAGAACGTAGGACGGATTCAACCTGCACAGTTGCTGCCCATGCGCACCTGGAATTGAGTTTGTCCGATCTCAACAAACCTGTAAAAAAACATTTTGGCAAACCACCACTCTTTATATGTGACACGCGTTCGTGCTCTTCACACAGCCACTCAGCTCCGGTGGAGTGTGCCTGAGGAGGAACACCAGTGACGGGGAGCTGTTGCTGGGCAGTAGGCATCTCTGTGAATAATGACGAACATCTGCATGCGCCCGTGCTCTCCGCGTAAACACTGGCGCGGAGTGCAAAGCAACGGATTTTTGCTCGTTTAATCGAGCACGGAACCGAGTCTGGCCGCGAATAATCAAGCGAAACCCTTGAAGGCGCCCCGAGATTCTCCTCCTCGTCCGATTATTCCAGCGCGGGAACATTCTCGGGCAGCACTCCATCATCTGCAGCAGGCACAGCACGGTCAGCAACTTTATCCGCGCCCGCAGCACCAGCCCCAGCAGCAACGAGCACCGGGAACCGACGACGGCACTATGAGGCGGCGGTCAAGCATCTGCGGCTGCTGAGCTTCGGAGACGGGGAGGAGCGCTCATCCTGGACCGCGGGAACGAATGGGTAGCAGGCACGAGCTCGCCACCTTCGGACACAGGAGCAACGACAACAAGAGCGGCGGCGGGGGCAGCAACGCGTCTCAAAGCGGGAGCACCACTGTTACCGAGTTTAACCATTATTACGGGAATGGAAGAGTAGGGCCATACTTTGAGCAACATGGCGGACAACAAAACCCCGAGACGGCTTTAATGCACCAAGCACAGAGCAACATGGATCAAGTGCATAACTCACACGAAGAGTACCACTCGAATCCGTACACCCACTACCCAAACTACCGGCCGGGGTACGCTGGCGCCGGGTACGGCATGATGAGCCCGTCGCGGCAAGGGAACATGATGGTCCCCGGTGCCCACTCTCCTACTTCTGTGAGCCAGGGCAAGGCTGCAATGGCTTCAAGCTCCACCGCTTCTGGTGCCAGTGTTGGGGGCTTTCAGAGGTTTCACGGACAACACCAACAGCACCCCTCGGGAGCTACACCCACTCTTAACCAGCTTCTGACCTCTCCGAGCCCCATGATGCGGGGGTATGGTGGCGGGTACCAGGAGTACAGTAGCCCCCCGCCTCCGCAGCAGCAGACCGCGATGGGTTTGGGTAAGGACATGGGCTCTCCGTACAGTCCCGGTTGGGGGGCGCAGCAAAGGACGCACCCGGCGATGAGCCCGGGGAACATCGGGAACGGCAGAGCGCAGGTGAATGTTTAGCGCTACTATGCGCTGCTCAGCTTTCGCTTATAGCAACGCCCGGGTGCTGCGAATAAATGAATATTCAGTGTTTGTCAAGGCTCGACTTTTAGCGGACACGACTCGCTTGTTTCGTTGGGTACCGTTTCATGGTACGAGCGTTTGTTTTTGAGTGTACTGGCTCAGGTACAGTCAAGTTCTGTCCAAGGTGACTGTGCTAGCGTTAACCGTTAGCCGAGCTAGCAAGAGCTAGCCTGCGCTCAAGCTTAATTTAAACACAGACATTCCCGTTCAGCTAACAGTTATGTTAACTATTTGTTGTGAAACGTTTATAATAATACAGCACAGACAGGAAATAAAAGTCATTTACGTTTTACTGAATACAACATTGAAGTGGTTCCGCTTTTAGGCTGGAGAAAAAAGCAAGTTAGCGAACAGCTGAATTGAATCGACTGTTTGGTTGACTCATTAAATACTTTCAGTTTTAAAATAGGTTTTGGTTGTTACGGTATGATTTCAGACGGGAGCGGACAGTGTCAAACCACAGAGGTGACTGTCTCACAGTATTTCAGGGGCAGGGGCTCTAAGGTAAAAAAATAATAATAATTTCAACATGGTGTAATTATAAAATATAACCGACTCATTAAAAAAAAAGATAAGTTCAAGACTTCGAACGTAAAGAAATGTTACATAAAAAAGCTAAATAAAATGTCTCACATAATCTCTCTTAAGAAAAACATGTAATTCATCAACTTTATTAAACAGATGCAGCAAAATACAACTTTTCTTTAAATATACTCTCTCACCAATTTCAATTCACCATATTTTTCTCAACAACAGAGTGCAGGCGTAAATCCTTTGCAATAATGTGAATTCATTTCGCTTTGCCTTTCAGAAGTGCTTGGAGGTTATATATATATATATATATCGTTGCTCCTTGCCTTTACTGCAGTTAATACTTTTCTGTAGTTCAGTCACTTGAATGGAAACAGCTGATGTAGTTTCTCATAATTGTTGTGTTTTTGTGTGGCACAACTTGTATATAGTTAACCCTCTTCAACTTTATGAAAGCCAAAAAGCGTCCATACGGTTGCTTTCAAGTGAGTAGATTTTCTGTGATGCCCAGGTTTAAAATTCATTTATTACAACCAAAATAAAGACATCTTATTTTTGGTCACCAGAGTTTTTTTATTAACATTACTAATTTTGACTTTCAATACTCTGAAGGGGTGAATTGTCTAACACATTTGTTCAAAATATAATAAGACTTAAAGTTGTGCATAATAAAGGACAAGGCTACTCAAGTGAGAGCCACAATTTTACAGATCAGACTTACAATCATCATAAGCATCCTCGAAGATGAAACCAGTGGATGCATAACAACGGTTGTTCAGTTGTTACACAAAGGATATATTTAAAATTATAAATAAAAAAGCATAGAATGTTGATCTCATAAAGTTAAATATATGATCTTGGACATCTGATCATAAACATTTGTTTATATTATGTTTTTAAAAATTAGATTTCAAATTTGTATCATTTTAGCTCAAGTTCTTGCAGCCAGATCTGCTTTTGTGCTATGGCTGGTGCTTTCTGCTCTGAGTGGTCTGGAGGCCCTGACCTTCACATATGCAGATTAGCCATGTGTTCATCGCAGGCCATGAAGAGCTGTTGTGTTTGATTACTCACAGTAGTCCTAAGATCTTCCCACGCAACTACATGCTGTAAATAACCACAACCTCCACAATTCAGTCTTGACACCTAGGATAACTGGGCATGCATTTGGTATGTTTATTTAGAATAAATGTTGATAGAAACATATATTTGCCTAAATAAATGTTAAGAGTAGAAAATCTGTAATTGTTTTCTGGATACAAATAGAAGAAGTTGTATCACTGAGTTTGAATTGCACATATTCATGTTTGCTTTCTAAGTTCGAGTAATTCTTGTCAATTGAAATTTACCAATAAATAATAAACAATATAATAACATAGAACTTTATAATCGTCAGAATAATTTGTATTCATTAAAAGTACCAGGATGTTACCTGTTGAGGTGATTGATAGTACTGAATTATGAATATTTATACCACTTCCTGATGCAACACCCACTACATATCTATTTGATTGGTTAGAAAATGTGTTGTATATAATAATAGAACAGTAACTAAGCATATTACTTTTGAATTATTAATCATCATTATTGTCTTGCAACACACTTCCGTCCTGAAATAGTACAGCTCTTATTTCTGGTTTGACCATCATAACTGTTTCATTAACTGTATATAACATGAACATGACAAGTGTGGGTAAATCAGCCACTTCCTCCTTGACAAAGCAATACTACAAAACAGTCAAAATAAGCAAAAAGAGTCTATTTAGTGGATCAAAAATGACAAGAATGAAACCTCGGCACACAGCGACACCGTCTCAAATAGTCAGTCAAGGCGTTTACAAGTCCAGTCAATTGCGCATCAAGAGGGTCAGAGGGGTGTTGCAGCTTGCTCTGTTTCCTCATCGCAAACTACTCTACAACATAGCTGTCTAGTTTACTGTATTGGTAAGAAACTAGCCTATTTTACACGTCTTTGCCTCTGGTATTAGTACTTACATACATTTCCCCTGTAAAACAGGCTTCTCAAGTGTCACGCATTTAGTGTATGTAACACACACATTTTTCCATTTTCACACTGCGCAGTTCTGATTTCCCAGCCAAAGGCATTATGATACTGATCATGAACTTGTACAGCTGTATGAGCACTGAACAACAGTGTGAATATCTATTTCTGTAGTGTAATGCAGCGATTGGCAGTAAAATGGTTTGACATCGAAGCAGCTAATCAAACACAAGCTACCTGTGCTCACTCACCCACAGACGTCCAGACTGAGATTGTGGCAATAATTTACTACAGGATTTATGCAGTTTACAAACACTGGATTGTTTATCCACATGCCTTTGTTGTGTACGCTGTCGTTAAATAAATTTGCTTTAAAGACAAAGCAATTTTTTTATTTCATATGTCGTGAAATGAACATCTAATATTAGTTCTATGCTAACTGTGTGCCAGTAATCTGTTTAAAAGTAGCCCCTCTCTTGTGAGGGTCTGGAACTGAGCCATTGAGTGGAATGGGCCAATCGGTGAACGCGGGAGTGGTTGTGCGCTAAACTGGATTTGTAGTTAGTTTGGTCGTAGAGATGGGAAGAGTAGGAGACAGGGTACAAGTAAATTAAGTCAGTTGTAGCACCTCTTCCGAACAGAGCAGAAAACAGAACCTCATTGGCATCGTTATTGATAAGGTGCACATTATATATTAGTTGTAAGTGTGAAAAAAAAACATGTGAGGATTAATGATTTAAGGCTGCTTCACATCTAACTGAATATTCGGTGCGAAGTTACATGCGTGAACATACCTCGATCAGAAAAGCATGGGCGCTGACGGCACATCACACACCTTTCCAAGCAATTTCATGTTTCGTTCTTTTGACTCTTGTTCATTTATGAAAATGATTTATTTGCACGATTCATTTGTATTGTTCATATCGGGAAAAAATAGAGCAAAAACACTAAACTGAGTAAATAAACATGATTACCGGTATCTTCTGATTAATAAGAGTGTAATCCGCACTTCAACCGAGTTATTACTAAAGAGTTCGATTTGTTGTTTTCATGAACGACACATCATTACACATGAGCACCAACCAATGGCAAGGAGCGTCACTCCATCTACTTTTATAACTATAGCTTACTAAATGCACCCCATAGTACGATCTGACATCATAGTGTACCGACTAAATGATACACTTAAAGGAAAAGGAGAAAGGGAAAGTGACCAGTTGGCAATTTATGCAGTGAACAAACACACCGTGTACAAACAGCCATGGAAGTCAGGTAGCAGTCGGGAAACTGGTGCCTTGCTCGAGGGCACCACAGCTGTAGTTGTTGAAGATGGAGAACAAGTGTCACTCACACCACCTTCAACTCGGTTGAACCAGCAACCTTCTGATCACAAGTCCACCAGACCACAACTAAAAAACTACTTGTTTCAACAACTCATAGTTGACTCTTTCTTATTAAAGACAATAACTTGATACACAAAGCACTTTAAGATTTAAAACTCTAACTGTGTGTTCTTCAAACGTAAAGCTGTGTTTCACACCACGTTAAAGATCATTTTCAACAGTCATTAATAGCAGCTCTTTAACATCTTCATAAAGCAAGTATTTTGATGAAATATGAGGTGATTCATGCCAATTTATGCACGTAAAACAAGTTCAGCAGAGAATCTAGGGATAAAGAAACCAATTAAACAAAATTAACATCTGACTAATTTGAAGGTTCAGAAATGAATATTTTTTGGCAGTTTGTTTTCAATGCAAATGTTAGTAATATAGTGCTACATTACAGTGCAGAAATTTGTTATAATTATTTATTTTAAAAACAATGAGTTTATTTGGTCTGTCTGTGAGAGTGCAAGTGTAAAGTGGATGTTGTCTAAAACAGATGTAAAGCATCTCATTGAACGTGTGAGTAATGTGTTTCTATATATTTTAATACTATTAATAATATTAAACTAATTATGACTCTTTGTTTATAATTGATTGTCTTTTTGCTGTTTGCCTAAAACAGCTTCTGTATGTTCTTTTATTTTTGGGTGTGCCAGTGGCCCCTTTGGGTGGCACAGACAGGCACCCAGTGACTATTTTAGGAACAATAACATGAAAAGAATAGCCTAAAATGAAATGGACAGCCCATCTCAGTCCTGCCCTGGTCTGTATGCCACATTACATTTTAGGGCTAGTTGACAATAAGGCAGAGTAAGCACCAGTCAGTTTTACACACTGCATTTAATACACTAATTTGACCACACACCAGAGCCAGGTTCGGGAAGCTGTGCCACAAACCTGAGAAAGAGTGCCCTGATTCTTAGTCAGAGAAAATGTGTGTTTGTGTTAGACAGAACATATTGTCTTAGTGGCTGCTTTAATTGGCCTGAATTGGGCGTTGAAATGAGAAGATTCGCTTGGATGAGTCATGCTGTTACTGGTAGATAGGACACTTAAGAGAGAGTCCTCACCATGTTTTTCCAGACTGCATGGACAGAACAGACAGATAATTGTGATGTGGAATCTATGTGTTCATTGCACTAAAATATTGCCATTCCCCTCAGCAGGTTACGTCTATGGACCCCATGGCCATGAAGCGATCCCAGATGTACGGGATGGGCAACAGTCCCTACTCTCAGCCAAGTGGAACTTATTCTGGACAGTCGTATGGGTCTTCCTCTCCTCATCGATACCCAATTGGAATCCACGGACGTGGCCAAGTTGGCATGGGAGGAATGCAGTATTCTCAGCAACAGGTAACCACAGATGGAGAAAAGAAACTGGAGTGAAACACATGGTCACAAAGAGTTGTCTAATCTTTGAATGCTGATAAAGCAGCAATACAAGAAATTCTCATTTTTGGCTTGGTACAATTAAGATGGCCGGAGTGTTGGGTAAATGTTTTTGGGTGATGAGCATTTTTGGTCGAACCTTTAGGGGTTCCCCTCATTTGAAGCATATTCTCAGACATATATATGCCTTGGCTGGTCTTGATTCTGATCATGCGTTACGACCCTCACGGATTCACTGTGCGACTGTTAAACTGATGAAGGACTTATCTGGAAGCAATATTTTTTTCCAGTTGCATGTGAAAAACACCTTGAAAAGACTCTTCGATTTTACATAATCTATCTTCACAAACATTAGTGCTGCCCTCTAGATTGCGAGTTGATATTGCATGCTTTATTATCAAACTGGATCTTGATGTTCAACGTGTGAATGTACCTCGATTGAAAGTGAGCACAAAGGGAACACGTGGAAAAAAAAAAAGTTAGGCTTGATTTCTCACTAACGGAATACCAATGAAACCCATGGACCAGTGAAAGTTTGCTCTTTTGGTGATATGTTCAGAGCGCTGGACTTAATTTTATATAAATTATATTAACCCAAAATGTATGCAAAACTTTCTTCTTTGTTTAAACGTTAGTGTCAGATGCAAACTGTTGTTTTGTGCCACTCTGTGGCCTCTGTTGTCCCTTGAGTGCCATTCAAGACAAGGAGCATCACCTCATTAGCAAAGGTTTGAAGCTTGTGCCTTGCCTAGATGTGTGATGGCCTTTACAGTTATAAGGGATGGACATTTAAATCAGTTTTATTTCACAATGACAAGCAGGTTGATTACTGCTTCAGAATTTTCTGTTAAAACACTTAAATACATACCTTCATTAACTTTATCCTAATCTTTATTAACTTGTTAACTTTTTGTTTCTGTTTGAACAAGTCATATATATTATATCATGGACATAACATCACAATGCTTATCAAGTTGAGACTGTGAGCTGAGTATCGTTACACCCCTGCTAGTCTGCATGGTGGGGTTGCAAATTGAGTGGTAGTAATAACACTAGAGATAGCCTAACCTCCCAGAGTTTCACACCACAACGAGCCATAATACATGCGAAACAATTCCGCGGCTTGAACACCAGGCAGGCTTTATTTATAAGAATTAAGAATTTGTGTTGCATACAACATGTTTTTCATTGTAAATAAATGGTCTTAATTTCAAACTAGTCCCTTGTTTTTTTATTTTTATTAAATGACTAAAGCTGTTACCTGTAAATTTAAGTCATGTTTTTTTTTAAGTATCGGTATCGGCAAGTATTGAAATGCAAGTACTCGTAGTCAAATAAAAACATAAATAAAAATGTGCACCTTTAATCTAATCAATAGCGAAACATTAATAGAGACGGTTGAGAGCCCTAGAACATCAACATGCAGTCTTGACGCTCTACCAACAGTCTTTTTTAAAATGGTTCTTAAGAGTCTAGAAAAGGACCTCTTAGAAATTATAAACACCTCCTTGTGCTCCGGCTTTTTCCCCAAATCCCTTAAAACCGCAGTTGTAAAGCCACTACTGAAAAAGACAAACTTAGATAATGCTGTACTGAGCAACTACATGCCCACCTCAAATCTCCCTTTTATTAGTAAAATTATGGAAAAGATTGTGGCAAAAAAACTGATTGAATTCCTGACCCAAAATGAATACATGGATTGTTATCAGTCGGGTTTCAGAGCTCATCACAGCACAGAGACAGCTCTACTGAAGATAGTCAATGACATCCGGTTAAACACTGATTCAGGAAAAGTGACTGTCCTGGTTCTACTTGATCTGAGCGCTGCCTTCGACACAGTTGATCACAAAATGACCAGTCTAAATGCTATAACAAGGACATAACATAGCACCTTTAAAAACACAGAAGAAAGAGATGCCATCCTATTCTATGCCACGTTTACCACCTTAAATTGCCTTTAGCCAAATATGTTGGCTGGTAGTCTGATGGGGGGTTTTACACCAGCTGCAGTTGGCAGTCATACGGAAAACTATCTTTCCTCAACAACCATATATAGCACAGAACGTCAAAATTAGCAACACTGACTCATAGCTGGTCTCAAAGCCAGACAGCAGTGGAGTTCTTCATGTTATTGAGTCTACAGGAAGCTGAAACGTCCCAAAGGCTCCGGTCGGAGTGCTGACAGCTCTGGGGAAAACTCAGAGTGTGCTGCAGAAGGAAGGGCTTTGTTGTGCCCGTCAGTGTGGAGCGACAGTGCTCCCAGAGCACTAGAGATGTTGACAGGGCAGAGCATCACATGGCTGTCAGAAAAACTTGCCAGGCAGTCTGCTTGGTCTTGCCTATCCTATTCTTGATACAAACGGCCCTCCAAATTTAGACGTGAAGCTTTCTTTTTATTACAATATTATTATTTTTAGTGCAAATGTTGTGTGTTCACAATGTGTTTACTACCTACTATGTGTGTACATTTGGATAGGTGAACAAATTGTTGGTTTTGGACATTTGTGTAAAACCTTTTTTTCTTTTTATGCTCTGCAACATTTAAGACTGTTGAAACATTGCAGATATTTGGTTATCTATTGTAGTTGGTTAAAGTTAGTTCTTGTCTTTATTTGTTCATATCGTAAGGTTCAGAAACTGTCGTTTACAAAAATCTTGATTATTCAAGCAATTGATGATCATGAGCCGATAAAAGACATGTAGTTTATTTGCTTAAGGGATTACAATACATAGAAATCTCAATCAAAGTTTTTAGCTGAGTATCAAGAGAAAGGCTAGGCATGCGAACAGCGTCGGCAACCCGTGGCTCTGGAGCCGCATGTGGCTCTTTAGCGCTGCCCTAGTGGCTCCCTGGAGCTTTTTGAATAATGTTTGAAAAAGGAAAAAATAAAAGGAAAAAGGTAAATGTGTTTTTTGTTTAATATGGTTTCTATAGGAGGACAAACATTGTTAACGTTTTCCAATGCTGTAAAAGAGTGTAGAATAAATATTTAATTTCAACACTTCTGTCAGCGACGATTTGAGTCATCACCCGCGACACATGCTTCTACCAGCAGGGGGCGGGACGCCAGGTAGGTGGCTGCTGTAAACAAACCAGCGGCTGTGTGGTGGGACATGGATCCCAAAGAGAAAAAGAGAAACATAACTGAGGAGAACAGAGGGTTCAACGGTTCTTGGACCGAATCGTTTGCATTCATTGCCGATGCGGAAGATCTCCTGAATGTTTGCTCTGTAGTGGGAAGTTGTCTAATAACAAGAGTAACGTGGAAAGACATTTCCAGGGAAGGCATGCACGTATTTAGTAACAAAGTGGCTGTGATTTTATATACTTCTTTTCAAAAGGCTGCTGTTTTATTTTTATAAATGTATGCTGCGTTTTTTCGCATTGTTTGTTGCCCAGTTAAGGGGCACGTTGTGCACGTTCCATTTTGATGTTTGTTTTGGGAATCCTCAAAATAAAAATGACATAAAAAAATCAGATTTCTTTATTGCATTTTTCTAATTTTATCAAAGCAATGAAACATAATTCGTTAATATTGTAATCGTACAACAGAGTAGTCACGTGGTGCGTCGTTCTCTACAGGATTCACTGCAGGGAAAATAAACATTTAATCATGAAGGCTCATTATGTATTCGTAGCAAACTTAATAATTTTTATAGTAGGCTAATATAGATACATAAAGCATGTGTTGCTTTCATTATAAGGCTTATACAAGGCTTTTTAATTTTTGCGGCTCCAGACCTATTTCTTTTTTTGTTTTTTTGTTCCAATATGGCTCTTTCAACATTTTGGGTTGCCGACCCCTGGTCTAGATTATAGAGCTCCATTTCATGGTTAATTTCATTTATTTACTCATAGTGTTGTGGCAATGCAAAAATTCATCATTAATGTGATTGGCTCTCAGCTTTGGAATGCTGGCAGCTATTGAACTGGTAGCTATTGAAACATATGTTATTTTAAAAATCGCCCTTGTGTATGATTTGTTTCTGAGACGTGTCAGGCTCACTTTGGTCTGAATGTGTTTTATTGTTGTGTGATTGGCTCTTTGAGATCAGATAATCAACCGCGAATGCATGGGTCTGTGCATTTGTGGAGGAGAGCATATTTTTATATGTATTTAAGTTGTGGTCTGTTTTTCTAAATGTTTCTCTATTAAACTATAAACTTACACAAGATAAACTGTTGACATGCAAAACTTTAAGACAAATTAATTAGTCTAATTCGTTTAAAACAAGTAGCAATAACAAACACATTTCTTTTAATGAACCAATAGAAAATGTGTCCCATTTGGCTCTCTGTCACTGCAGCGGAGCTTCTCTGCACATGCGTAGTTACAGGAGAATGTAAATTCCAGTGGGACACAGGATCAACTGCGACACCGGTTATAACAAAAATCAATGGCTTCGGATTTGTTTTACACTCACTCTCTCTAGGAATTTCCAAAAATTAGTGTGACAGCTCTTTGTTATCTGTGTAACATACTACAAATCTGTTGGAGCAGAAATAATTCTTCTTTAGAGATCGCCAGTCTGAAAGACACAGCACGGCGCAATTCTGTACGGTTCTGCGCGATATTTTGCCCCTTTCCATTGTGTTCGGTCGTGGACCCGACACCATTTTAGTGTTTGTGTTAGTCAGTGTAAGTCTTGTGTTAGTTTATGAATGCTCTGTTCTTTTTGCCTGAAACCTGTATTTCTTTTTCTATTTGAAATTAAACCTTGTATCCTCACATCCTGCCCCTTGCTCACACCATATAATGTGTCTACTATCCTCTGTGGAAATGCAAGTAACACATAATATTGACAATGGGGTTGGAGAACCTCTGTAGAAATTTCTTAGAAATAAGTGAAGCGTGAGATGAAAGCAGTGTTGGTTTATGATCGCAAGTGTGTTTTAGATCTTAAAAACTCAAACTGTCATTCCAGCCATCAGCCACTTTCCTTTCGTTACCTCCAGTTCCATTACAGCCATCTGGGGTCAGCCCTTACTGACACCAGATCAGCAGGACCGCAGTCGTGCGCAGTTTCTTCCTGGGTTTGCTCCCGGGTAGGGGACGTGACCTTTTTAGAGAAAAAGATGGGAATCAGCAGTCTCTTCTTGTCGCAGAGGATTGCAGCAGAGGCACTAATCAAGGAAGACATCATTGGATGCAGCCAGCAAATAATGAGATCATTACTAAAGAGAGTTCTTGGGGTGAAAGGTGTATAGATATACGTGCAGTAGTTTGTTGTCTGCATTCTCCCCTGGGAGGCACAGTAAAATGTCTATTATCTACTACGAGACACTAGATGACTTGCTTTTTAGAATAACTCTAGATGAAATTGGATGTTTCATCTAGTCCCATGCCAATGGAGCTCTGCTGCTGAGTGAGATGTATTTCTATTGATCGTCCGCCTACTTCTGTTTTGTGTCATATAAGCTATTTACAGAAAGCAGAAAAAGACCCAAGGGCAATAAGCTGACGACTTCAGTGCTGGTGACTGGCTCTCACTCGAGCAGCCTTACTCTTAACTGTGCAAAGTTGTTGCCGATCCACCAAAGTGCGCAAGGCTCATCACATGGCAGTTCTTTTACTGTGCATGGCGGAGCACATTATTGAGCCCGATTCAAACTAAAATGCTAAAATTTAAGCCGGAACCCGACCTTATTATAAGAACAGGCTCAGGTTATAAACTGGCCATTCCGTGCCACAGGATGTACAAACATTGATTTGTGTTAATTGTGTTAAAAAAGACTAACACATTAATTTACAACATTGAATCATCTGCTCTATAAAGGGACAAATAGTATGTTAGCACCTGATTGAGAGGACCTGGATTAAAGCATGCAGAAAAATCGGCAGTTCAGGGCATGACTTGAAGATTGAAATCCAGATTTGGTCACCTGAGGCTTCTCGGCCTACCAGGCTTTGGCTATGACCCGCTCACTAATGGAGAAAGAAAGAAAACTGATTGAGAAATCTATTTTTTTTCTGTGCAGATTATGCTTTGTCCTTGCTTGACTTACGTTTTTCATTATAGAAGCTCAGAACGCAGCTCTCAATACAATTCCCATCTGAGAATTGTGAGTGTACGTGCTTGCACAGGAAACTTATAATCTGTTTTGGGTTTGCTGTGAATGACAAACGCCGTGTCATTTGAACTCTTGATGAAGGTAACCATGGATGGATCAGAGATGCCAATAAAAAAAATATCCTGGAATCTCTTGTATTTATAGTAGAAAGGAAAGTGGCACTTTGAGTTTGAGTTTAAACAGGCCAAAAGTGTTAACAATGTAAAGTAATCAATAGAGCAATTTGCATGTTTTTATGTGGTAAGAGCAAAACATATTGTGAAGGAATTCCCTCCATTAAGTGGATATAGATGTGAGTAAAGCCTACCCACCTCACCATCATATAACCCATGGTATTTAAAATATAACTTTTCTTCTCTGTCATCTTTAAGCTGTGTGCACACCAAAAAGCAGAAAATGTGTTTGATGGCACACTAGTATTTTCTAAAAACGAATGTAAAAAGATGTTGCTTGAAGAAGAGATTTTTTTTGCCATTCCTCCAACCAATCTAGAGTCCAACCAATATTAACTTTTTTTTTTTACTAACTTTCCTAAAATGGTGCATAATATAACAAGCCATTTCAACAGCAATACAATCTTGAATGAGGGCCCTTATGCCAGAATATATCAGAAGTCATCATTAATCCAACAAACTAATGAACTAATTTTACTTTTTGGATGCATGATTTAATTTATTTAATTTTAACCAACAGCTGCTATGGTAACAGGTGTTTTTTATATTAAAATGTATTGACAATTAGGATAAATATAAAAACATTAACGTTTAGTCTAAATAAACATCATGCTAAATAATTGGCTTGTTATATTATGTACAGTTTTATGGACAGGAATTGCTGTTATTGGCTTAGTGTCATCAAATTAAAAATGAAACAGTGGTTTATTGATCCAAATGGTCGTTCGTTTAAGGCACAGAGTGGCCTGATTCCATGTGTTCAATGATTTTTTTTCATTAAAAATTATTTTTTTTATTAAAAAGTAATATTTTGATGGAGATAAATCCTGATTTTTAAACAATGAGCAAAGACAGCCGCTTGAGTCAGAGCTCTGACTGCTGGAGAACACAAGCAGCCCTGTAGTTACAGATACGAACCCAAATGTCCAAGAAGAGTGACAAAAGGAGCAAGCACAAATTCAGAGCGGAGAGTACTCGTAAGCGAGGCTGCAAATCCACAATCAGCAATGAGTAAATATATCTCACACAGTTCATAAACATTTCATGAGAAGCCACTGAAAAACGTAATAAAATCAAATCTGTGAACTTGTTTTCAAATGAATTCAGGCAAAATGCACCTGTGTATGAATTGAGGGGAATATTTATGCTTTGCATTTTTGCATTTGCATTTTGCATGGTTTTGAATATACAAATGGGATTTTGTACATTTGAATTTTGTTATTTATTTATGAACTGAAATGTACAAGTACAGTCTTTTTGAGATCGTTCTGGCTCCATAATTTGACGGAGATAAGAGCGGGACTTGAAGCCCCTCCTACATGCGATCGCCTGTTTTGGTGTGCGCTCGGGGCTGATTTTGGACAGCAGATGATTTCAGGGTTTTATACGCTCACCTCAGCACATGACTTTTGGTGAAAATCTATCTCAGTCTATTACACTGAAAGATAATAAGGTTTAAACCAGATGAATGATCTCATTTTCTCAAAATGTCACATTTAAGATGTTGAACTTTCTGAATGATTGGCTTTATAAAATACCTGATTGATAAACTTAAAAATTTTGATTGGCTAAACTTATCCGGATTTCCAGTAATAATGAGTGTCTTGTTTATTTTGTCTCTGTCTGTAAACAACATGGATGCATACGATTGAGAATATCAATCGTGTGTATTAGAATTGTGTTATTTTAAAGGACAGCTAAACATTGGATTTGCTAGTTGTTTGTCAAGTCTCATGGACAGGTCTTTCACTGATGTCCTCCATCTCCTTCTAGACGTTCTTCTTGCTGTGACAAGCTGTGTAAGGATCTCTGATTTTTCTTCTGTATGATGCTCAAAATGTTTGCCTTTGTGTGATTTTGCCTCAGCAGATGCCTGCTCATTATGGGTCACAGGGAATTGGAGGCTATTATCAGCAGGGACAGCCTTCATACTTCAGTCCTCCACAACAGCAGTCTGCTACTCCTTCTCATTCCCCCTACATGCAGCAAAGACCTCCAACACAACAGGTAAGATGATAGCTTTTGGTGGATGGTATCATGGTTGGACATGTGTGTTTAGAAGAACCATTACTCATGACATGATTTTCCTCATGAAATGCTTTTAGCTGGTCTGTTTCATTTTTACTGCCAGAACTGACAGGTCCTGTAGCATTTCAATAGCATTTCCATTTCTCAGCAAAGGGTTAAAGGTCCTTACACACCTATGCATCTGCTACAAGCAGTGGGGGCTTGCAGTGGATATTTAATTAAGTAAATGAACGCTAACGTACACTAGCCGGAAAAACAGCGAGTCTTTTTTTTGTCACACAGTGCATCAAACGGCTGTGATTGGTTCCCTTGTTCTCATTACTGAAGTTACCTGACTTGCCACTTGATGGCACTAATGGCACACAATGCTCGCTTGAGATGAAAACAGAGGAAAAAAAGCTATCGATTGCTTACAGACAGAAAACCCTTGGCACACACAGCTCACCTTTCTCGTATCTTGTTTTAGGTGTTTTCATGTTTTATTAAATTATAAAGAAATGTAATTTACAGTGAACGAGTGTTTTGAACAAAATATGAAAGTGCTGTCTTCATTTATATGGAAACTGAAGGGACAGAAAATCACTTGTTGCACTCTAAAGTCTGAAGCTTTCGTGGTATTTTTACAAAGAAATATTTGAGAAACTATTTATCTTCACAAGATTTGCACAGTGCATATTTTAATTTGTTACATAAAGATTGCAATAACACACAAACAAATCGCAAAAGGGACATGAGGGGTTTACGGTTTACTTCATTTTATTAGTGCCTCGTATTGATGCATTTTTTATTGGTTTTAGCGGAAGATGTAAAATCAATCATGAACAGAGACTTGCACAGATGAAAAAGTGCATGCATGAACAAATGCACATAAAGTTCAAACAAATGATCCTCAACAGAAAATGCGGATTGTGTGGGGACCAACTAAATGACAAAAGAATGAAACACTAGTCTGCATTTATGAATTAATTTCTCTTTAGCATAGTCTCTTCTTCCTATGTATACAAAAGTGCTGAAGGACTAAACTTGTTTGAAAACTCTTTGAAAACAAATGAAAAAGAGGTAAAAAAAAAAAAGTTAGGGATGCACTAACATCGTTACCAGAATCGAGTATCTGCCAAATTGAGTTTTACTGGAACTGATACCAGCATTTCTGATACTACTTTATGATGGCGGTGTGTGAATAGAGCATTTGCGCCTAACAGGTGCAACAATGTCTGCTGTCTGTAAATATTTTAACATCGATGCCTGTGACAAAAGCAAAACTGATGGATATTTGGGCTGTGTGAAGTTGTGGAGAAGCAGCCGAGCACTTTTATTACCAGAAATCTGGTGTCTCTGAAAGAATTCATTTCTAGCAGGAAAAGGTAACTTTACAACTTTAAACAAAACATTTCTCTCACCCATTTCACTAATTCTGATGATCAGTCACTATTGGTTGTAGATTATATTGGTTCAATCGCCTCGTGTACTGAACCCGAGGTACAAGATTACATCACTGACACGCTGCATCCAAACATACACATCCACAGTGTTTAGATAGATTTTCACCACTGATATTTGGACGAGTAATGATGAGCCTGGTATCCTCCTCAGTTCAACAGCGGATGTGTAGTGTACCTTGTGATGAGAATAAATTTTGTGTCTCGCACACCAGCAAGGGATGTGTCTGAGAACATGTTTCAAATGTGGAGCTTTGTAGGTGAACAGAAGAATTTTGAACTGAGAGCAGTATGGGACCGGAAGTCAGTAAAAAAAACTGATTTATGTTTCTAATATCAAAGTGTGGAACAAGTGACTGAATGTATTTTCAATTCCGAAGAGAGTGTAATGTTATTACACTAATAATACACTAATAATGTTATTTAACATTACACTAAGATTCTTAGCCTGGTGAGAAACAGGGACTGATGTGGCATCATCCAGCTTTAAATAAGTAAGCTTTGATTTAGAAGAGCGTTTTAGCGCCAGTTCAGAGAGTTTCAGTTCTCTTGTTTAATTGTTGCGGATGTTTGCAGAAAACCAGGCATTCAGATCTGAGAGGCAGTGAAGTAGTCAGAGAGATTGGAGAGTTCGTGAAGGCTTTTAGGCGATATAAAGCTGGAGGCCATCAGCATAACAGTGAAACCGAATTACCTACTGGTAAACTGTTCATACAGATGAATGTCTGATCGAAAGTCTTGCAGCTGCAAGGTTACAATCCTTTTTGGGGTTTTAGCAATAAATGATTGGGTTGAAGTTGGTCTGTAGTTTTCAAGCTACTCAGGGGCTTCATCACTATAATTTTTTTCCCCAAAAACATCTTACTTTATATCCAAACGTGAAAGCAAGATGAAAGAGCTTTTTTGCCAATAGAGTGTTTTGTAGTGAGGTTATCGGTCGTTAAAAGCAATCGGCAAATACCGAACAGATTTTGAGTAAAAACTGCTTTATAGCTTTTTACAGAATAAAAATGTCTCTCATTTGTTTATTGAGAGAGAGTTATTGAGCTGGAAAAGACACATCTTTCAGTCTGCTCCCAATTTTACTTTGTCACTTCCTCTACTATGGGCCTCATGTATTTGTGAACACATGAACTTTTGCGTGGATTTCTTGCTTTGTTCTGTATAGCTTTATATTCTCTCTCTATATAACTGCACAGTGCGATAGGTGCATTATTAATTTGTGATTGTTGACCAGATTCATAGTTGTTATACCCTTAGAGGTAAGATAGCCATTGAATCGTCTTTCTGAGCACCTTGCTTAATTGAATTGGTCGAAAAAAATGGACAGCAGCAAAGCAGGAAGCAGACGTTCATGCATTCATATGTACATGCTTGCAGGTTGCAGCAAAGACTTGCGGTGCTTGCTTTCTGGAAGAAAATCCATACCTACCTACTTAAGAGAAACAGAGCTTCTTTCTGGTTTGTTTTCTATTAAAGGTAATCCTGCACAAACTCTCCAGTTGTCCGGTGAAAACATTAATAACAGGCCGCTCTTGACTGAGAGTGTCAGGGGTTCTTGTGTAATATAAGTGAGGACAGCGCTGCACCACTTCTCATATCGCTTACAATTTCGTTTATTCCCTGGCCCTTCCATTGGAAATATTTTTCTCTGCTTTGTTTCTGAGACTGATTGAGAAAAACAGGTTAATTTTCTTCCTCTGTGTGTCCCTGGCAGGCAGTATTGCGGGGTTGAGGAGCATTGCTGGCGGTGAGGGATATATAAAAACAGGATGTTGTAAAGTAGTGGTTCTCAAGCTGTGGTACGCATACCATTGGTGGTACTTAAAAATCTCTTGGTAGTATGCGACACCATCGGCTGACATTACTGTGTGAGTGGATGTCAAACAAAAAGTTACTCATGTGCATTCTCCCCCTCTGTGTGCTAAAATGACAATATTTTTATTAGCAATGCCATTTCTCTTATTTGGCCTGTATATAACTGTAGCTGAACAGGAAGGGCTATACCCTGGGGCTATACTGTACATTTTAATGTTACTCATTATGGTGGTACTTGGAGTGGTGAAAAAAATTTGAGAACCACTGATGTAAAGAGTTTTAAAAATGTGTTAGAAACTGAACATAGATACCAGATGGTTTATGCTTGAACACAAAAATGTTGGGACACAACCAGTGTTGTTTTTGGCAGCCACCTAAGTATAACCCGTATAAAATTGTATAAAGTGATTGGCTGTTATCATCAGACTTCACACTTCATTAAATCCTCAGTTAAACAACAATATATGAACTAGCATTTCTATAGAACTCAATAGCTGTAAAATATACTTTCACAAATAAACACCTTTAATTAGACACTTTCAGTATGGTAATATTTTTAGCATAAGTCTATGGTTTTTTACATACAAATCCTTAGCTTCTTGACTAGTGGTCTTTTCCCATAAAAAAAAATCTAGAATTGAAAAAATATTTGCAAAACAAATATCCTACTACTACTTAAGCAAAATGTATTTTTGTCTCTTTTCACAGTTGAATGCCGTTGATTCAGATTAAAGCCCAAAATAGAGCAAATACAGTAATATGAGTGAATAAACGTGCTTACCGGTGTCTTCTGATTATTAACAGTGTAATTGGCACACACCAAAGAAAACTATTCAATCTCTGAAAAGAATTATTACTAACAAATCAGGTTCATTCTTTTCATCAACTACACATCATTACACATGAACGCCATCCAAGGGCGAGGAGGGTCACTGCATCCACTTTTAACACTAGCTTTGTGAAATGCACCCCGCAGAGAAGCCATCTGAATGTTCATGCACATCTCAATTCGGATAGATGTGTAGAGACCTTGGAGGGCCCATGCTCCCACTATTGAATGGCAGGGGAAACTCTGGCATATTAGAATACTTCAGAGAGTTTTGATCTGTTATTTCTTACTGCTCAGTTTGGGATTTTTCTTTGTAGGAGCCTCTGGAAAAGGGATATGGAAGCAAGGGCCAGCCTGGGAAACCAAACCACGATGATATGGGTCTTACTCAGGAAGAGCGGCCGTCTAGCCTCCCGGTGAGCCTACACAGTCATTATTATTGATATTATTGTCTGTTCTGTCAGTCATACAATAGATATTGTTTGCTTAATACATGAAATATATTTCGATACACAATTTCTAATGTTTAAAGAGTTAAATGAACTTATTAAAATATTTTTTTCAATCAAATATATATTCATCTACATTGACTAAAACTAGACTAAATCCTTTTTGATTTTCATCATTTTTGTAAAAATACTAAGACTAAAACTTAGATGACTGCCAAAAACAACACTGGTTTGGTGGTGGGCAGGAGGCTGTAGGCGCGAAATGGCAGCCACGTCCTGTCAATTCTTCTTTGCAAGGATTCCATATAGTGCCTAGCCATTGACTTAAAATGTACATCTCACTATTTACACAAATTCCAGGCTTGTCTGAATGTGTAGATTGAGTAGTATAAGCTTACATGAAACATTTTATGTCTTCCTAAATGTGTGAACTAATCCTTCACTTACTGGCTTTTCTAATTTATGAAGAGCAACAAAGAGAAAGAGAACAGAGAGAGAACATAGTCTAATGTGTCTGTAAAAAGCCCCTGAAGCTGTTGTCGAGATAGCTTTTCTGCAGTGGTTTGATGACTGGTGTTTAAAAGCGCAGAGAGGCTGCTGCTTTCATGCCTTTGCTTCCAGACCCATTTTTAGTTGGTCTGACATCATGACCCAGTGAACTTCCAGGCAAGGACAAAGAGAATAATGGAGGAATCATCCGCTGGTCTGAGCTGTGTGTGTGTGCCTGTGCATGTGTGTGTTTTAGGAGATTCATCTGGAAGTGAAAGCTCTTGAGTAGAAATAAAATATTGACCCTGTTTATTTAGATTTATACTTTTATTCATGAACTACAAAGATTTGCAACATCAAATCCTTTCCTTTAAGGCTCCTAAATAAAAAAAGTATGGAGCGTATCAAGTTAATGTAATGCAGCTTTTTCAATTAATTTTACAGTAAAAGGGTTATTTGTTGTTGGCTAGTTGTTCAGTTTGATGTGTTCTAGATTCTAGAATTCTTATTTAGCAGGAGTGGTTTCATCTCTTCAGTATGTACGACCTTTTACGAAAAGGTACACTAAAAAAGTGAGACATTATCAGGTCTGTATGCGAGGTCTATATATGAAGCAAACTCACTGCATTTGTCCACAGAAAGTTTTTCACTGAGGGTTTATTCGGGAGGGTTATTTAACCCAAGTTCAAGTTGTTGTTGATGAGGCTTGAAAAGAATTCCTAAGTAGCAGCACCTTTTTCAGCGTTTATTAAATGCATCCAAAGTTTGCTCCTTTAAGCTACCGTAATCCTCCTTTTTATGATTTTATATTGGTATGGCTCTATGAGTTTTCGTTGTTCTTGGATATGCTTCTTTACTTCAGTAATTCATGTGCCTTGTTTACAACTAACAACATCACTGTGTGTTGCAAAATTTCACTGCAAAAGATTTTCGTTGAATTTTTAGTCTTCCTAAGAAGTGAGTTCTCATGTCTTGTTCTTGTTTTTCCTCAAATAAAATACACAATATTCTTTTACTTGAGGGCTTCTAGCGTTGTTCTTATTTCAAGAAAAATAGATTAAAACTAAGTTTTGCTCAAGAAAAAATGTCAGCAATTTAAATTTGATGTAAAATCATCCTGCTCAATGCGAAAGGTGGACCGCTTTAGCAAGGGATTGCTTTAGACATTTAGTGTGTGTTCATTTATGTAATGAAGTTATAAACTAATCCTAATGTGATTGCTCAAATCATTGGGATAAACGAACCCAACCACGGAGTTCTAGTGCGCACTAATGGACTAAATCTAGAATGCTGAAAAGATGGGTCTTCGGTTGTATATGAGCTCTATGCACATACACAGCTACAAAAAGCTAATGTTTACTGTTAGATATAAGCAAAAAGGTGGTCAAACAAGGAGCTATATTTCCCAACAGAAAGAAGAAAGCAAAAAAAGAAAACCTCAAGCGTCAGAGGTATTGAGAGAACCATATAAAGAACACAGATTTAACAGGAGCTTTTAACATTAAAGTTAAGAAATTGTATCAGCAGTACATTGAAGGGGCAGCTCTGGTGAGGAAAAGGAGAAATGTAGCTTATGTGACATTTGCCTTGAAGGTTGGGCCGAACAGTTCATCACATTTGCAGTTGAATCGTAATATAATTAAACACAATTTTTCAAATTGCAGAAACTGCAATTACACCAAAGGAATTAAGCAGAGTTTAATGTAAGTTTACTGTTTAACAGCCAGAAACGTCTGACTTTTTATTAAGCTGAAGTCAATCTGATAGCTTTAATCAGTTCTTAAAAAGGGCCAACCGCAGGTTTATATGTTTGTTGTGACAACTTGACATTACAAAAATGTTCTTTAATCTTTAAAGCTTTAAAATCATTCATAATCTAGCCCAAGATTGCATTGTATTTATGTTTAGTTTATTTGAATTTTGTTTTGATTTTAATGCAGTAATGATTGTTACTCGTCAAAATATTGTTATCATTTCTTATTTGTCATTGTTTAAAAAATATAAAACAGAAAACTTTAACAAAAATAATCACACTGTAAATCACCATAGCAATATTGATTAAAAAGAGTCACAATTTAATTATTTTCCTAAAATTCAGTCCTACTTGAAAGAGCTCAGCCAAAGGCTGTCTGCTGCAGGCATTATTACTACATGCAGCTTGTTCTTTTAACAGAAATCCCAGCGCTGTTAAGAATGTTTGTCTTCTTTGTGAATTGAGAATATAAGTAGAGAGAAATAAAGATGTTCGTGCATGCACATGATAAGTATGCCAACAATAAGAGACAACATAGACAAATTAAATCAACACTAGACCTTTGACCGTATATAACATCATCGTAGCATGCAAGACCTTTGACTGATCAGTGAAAGAAGCTAAAAATAAGCATAGCCAACCATCGCCATCATAACCAAAAATGGGTCCAGAGAGGCGGGACACAGGCATAGCACAGATGTCTGATTGGCTCAATGTTTTATATATCTCAAACATGTTTAAAAATATCACCCTCTCAGTGTTCATGAAGGTCAAAACTGTCGATCTTAATAAAAAATTCAGCAGCACCAAGGGTGGAAGCATGTTTTTCAGCTCCAAGGTTGTAATGTTTTAACATTAGAGGGAATGAGAACCTGCTCACTAATGACCCATCCTCCTTGCGGCCAGTCGAGGTACTACAGTTACTTACTAATGTGTAGGAGCAGGGAGAGCAGGACTCATGAGCCATACGATAGCATTGGTTTATAGCACTGTCATGCCCCAGGCAAGATGGGGGACCCTTTGATGCACAGGGCCTTGGGACTTATACAGTTTTTACATATATATGTATATGGACAACAAACTCTGGTGACTTGGTCTTGACTTAAATGGCATATCTGAACGCTAACTGAACTAAGACTGTTTCATCTTTAAGCTTCGGTCCAGATTTTATTAGCCAAACTAATCATATTAATAGACTTACTATACAGCATGATTTTTCTCTAATTTTTCTCCTCACCAGCTTTCCCATTTATACCCGGCTGGATGCCCTCAAATAGTTTTTGTCTGTCCTTTTGTCACAAACTGGCTGGAAGAGAGGGATTGTGATGTTCTTGCAGTACTCTGCTGCTTCGAGACAGACGCAGCCGTCTGTCTCCCACCGTAGTGCTGTAGTGCTCTAATTTACAGAGAGCATGAAAGAATGGTTGTTTATCCCAGAGCCTTGCAGGCTGATCTGCATCCTGTCAGCGCAGGCTTCTCCCCCACCATTCCGCCGTTCGTCTCCTTCAGTCAACTCCCTTCCCATGCTTCTTTGATTTCTCTCCCTCTCTCCGTGCTCCACTACTTGTTCTTCTTAATTAGAACGAGCATGCAGGGGATGGAAAACGAGGCAGGGGAGATAGGCGCCAGGGTCGTGCTGATGAGGCAGATGAGGGAGAGAGGCTTGTGATTGGCTGAGCCATTGATAGGGAATGCGAGGGGGGTTGGGGAAGTTGAATGCAATTGGCTGAAGTGTCTCTTCAGGGAGGAAGTGAAGGATGGATTGAGGCCTAACTCGGCTGAGTGTGTGCGCTTCACTCTCATTTTTTCTCTGAAGCCTCTACAGGGATCCGGGTTGCTCTCATCAGCAGCTCATCAAACCAAGAACAGCCTCATCGTTGTCTAACGTCCCGCTCACTCCACACACGCATACATTAGTTTCTGCTTCTGTGAGCGACTAAAGAAGAACTCCTTTTATCCATTTCGGAATCTTTCATCTTTATGTAAAGCAACTAAGATTCAAAATTAACCTTCTGGTGGGTGTTTGGAGTTAGAGGCTAGCCCATCAGACTTAAATAATTCTCCATTTATCCATATTAACATCAGGATTTTCCTTGTTTTGTTTGTCTTACACAGAAAAACCTGGGGTATCCTTCATATTGATTTTGAGGTTAGGGTTTATATCAGCCTAATCTTTGCATCAGATGAGGAAGCTCAGTCCTGTACTTCAGTCATGTCAAAAAAGCTGGATTTAAAAGTAGCCTTAATTAGCAAAAAAAACTACAGGTACTATAAAGCCTCACCACTTACGCCACATACTTGCTATTTGAATAATAGGCAACGGAGTTATGTAGTCAATAGAGTTGTAATGATACAATGACCTCATTAGGGCTGCAACGCTTATTCGATTTTGTTGAATTAGGATGTGGAATAGTAGTCCAAACTGCTGAATGAACAGCCTTCTTACCGATTCCATATCAAATCGTGACAGTGACATTGTGTTATTTTCAATAATATGTTGTTCACATTGTATATTACTAATTGTATGGGAGATGTGATTCTTTTACTCTATTTTACATTAAAATTGCATTCAGTCTCCCAGGCTTGTTCCGTAAATGAGATGAGATGTTCATTCGGCATACTTCTTAACCACTCCCCAATTAATCACATATTGGTTAGTGATTTAAATATTCATTACATGTATGCAAAGTTACTGTGTGACAGTCAGAGAGATTCACTGACCCTAACACATGAACACAGAGCTAGTAACATTGATAGGCACTGTAACGGTGTTTGGAGGAAACACTATTATAAACTTCACCTCTATGAGCCGGAATCATACAGATGTTTGGTGTCTGTTCACCCTGGAACTGAGCATCTTCTTTTAATCCTTACAAGTTCTTTTAATAACCTCATTTTAATCCTTTTAATAACGCAAGTCCAAGTTGTGTGGTGCTCTCCCATTTCACTCAGTTTGATTGTTGGTTTCCGGATATCACGAGAGATATCTAGAGAGTGGCTTTGTGGATAGCGCATCACTTCCGGGGGAGGGAAATCTGCCCTTTGATATCTAACCGTAACGTTACAATGAGACTCGTGTGACATCGTCAACGGTGCAAATAAAAACCAAAACAACCCAAAACAAAGTCGTTTTTTGTTTGCGAACATCCATGGTTCGATTTTTGATTGAATCTATTCTTATCAATCACTATAAAAGTCACAAAAAGGCGCAGCATGGCATGAGCCCTTTAAATCATCCGCTAACCACACAAACTCAAGTTTTAGTCAGAACTTCCTGTCAGAGTTGTTAAAAACACACATTTCAGAATAATAGGTTCAAAAACAGTAATAGAAACAGGGAGAAAATATTCTAATCTGAGTTATTTGAACTCCATTTATCAACAAATATCTTCGAAGAGAGTGAATTTGAAGGCTCAGTTGTAGCTTCACGGATGCCCTCGTCGTATGAACGAATGCACTTTTGTGGTCACATGAACAAATTTCCTTGATTGCATTTACACATACGACTAAATATTTAAATGGTCTAGTTTACCATGTGCTGTGTTTTTTTCTTTAGAATATAACCGAACCAGTAAATAATAAATGTTCCTCACTTTAGATGAGCTCATGAACACTTAACTAGCAGCTAGTAAATGTTTTATAATTGAAATTTTATTGCTGAATTAATCAAGAGTTACAGTAGGACTATGTGTTGTAAAGCATTTAATACAGCAACTCTAACTGTTACTATATCTCTGAATAATAATATGTATGAATGTAATACTCAGATGTTAACAAGCTCTTGTTAACAATCTCATGTATCGACTACAACTAATAACTAACAATTTTTTTAAATAGTTCATTTATAAATGACTAACTGATCCTCAATAAAGCATGAAATCAATGTTAGTAAGCATATTACATAAATGTTTATAAGCCAGGAATAAAGCACTTAAAGTTTATTTCTAAATGGCTTACAAATGTGTGTTAATGCAGAAATAATGCTTTATGAAATATGAATACATTTTTGCTGATGCTTATTTAATGATTAGTACTGTGCAGTTATTTTAAAGTGCAACTGACCACACATGTAGATAACTACTGGTACTGGTAATGGATGTAGAACTTTACCAGTAGATTTACCAAGTTAAAAACAAATGCTCCTTTTTTGACAGTTGTAGGGGAAAATACCACTCAAAAGAATGAGACTTGAGAAACAATCAACAATTATTGTCTTGTTTTTTGGCTGTGTTATTTAGTTTCATTTGAAATGTCATTTGAAATGCTAAAGACTGCCTAATGTTATATAAAATCAAGGAGAACAGTTCAAAAACTTTTGTTTGACCAAACTAAGACCGGAATTCCACATCAACAATATTGAAACCATTCATGCTTGTTTTTGTCATTTCTTGTTTTTTTTTTTTTTAATTTTCCAGAGTTTGTCACAAAGTTGCTTTTCCTGCTAATAGTGAACTCTGCATTCATTGTTGTGCTGCTGTTTTAATAAATTTGATCAGATCAGGTAGTAAATGTGCTCCTTCTCGACTACTTTATGCTTTTGTCCCCAGCATTGACGTTAAAATATTTCCACACCACAGAGATAACCAGACAAGACTGCACTGTCATAAAGTGGTATCAGGTATCAGGTGGCCTGGTATCGGAACACTTTTATGAGTATGAGTACGAGCACTGAAACACATCGGAATTTGTGCCTCTCTAATATTCTTAGTGTTTGAGGTTAAACAATACCAGCATTGTTTACAATGTTTAAATATAGTTTGTCTTTTCTTCACTTCATTTTTACCATGTTGAGTCAGTGAAAACCTGGATAGGCTTGTAAGAGCTCCTCGGTTCTTGATTTTGATTCTAGTAAAAAATGAAATGACCAGTTGGTCAGATATGGAGTGATCCATACCTGGAATATGTGCTCTGCATGTAACTCAACACACAGCAGTGAACAAACACACCGTGAACACACACCCGGAGCAGCAGGCAGCCATGGCTGCGGCGCTCGGGGAGCAGTCGTGGAACTTGTAATTTGTTCAAGGGCTCTACGGCCGCGGTTGTTGAAGATGGAGAGCAAGTATTTCATCACTCACACCAACTTCAACTCAGTGTATCTGGGGATCGAACCTCTGACCTTCAGATCACAAGTCGATCTCCTTATCCTCCGGACCTCTGGACTCTAGAACCTAGGCCTGGACTCTAGGCCTATATTATATTAATCCTGCTTTTTTTTTTACGAGCTTTCCGTTAACTTAACATTTTCCTTTGACTTAAAAAATTAACTTTTTAACCTAGCTAATGTTGGCTGGAGGGGAGCATTCTTTTGGAATTATTCATCAATTGATCGTTAAATTAGGAGGTATACGTACCTTTATATATTTATGTGTAATGCTCTTTATCTATTTATAAACAATTACTGATGTGTCAACTTCTGTTGGGAAGACAGGGCCAGATGTAAGTGAAACAGTTGACATTTGAGTCAAGAACACTGATTATAAAGTGTGTCTCTGGAAGATGTAGTAAATGGTAAATGCAGGATAACATTAAGTTTACCTCACTAGTCGAAAATGACTCTTTCCATCTCTGTTTTATTAATGGAACAGCGTCTCTGTAAATGAGATGCTGTTCCATTAATGCCTGTCAATAAAGAGAGATAATTCAAAAAGCTGAATTGTGCCCTCAGGCACTCTCATTGCTGACATTAACAATGCTAATTGGTTCAGTGGGTCTAATTCTTACTTTTATTCAATTCAGTTTCAATCTGTTTTTTTTGTTAATTAATGAGGGAATTGTGGTCCAAGGGAAGTTAAAAACTGTTCTGTTTAAGGTAAAGACATGAAAAGCTTTCAAGCTAAATTATTTCAGAGACTTGTAAAAGTCCTTCTCTTCGTCCAAAAGCAAATAATCACGCTGAACGTCTCCGGTTGGACACTTGAAAATCTCAATTCCTTTTTTTTTAAGCAAAATGTGCTATTCTATAATATTCATTCATCTTCATGTCGGCTTTATTCCCTTTCGGGGTCGCCACAGCGGAATGAACCGCCAACTCCTCTGGCATATGTTTTACGCAGCGGATGCCCTTCCCTGCCGCAACCCATCGCTGGGAAACATTCACACACACATTCACTCTTTAACACTATGGGCAATCGTTCTTACTCAATTCACTTATACCACATGTCTTTGGACTTGTGGGGAAACCGGAGCACCCGGAGAAAACCCACGCGATCACGGGGAGAACATGAGAACTCCACACAGAAATGCCAACCGACCCAGCCGAGGCTCGAACCAGCGACCTTCTTGCTGTGAGACGACCGTGCTACCCACTGCTCCACCATGACGCCTCTATTCTATAATAGTCCTACAATAATGTAACATTTCTTAGATTTTTTTAAGAACACTTATTACCTCATTACCTCAACACTCAGTGCTTCATTTGTGCAGGAGCTTAAGTAGGTTGGAACCAGCAATTATTTTATTGTATCCAGGATCTTCCTTTCATCCGCAATTTTTAAACAAACTCTGTGTGATCTCTCATTTTATCTAGAATTTCTTCTTGTTTTATTTGTATTTAAAGCAAAACTTGTTTGCTTATTTTTTTTTTTTTGCTTTAATTACCAAATTAAAAACAAGAAAAAGCAATCTACAGATGTCACATGATGCAACTGCAATTTGAGTTAAAAATGGTTGGATTTGTGCGGTACTCAGAAACAACAAGCTGATGTTAACCAACTGTAAAGCAAAATAATTGCACATAAGGCAGTCAAAAACTATTTTTTAAACCAGTGGGTCAGCCATACCCCAAACATGATAAAGTTGTTTTTAGCTACAACGCGCAAGAAGGTGTTAGAAGCAGGGAGCGACAGGGACAATAGCACCCAAAAAAGGTTTCCCTTGCTTACTGTAGACTATGTAGACATTCTTGATCCCAATTCTTTGATAAATGTTGCTTCACCACCAATCATAAGCCTCCTTGATTTCTGGGAGTTAGACGCTCCTCTGGCTAACAGGATTAATTTCAGTCATTTCACTCACTTAAAAATAAATTAACCAAAACCTCAACTGTCATCAATCTATCAATCAAGCTTCTTTAGCAGTTGCTTTCAAAGCAGCTTCACGATTATCATAGCCGTAGGCTCTTTGTTTCAATCATCAAGGAGCAGACATTTGACACTAGTGTGAATTTTAAACTAGTGTACACTATGGGGTTAGGTGCTTTATTCAGTAATTAGCCAGCCATGCTTTCTTTTGCTATCTCGCCCCCATGTGTCAGATGTCATGTGACTCATGGGAACGCACATTGAGTTGCAAAGATACTGGTCTGCATTTTAAATCATTTCAGAAATAGGGTGAACAGAACAGAAAAATATACAATTTATTTATAATCCACAACCAATAGAGTGTGCACACAAGTCAAAAAAATATTTACCAGCAATTCTATTACTTAATATTTAAGGGAAAATGGCGTAAAGGGTAAACGAACAAACAAATAAATAAATCAAAATAAATGAAATCTGCTTGCAGGAGATGCATTAGGTGTATAGAGACCTACACTTTGCAAACTCACAAGCCTCATATAACTCACACTATTTCGTAACAAACAACTTTCAGTCTCCACTCTTTTAATACACTTACCAGCTCACACAGACGCACTCCGAACACACACTCAGTCTTTATACGCAAACACCCAAACAGATTAACAGAATCAGGAGAATAAACTACAGATATAGTCTACTAAGATTTTATCAGAAATGGAGCACTCCTAGGACATAAAGGGAGAGATGCCTGTTCCTCCATTGAGTAGATGTGTGTATAAAATGCTCTAATCACAAATGAGAGAGAGAGAGCCAATGAGAATACTCAAATGACGACAGAGAAGATTGTGAAAATGAATCAAGCATAATTACAATTCCATGGGGATCGTAACAGCACGTTACTCACTCTGGTGGCTGCTTGCAGGTGTACAAAAATATCAGAAAACAACTAGCAGCCAGGGCGCACGTTTTGTAAGTGTGGGGAGGAGGAGGATTTGTGTGTGAAAGGCATCAGGTGGTAATGCTGCACACCTAAACTCATTCTTGCTCTTTCGTTGGTGCCAGTGTTTATTTTGGCTAAACATTAAAATGAGCTACTACTTAAAAATAAATATTTTAATGATTTTTCAATGTAGACTATAGTTGTTTTGTTTTATTCTATTCCTTACAAATAGTTTATTGAAATGTTATTGAATAATGCCCTTAATTTAGGATACACTCTTGGGTCCATTTTAAATGTAAGGTTTGAATTAGTTTGTTGTATTTTTATTACAGGATTCTAGAAAACGGAGAAGTATTACAATTGCTGCAAGCAAGAGTCAAATAATCAGCTGATTAGAACACCTTGCTCCCAAGTAACAATTGAACATCTAGGAATTTGAAGATCCTATTTGATTTTAATCAGGTTTGTGAATTTTATTGAAGCCTAAAGAGTACGGCTTGATCATTTCTCTGACTTCGTTCAAACGATCGTACCTTCTTCTTTATGGTCTGCAACAGCTCCTGTAATTAAACGCCATTTTAAATTATGGTTGTGTGAACAAAACTTTTTAGGCAAAGAGCTGTTCTAAACAAGATCTCAAGAACATGTAGATAAACCGGTTATTTCTTTCACACGCTTAGTTTCTAAAATTTGTACTGGATTTAGAAAACAACGAATACTTTTATTTGGGAACGTTAGGATTGAAGGTAAACCAGAAACAGATGATACAATTCTGAACTGATTCTGAAAGCATTTCATATTGACCTGAAAACTTGAAGCTCTGAAATTATTCTTCCATGGAGTTTGTGATGCCAGTGGAAGACAAATTTGATTGAAATGCCCAAACGGAAACCCTCATTCACAGTTTTGAAATTTTAGAATCATTTAGAAATGATTTGGTGCCTGGTAAGACCTCCTGCAGAGCAAGTCTGATCCACCTTCAACACCTCTCTTCACTGTTGTCATCTCTTGCTCTGACATCGGGCTGAAAACTGAAAGGCGCTGTCACACTTCACTGTTTAATGGGCTGTGAATTCAAGGCGTGTTCAATGTCTGCAGTGTTTGTGAGTCTGTGGTGGCAGCAGATTCACATGCTCCATCAGACAGCTCTTTGATGGGTTCTGGAGGGATCTGGCATCCTCTCTTCATATAAATCAGTGTGCTTCCTCATTATCACGCGCCACAAAGGAAAACCTTATTTTGTTCTTTTCTTTTTGTCATTTCACCTTAACTCTGGATCATCTCTCCATCTAGACACACACAATTTCTGATCTGATTCAGTTATCTTGTCCTTCATGGTTTAACAGCATGTGATAGCCATTGTTTTCTTTTGTGTGACTGTAGATGAAGGATTTCTGCCAGTTTTTTTTATCTGTTGAAAACCTTCAGGGACGGTATTATAGTTTATTTTCAAGCTCTTTGACCTTCAGATAGAACTAAACAATAAGGATTTTTTTCTTCTTCCAAAGACTGAAATTTATTATTTGTTTTTTAATTTCTTATTTTCAAACTCAGATTTTGTATTGAAAATGCCCCTATTATGATTTGAAAAAGTTTTTCACAAGCGTCACTCCTATCGTTGATGTGGAGTTCCTTGCCCTTGGGTGGCGCTCAAGAGTAAACAGCGGTACGTCTGGCAACATTGCAACTTTTTACATCCGATACTGGCTTCTAAACACTTGTTAAATAGAAGAAGTTTGATTTTCCATGCAAGAATTTTGGGGTATCAAAGAGGGGCATTTCGCTGTAGCCGTTTAGCTGGAAAACAAAAATGGGTAGCTCCAACAGTTCCAACTCCTGCAGCTCTAGCAACTTCTTCGACGATGAAGAACTTGTGTTCTGTACCTCTCTTCTTCTGCGCTTTTTTGATCTTCGGCTCTGCTTCTCATTGTTGTTGAATTTTCTTCCCTGAGGTTGACTTCAGAGTGTGCATCAAGTGCCACCCAGCTCCTCTTTTGTGTCCCAACAGTTCTCTGAACACGTGATCAAAAGAGCCTGCTTTCATTGGTCCACCTCAAGTATTCAGTTGCTGAAAAAGTACTTGGCAGGGCTGAATTTTTTTCTCATGCCCATCACTCGACTGAACATGTGTCCTCGCATCAGCAGCAATTGTTTTGTCCCAAGGCACATTTGCACGTAAAACTTGGGACCAAATTTAGGCTCTGAGCTTGATCAGAAACACTGCTGAAATGCTTAAAGGATTACTTGTTTTTATTGCATTATAGAAAGATAGATAGATTACAACATTTAACAACAACATTCTAAACTTTTGACTGATAGTGATCATAGTGCTATAGTATTTAGTTTAGGATCAGCAGTTAACTGAGTGACATAAATTTGTTTTTTGAGAGCAAGCACTCAAGGAATGACGTTGCCCAGCCCTGGTTTAGAATATGAGCAGCACATAACGATTAAGAATGCTAATTCATATTGGCATATAGTCAAAGAAAATTATTATTTGACTCAAGGAACAAAGAATAGGGATGCAGGGATTTTGGTGCTGTTGCTGTGTTTGTAAAACCAACCTCAACTCTGACCCAAACCACACCCCATGCTCCATCTCCACCTGCAAGTAAATCTTTTAACCAACAAAATGAATCTCAAGCATTTCTGCCAAAACCCAAAAACTCCCAATTTATTTGGCCAAAGTGTAATCAGAGATCTTGTTCACTTCGTCTTCAGAATATTCAGTTCAGTGAGTGTTTGGTAGTCTTCAATCTTCACACCACTCTTCTTGTATCTTGTGTTCCGCAGGATCTGTCGGGCTCCATCGATGACCTTCCCACTGGCACCGAGGCAGCTCTCAGCTCAGCCGTCGGTACAGCGAGCTCCAGCAGCAGACAGGGAGAACAAAGTAACCCTGCTCAGTCCCCCTTCTCTTCCCATGCCTCTCCCAGAGTGGCCAGTATACGCAGTGGACCCTCACCATCTCCTGTAGGCTCCCCAGTGGGCTTCAACCAATCACGACCGGAACCCATCTCACCTGCCAGTGGGCCAGGTAAAAGATCAGCTGTGAGATACTTTTATTTATTTGCTTTTAATTTTATGATTCTTTGAATCGACCATTTGTTGGACATCAAGAGAAAGAGGATTTACTTGGAAAACAGAGGTGTTCTTTTTTTTAGCTGATTTGAATCGAAATCAGGGCGTCACGGTGGCGCAGTGGGTAGCACGGTCGTCTCACAGCGAGAAGGTCGCTGGTTCTAGGCTCGGCTGGGACAGGTGGCATTTCTGTGTGGAGTTTGCATGTTCTCCCCGTGATTGCGTGGGTTTTCTCCGGGTGCTCCGGTTTCCCCACAAGTCCAAAGACATGCGGAATAAGTGAATTGAATAAGAACAATTGCCCATAGTGTTAAAGTGTGAATGTGTGTGTGAATGTTTCCCAGCGATGGGTTGCGGCTGGAAGGGCATCCGCTGTGTAAAACATATGCCAGTGAGTTGGCGGTTCATTCCGCTGTGGCGACCCCGAAAGGGAATAAAGCCGACATGAAGATGAATGAATGAATGAATCGAAATCACAGAAAAGTTTAAAAAAAAAAAGCGAAACAAAAATGTATTATTGACTGAGTGTAACAAGTTAGTTGACTCAAATTTTAGCAAAAGTCAATGCATTATTTTTAATTTCCTAAATTTTTGTTCTTGACTGAATTTATTTTTTCTCATTGAGTTCCAACCTTTTCAGCAGAGCTGCACAATTAATCGGTAAAAGATTGTGATCTCGATTTCACCCCCTTGCGAACTTAATCCAGCATTTATATGATTTTTCCAAACTCGTCTGACCACAGCGAGCGTGATGATGGCTGAAGCCTGATTTATATATACATTCAATCTGTATTAATACTCTCATTTTATCCATAATCATGCAGCTCTACTTGTAAGGATGTAAAACCGGATGTAAACACATAAATGTCATAAATAAAAATCTAAATACTTAAAAAAATCAAATATATAACTTTCTAAAAATGTTGTCATCCAGAGTTGTTGTAATAACCCTTTAAATCTATGGCATGCCCTTTTAAATAAGTCAGACAAGCTTCATATTCCAACTTTTTTCAATTTAAAAGGAATAGTTTTAGTAGTAAACCTTAGCAAAAAAAACTATTTGGTGTAATATTTTAAAATTTGTCTGGAGAGAGAGAGCACAACTCAAAATGACTTTCTCGGAAAGCTAAAGATTTCATAATTGATACACGTAAATTAAAGACATCCTCCCTTACAGTTATTTAAAATGATTTTAACTGTGAATACCAACAATGAATGATACGATCTAAACAGCGATTTAAAAACGATCTTAAGTTGTTCAGTATGAGTACGAAACATGAAAGCAGGGCTTTCTGGCATTTATGCTGGAGATATCAGAATAGTTACGGCATGGAGAGCTGGCTTGTGGTGGCCAAGCATTTACAGTGGCGGCGCTTTTTGATCTCTTATGTTGAACCAATTCAAATACTATTACTATACTGTAATAATTCCCATTCAAATACCAGACAAAAGCTCTGTTAATTTAACTGAATAGTCAATAGTCACAATTTGAATAGAATTAGACTTTATCTGTATTGTGAAACATGGTGCATTCTGGAAAAGAAACACCTGCCTGCTCTCGTTTTCTTCTTTGTCAGTTGGTTTTATTTTCAAATTTTTATTATCCTTGTGTGTTTGATTTGCAGCCACTGGATCTATAATCTTCTTTGTGATTAATAAAGATTTATCAATTTCATGTTTTATACTGCATGTAGCTGCTCATTTCTAATGTTAATATTATTTTAGCACAACATGAATAAAAGTATAATTATAAAATAATTATAAAAGGTCAACAACAAAAAAATGATGTTTGAAAATAAACACTGGTGGAGGAATCGTTATGGTTAGTTTCACATTTGGTCAGTAGGGGTGCTCTGATCGATTGGTGGGAGGTTCTCCAGAAGGTCAGGGGCATTTGCTTGGTTTACCTGTTGACAAGCAATGCCTCTGACTGACAGATACCCTTGGAGATATCAAAAATTAAGAAGCTGTGATTCAGGAGAAGCAGTGGGTCAGCTGCATGCTTCATGTTGACTTTAAAACAAGTCACTCCATCATCAAACCTCCCCTGAAACTCGCTCAGCAGCTTGAGTCACAATTAGTATCCTGCTGTGAGCTTCATTGTTAGCCGCTGCTCCTGTGAAACCAGGGGAAACTTAGGGCTTTGTGCTACTCTGGTGCGCTGTTTTTTCACCCACTGAATGTCACTAACAAGGTCCACAGGAGAGTGTTTACTCTGCTGAACATAGAACAGCCTCTGCTCCACTGGAAGCCCTGATGGCCATTAGCTGCACACAGACCTACATGGGATCTGTGGACCATTAGAGAAGGATTAATTTCTCTCCTTTTTACAAACCTACAGGATATGTGCACACAGGCCTCCCTGGAGTGAAACAATGAGCCTCAAACACCTCTCGCGGGATACGTGGTTAGGACTTCTGCGCTCGCTTCTAATTAGTCTGATATTTATCAAGAAAAATAGCTCCTGTTTCAGACCATTAACCCCGATTGTGGTTTACCATTCTGCTCTGCAAAAATATGCTGTTGTGAAACAGTGAACACGAGAGATATAATGTCTGACTAATCTTGCTCTGATTGATCGATTTTATCTCGGTGTTTACGTGAATGCCCAAAGCCCATGTGCAACCTGCTTTTGATTGGTTACCAGTATCCGTCATGCATTTATCTCCCAGTTTTGTACACTTTTGCTCTATTTTCAGCTGAAATACACGCACACATATACACGCACGGACACATGCACACATGGACGCACACGCACACACGCACACCCACGCACACACACACACACACACACACATACAGATCAGAAATAACCCCATGGGTTCAGTATGTTAAAATAAAACAGAAAATCATGAGATTTGTGCAATTATGAAAAAACAGCTTTGTAGCTTGTTTCCTACGTTACACAGATTAAAAAGAGACCTAATTGTCTTATTAGCTGAGGTTAATCTTCAAGTATATGGCCAGGAAAGATGAATCTTCAATGCCCATCAGTTCTAAAGTCCATCTCTAAAATGTATCTCTTAGCAGAACCTTCTCTCTCACTGTCCCTGGCTGGTGGAACAAACTCCTGATTCAGTCAGGAGAGCAGCAACACTAACAGCTTTCAAAAAGCAACTGAAAATTCTTCTATTCAGGGAACACCTACTATAAAAAAACTTTCTTTTTTCCCTCCTCTGTCTTTATCTTCTTCCTGCTATGGTTTTTTGATCAGTTGATGAAATTTCTATTATGAGCAAACTGAAATAGACTTTGGTGGTGTAACAAATGGCATATTGTCTCTCCCCTAATGTAAGTCGCTTTGGAAAAAAGTGTCTGCCAAATGCCTAAATAAAAATGTAAATGTAAAGTATTTCTTCTGAAGTTATTCAAGGCTAAAGGAAATGTTTTTGTGACTAAAACTTTGAATGTCAACGCCACTGTTGAGTGTGCAAGAGAATGGTGAGTGATCATAGCGATGCTTGCGTGTACCCTGCCTTTTACTTAAGGGGAGCTGGAGTTACCTGATTGTAAGGGCAGGGGCCCGCAATTATTTGTGCTCAAGGTCAAAATGAAAAAAAAATAAATAAAAATAAAATAAATAAATAAACTTAACCAGGGCGAAGGCTTGCTTTTGAATAGAAAAATGAAATTAGCTCTTGTTGTGATTTCGCTCTCTTTGACTGATCTGTGCAGGGTTTGGAGCTAGCATGCAACGCAGTGCTCCAGCTACTCAGTTTGGAGGTCAGCAGCTTGGAACCTCCATGTCCCCCCAGTCCTGTCCTCCTGATCCTATGAACCACAGCGCAGGTTCCTATCAGCTGGGACCCTCCTATGGGCCTCAAGGTGGACAGTATGGCCCTTCAGGTACACACACCCAAATATCATCTTCGCTTTTATAATGACTGAAATAGGTGTTGATAACTGACTCAGGCAGGGCACAGGTTTGCATTCATTTGTTTAATAATTTCTTTTCTTTTTTAGACTTTTGATCCATTAACAAAACACATTGTTGCTACTTGTGTTAAATCAAACATATACATTTTTATAAAGTTTGTTTTCAGTTCCAAAGTTAATTTATTACATTTTTGTTATTGGGGTTCATCAATCGCTATTTCAAATTATGCATTTATTAATTATTTGATATCACTGTTTTAATTTTAATAATAGAAAAAAATAGTCCAAAACATAAATGTTTTTCTAATAATGCATTTACATAGAAAACACATAGAAATTGATTCTTTGTGAAGATAAAATTAGTTATCTCTATTTGTTCGATTCATCTGCAAAATTTTTATTACTGCTAACTGTTGTTTGGACAGGTGTGTGTCCGCTACCACAGGGAGGATTTAAATGAAATAGATAACCTAAAATATGGTATTTTTACAAATAAATATTTGGTATTTTGTCTGCAAACACAAAAAGTGAATGTTTTTGAGATGGGGCACAACACTCTAACTGTGGCGTTGCTTTACATCGACAGGCCTGTACCTGCTGTGATTAACTCATAGCAAAGATTTAAGTAATTTTTTTACATTTTACTGTGTTCTATTGTTGGCTTTTCATTACGTGGCCTCTTTCAACTGATCACTAATATGGAAAAGGAAGTTGTACAGGAAAAATAATTCTGATGTGATGTGGATAAACTATAAAATAACTCTGATGTGAATAAATTTGGCTATGCTCCTAAGAGGAAACAAAGCATTCCTGGGTTAGAAGCCAATAAATGAAAAGAGGTCGTAATCTGGCTAATGTTTTGAGCGGTGTTCTCTGAAAGAAAGCCAGTTAACAGAGCTCAATAGTAATTTATCAGTAAAATGATGTTCTGTTCTAATAAACGAATAGCTGTTGCCTGTATAATGCAACACCCTCCACTCTGTTTGATTGATAGTCCCTGTTCTCCCCTGCCCATGAGTGACAGGCGGCTCAAGACAACATGCTGTGCCGCTGCAGGCCTGACATTGACTGAGTGATGGTACCAGCCTGTTGCAGAAATGTTTACACAGATTGATAGAATCCATAATGAGATGCATCACACGTCACCTGAGATGCTGGGACAGTCTTCAAACTCCTCAAATCTAAACACTCTACAAGCAGCTTGCTAGCTGCAACCTGTAGCCTCCACAGGTTTGATTTCAATACAGTGGTTCATCTTTCGCAGCCTCGATGTTTCAGAATAGTTTTTTTCCTGCGCATTGTGTTCCAAATGTTACCAACTGGAAGGACCCTGGAGCTCTCTTCCTTCGCTCTGATCCAGCTCCAGCTTCAGCTCCAGCTCCCTCTCACTTGAAGATTGGTTGACTTGTGCTTCAGGGAGAGGTTGAGTTTGTTTAGAGTTAGGGTAAGTTGTTGTTAAAGACACGAGTGTGTAGTGATGGGATTTACTTCCTTAAAACATCTAAAATAATGAGTTAGGGTTATTTTTACAGTGTAACTCCCAGGATAAACAAGGGACTTATTTTGAAATCAGTTGAAAAAAATTTCAGCTTTTCAATATTTCGTTTTAAAGCATTTAACATTAATCTTTGCTTTTGTGTTGATGCTGTTGTTGGTGTTGACATCTGCTCTGTTTGTGCCAAATATCTATGGTTATCTTTGTTTTGGCTGGTTTTTCATACAACTAAGCACCATGTGGATCTATGCAGTTAAGGCAGAGTGAGTTTGATGGGTATTGTGATAAGAATAGGAGAAAGTGTACAAACGTTGTCATATTCATAGAGAAAGATCAAACATTTTAGCCAATTAGGAGCTTCCTAGAGTAGCCTCGTAAGAGAAAGCTGGGAACCAGCAATGGTGGAGTTTGCCTACATGGAAGTTGAGTGAGTAGACTGTTTGATTCAGTTATCCAATTCCCTGTCTGAATACGACCTGACAACAGTAGCTGGAACAATAGAGCATTTCTCAAAGTTAACCGCTGAACTCTCTCTGGTTTGCTTGTCATGATTGTCTGTGATTAGAAAGAAAGGAAAGGCAAGGAATTCGAAAAACTGCAAAGGGTTTTATGAGGAGTTACTGCAGGACTAACAGGTAACTATATGTAACTTAATGCCACAGTAACTATTGTGGTAACAGCAGTAAGTATGTACTTCATTTAAACAAGTGAATACTTCCCAGTAGGTAAGGCAATACCCACTAAAGTCTGTATACTAGAAGTGCAAATGAAATTCAAACATTCAAAATGCAAAATTCCACCATGTAACAATATCACGTGATTGATGGTTCCTCTATTTTTAGTGGCAGCGTTTACTACAGTGCATTTTGGGTTTGAGATGTGTGGCCCTCTCCCATACTCTGGATTCTCAGTGGATGTTGAAAACCTTTTTCACTTAATGCTTCACGTACTTTGCATTTGAATGCACTATTCAACTCTGATCTATATTGTATGCGCCAAGTATCTTTAAAAAACATTAACTTGTACAGTCCCAAAATCTCAGGACTTTAACAGCATAAGTGTCTTGATTAATTTCCAGATTGTTTGGAGTATGATGATTTGGAAAATTAAAAAGCAAAAAATGTTCATCTTAAAATGATAAAGCAGCTTACAAAACATTTTACAAAACAAATTAGTGCAATTCCACTAAATGTGGTTGTCATATGGCTTTGACGGGTTGGAACTGACTTCTGGATGATCTATAAGTAAGGGATATACAATGGCTAGGCGTTGTGTAAGGTACATTTTGGTTTCTCATTTCCTTTAAGATGTTGACATGAATAAAGTTGAAAGCAGGAAAGGTGGAAACCGGTATCAGAGCATGCGTTTGGCTTTTTCTGTTGATTAAGTGCAGAAACACGGAGCAGAAGCATGGTGAGTTATCTCTTAAGCTCACAGCAGGCATGGAATTGAGTCCCTGTCCCAACACTTCAGCGTCTACGCGTGACTCGTACCATCAGAAGGGCTCCTGCCTGCATGCTTCACACACATGACATATTTTGCTGTATTTCACCTGAGGGAATGTTGGGATTAGATGAGCTGCAGAGGAGTGCCACAAAGTTCCTGACAGCGCTATAGCATTTCTGCGTAATTGGCATTGTTCCAGTCTCAGGTCTCCATTTCTCTGGCTGGAGTGCCTGTCCTCCCCACCGTGAAGGAGCTTGTTAAGGGTGTCAATTCAGTGTAACTACAGAATGGGGAGTAAAATGAAATGCCAGATACCCCATCTCTTTCCTCCTCAACGGACTTCATGGGTTTTTGGAATTTTTCATGGAAGAGAAAAACATGCCAAGATTCTGTAATTTCCTTAGAGAGCTCTTGAAACCTGAACAAACCAGTGATCGGCAGCTCGAGGATTGGAAATCCCAGGTCTAATTGTGAATAAAAACCTTTCTGGCAAACTCCAGACTGGACTGGATTAAATGTTTGCCCATTCTGCACATCAGCATGTTAGACGTAGACGTGATGTGCCATCTCCAGAGAGTCCTGCTGATGGAATCTTGGCGTTCGGTGGTGTTTAGGCTAAATGCTCATGAATCATGGCATGAGGAGACATATTGCATTAATAACAGGGGCTCTGATGGCCTGCTGGGGTTTCTCCCATGCTCATGATGAAGAATGTCAACCTGGTGAAATGTGTTTCTATGCTTCTACAGGGTTCTGATCTGAAGATAGCTTGAGGAGAAACGGAAAATTTAATCTTAATAGCTAACGGAAAATTTTATCTATAACTAACAAAGCATTAGAAAACAGTTGATTAATATTTTAAAAAGCATTGTTTCTATTTTAATACACATTTGTAAGAAGGTTATAAATATATCTTTAAGGGCTTTATGATTCGTTTGTAAGCATCTATATAATATTCTTAGTAACAATATTTTCATGCTTTTTTGAGAATTAGTTCATCATTTATAAACCAAACTTTTCACTATTTAAAAACCAGTTAGTTATTAGTTTTAAGTGATTCATTAGATCATTAAAACATGTTAATATTAAACTATTAATTTACATGATTATTAATTAAATAATTACATGATTATAAAACAATTTTAAAGCACATTTGTTCATCCTATTATTCAGAGTATTAACAGTTAATCCTGCTGTAACTCATGAATAATTCAGCTAGTAACATAATTACTAGCTGCCAGTTAACTGTTATTCTGAGTTCAGACTCTTCATGCCGAGTAAGGCATTAGAAGAAATGAAAACATGAGAAAACATGAGAATAAATATTTCAATGGTCTGGTTCTCTCTGTGCTGTGTTTTTTCTTTTCTGTTTACAATGTAACTGAGTAGATGCTTTACATAAAAATTAGAACATATGACGCATTTTTATATGTGTATATTTATGAATATACTGTTCATTTCAGTGTTTTTAGATATATCTATACTTTGTTGATAACAATTGAATATCAAATATAAAATGATTTATAGTGGTATATTCTGAATATTTCTTATCCATGTAGTATTTGTATTTAAATTTTGTTTTATAAGAAAAACAATATTGTGTTTTAGCTGTCCCATTTGTCACGTTTGGCAACCATGTGTTCTTTGCTAAACAACGGGCACCATTATGAGACATTAAATACAAACATTTTCCCTTTCTTCTGTTAATTTCTTTTTAACAAAGGTATTGGCTTCTGTATTGTTTTAATTTTATATTTCCATCCTCTTTACTTTTGTACATACTGCGTTATGTGTTACACACATCACTTCATCGATGTCTGTGCTGAAAACGCATGCTGTGTTAAAACAAAGGGGCGGCGTGCTCAGTAAACCCGTTGGCATGATGCTGACGTTGCAGTCACGGATGCAGTGATGAAGCTGAAGAGGTAGCACTCTGCGTCTCTGTTACTGCTTGGAAGCTGTTTGGGGCCTTCATAAGCTGAGTATGAATGGAGCACTCTGGGAGGAAATCAAACTTGTTGTCAATAGGAAATGTGGCCCTGTAGACAGACAAAACATACAGAGCTGCAACCTGCAAAAAAGTGCCCCTTCCCTTTCCACCAATGTTGCTGGACAAAATCTACTAAAACTCAGTTTGTGGGTAGAAAATTAAAGGAAGTGTCTCCTGAAAAGTAAAGCATTGTGTAGACTTGTACTTTGATTAACTTTTGTGTTTTTTTTTTATTAATTATTATTGTTTGTTAGAACTCATATTTTAATATTAGCAAATGTATTTATTATTCCATAACCTGTCAGCTTTACCGGGTTACCCTTACCGTGTTATTAGGCTCAAAAAGCTTGCATATTTATGATCAGAAATGTATATTTATAATTAGCTTTTATAAGTAACTTTCACACAAAAAACAAACTGCTTTAATCAGGTTTCAGCCTGGCGGTTTTACAGTCAAACTTACATATTAGAATTCTCTTCTTTAGGATTTAATAAATGATTTGATTTTAATAATAATGACTGCAATGACAGTGTTCTGAAAGCTCTATATGAAAGGAGAAATAGCGCTGTTTATGGTTATTGATTATCTTCCAGGCTCAACTGCACAGAGCACAGTGTAATTTAGTGGAGAATTAAACCAGGACAATAGTCAAATCTGGACAAGTTCATCCCTTCATAATAAAGCTTGCGTGGGCAGACGTGGCAATGTATTAACCCTTGGCGAGCTGCCATTTGTTGATCACTGATGAAGTGTAATTTATGAACAGTTAGATTTGAAACATGACAATTTAGAATATGCAAATACAGTACATACAGCCTTGAGTGGAAAAGTTGAATTATTAAGTTAATCAGCGATCACTTGTTTCTGAGACAGCAGTTTCACAGGGTGATCTAAGCATCAAGGGTTTCCTGTTTGCTGTCCATGTTTTGGTTACAAAAATAATTGAATGAATTCAACAATATTCAATTTAGTCATTTTGATTCCTCTAGGTAACCACCCACGGCCTCCTAACTATGGCGGAGCAGCAGGTGTCAGTAACAGTGGGCCAGGTCCAGGTATGTCCAACAGTCTTGGCATGAATGCCAGCAGCCCGATGCACGGCCAGGGTCCTGGACACCCCTGTGGGTCCATGACGACAGCTCGAGGTGCAGCCAGGAGTCGGCAGTGCCCCGCTGGCTCCAGCACCATAGCTCCCACCTCTCCCAGCATGCCTCAGTCTGCTGGGCCAGGGATGGGGCCACCACCTACCAGTGCCAGCCGCAAAGCTCCTGAGAGCTGTACAGCATCTGGCCCGCAGAACCCTGTCCCCTCTGGCCCTCCCAGGTAAACCAGCGCAGTCAACCACTCACGTAAAATGGCTGTCTTGCTCATCTAGAAAAAGATTTAAGATCCACATGGCATTTCTGGCAGCATGATGAACAACCTGGACTCATTATCGGTATAATAAACCTTTATTATATATTATCTGTATAATAAACCTTGATCCCCAGTGTGAGGGATGATGCTTCAGATCTGTGAATGCTCTCACAGACGCAGAGGAGAAAAAGAGCTGCCATGTGGCAACCTAGACGGACAATCAGTGTCATTTCTTTGTTGCTTTCTTGTTTCAGTAGTCAGCCATGTGTTTGAAGGGCAGGTACTTTATTCAACGATGCTCGTATTGGCAAAAATAGTACAAACTTAATAGACGTCCCTACAGGCCATCACACATCTACCCAAATGTTTGGTTTGAAGATTCGTTAACAAATGTGGAACACATCTGGAAGAAGAAAGGGTGCAAAACAAGGCAATTTTACATTTTCACATTGGCAATTCATAGTGCTTTACAGAATAACACAGATCAGATAAAACATGCAATACAAGAAAAAAAGTTTGGTTCTGCCATGTCGGCTTGGTTTTTCACATTGCAAAATCTCTTAACTAACAAATGAAAGATTGATGACATGCATGGTACATAAAAGAGCTGCTGGGTGGCACTCGATACACATGACAGGAAACGTGATAAGAGCAATGTGATGAAGAGCCAAAATATAATTGCTGGAGAATATGGACATTAAGAACCTTGTCTTGGTGTTTATCAAGACTTATTCAACAAAGCCCACAAAGATTATAAAATGACCGGATATGCCATTTTTGTCCCCCGTGTAGGGAGGGGATTTTCCGTTCATTTGTTATGCTGACTCACGTTCACTAAAACGTACAATCATTTGAGCGATTCAATTATACTGTTTGTATGAATAAGAAATCTGATCTACTAGCAAACTGTTAAATCAAAGACCCAAGAATAGAGCAAAATACAGAAATCTGGGTAAATAAACTCTCACCTGAGTAAGCTAGTAAAAAAGCCTCAAGAAAAAGAGCACCTGAGTGAACGTGCGAATTACATGTTAACAGTATATAAATGAAAAAGCTAAATTACCAGTCTGATCCATCGTTTCCCCTAGGTTAACAGGGTTGGGGGTTTTAGTATTACCCATTGATACTATCTGTATCAGGGATTCATTTGATTTAACATTTAACTTTCAAGTCAGTGAGTGTTGATTTTCACCAGTAAGGCAATTCTTCCTTCCAGATTTTGCCCTCTTATTGCCCTCAGCACAGAAGAGAAGCAGTTTTTTGGATGAAGCCTTACATTAAACTCTCTCAACTGCAATGTCCCAAAAGGACTCTGAACACGAAGAGCAAACTTTCATTGGTTAACCACTAGACTTCGTCTTGTGAAAAACCAAGGGGACATGGCAGCGGCAACCTTTTCTTATTTTGCGTATTTTGTTAGGTGAGCTCACAACTGCGCTATTTGTTTTGGATTCAAACTATTCAGGTTTGGGTGCAAAGCTTTACCGCTCAACTGATCCTAAACCACAAGCCTCTCAATGGACAGGAAGGGAATTTGTAATAGTGACTCATTAGGGCGACATCTCATCATGCAAACCTATTTGTTTTATCAAAAATCTGTCCACAAGTTAACATCAACAACTTCTTGAGTAGCCAATTTTGGTGAATAGTGGAAAACAATTGTGGGAGTCAGTATTTTAAAATACAAACATTCATTTTTGAAACCTAACTTTCTGTTTTGAGTATTTGACTCCGAAGTGAAACAATTTTGGGTAGAACATGGTTCCTTAGAATACTAGTTTGTCTGAAAACCAAAAGAAAAAAGCTAAATAAAAATCATCCTAATTGTATATGAATCAAGCTTTAATAACAAATAACATTACAAAAGCAATAGGGTTCTGTGCACAGTCCTTAAAAAATAAAAAACTATGGAATTCAAAGGAAAACAGTTGGACTCAGAGCACTTACAGGCTTTGAGACATAATCAAATACCTTTTAGGGTTTTAAAGGAGGTCTGGAATCTTCTGAGGGTGTTTTCACTGATTATCTGATCCTGTTGTTGACAGGCCGGTCAGTTATCAGAGTGGCTCTCAGATCCTTGGAGTGTCACCCAGTGGCTCCTACAATCATCCACAGAGCAACAGCTCACCCCGAATGAACCCTCAGGGGCCCTCCTACAACACACCACTCACAGGTAAGACCTAGGGCTTTCACAGAGCCAAATGACTGCTATTTGAAGAAGAATCACCTAAGACGGCAATGTAAAAAATTAAATAAATAAATAGAAATATTCTTTAATGTTTGAAAAAATTATGAATGTCTGTAAACTGCCAATCAGAGAATTTATTGTTGATTTTCTGATGTTGAGGGCTGTTATTCTTAAGTTGTGTACATTATTTTTTTCTCATTCATAATTTTATGATTTTATTAGAGATTCTGTAATGTATAATGTTTTTACTTTTTACTAGGGATGCACCAAAATCAGTATCGGGTATCGTGTATCGGCCTCAATACCACATTTTCTAAAGTACTTGTTAAAAGACCCCCGATACCACCGTCTGCTTAATTTATAAGCCAGGCTTGATTTATAAGAATTAAGATTTAAGCCCTTATTTTTTTATATTGATTTATTCTGTATTATGTTGCATACAACATGCTTTTCATTGTAAATAAATGGTCTTAATTCCAAACTAGTCCCTTGTTTTTTTTATTATATGACTAAAGCTGTAACCTGTAAATTTAAATCATGTTTGTATTAAGTATCGGTATCGCCGCATACTGAAATGCAAGTACTCATACTCATACTCGTTTTCCAAAAATGTGGTATCGGTGCATCCCTACTTTTTACTAATAAATCTTCTCTTTTGATGTCATCATCTTCCTTTGTATTTTGTTCTTTGAGCATGAGAAGGAATCCAGAAGAGGCTCTCCTCAAATAGCTTTGTTGTACTGTAGTCCATTGTTTGTTGCTAGAATTACATTCTAAAAATAACAATAAAAGTATCTTTCCTTTTTACAACTTTTGTTGGTGTTTTAAGGCTGTAATGCCACTCACTGCACACTTTTACAATTTATAGATTGTCCGGACATCTAACTTTTAGGTTAGCAAAGATGTAGCAACTGTCTCTTCACCTGTTAACACTGTAGTGCTTGAAAAAAAACAAAGGAATGTCAGCGCTTACTTGCCAGTGCTTACTTGCAGTATATATGTATGCAACACCCCTTATACATCAGTGTCAATCACTTGTAAATATCAAAGATTCTCAGTAAAGTAACTCACAATTCTAAAACCAGCTGCATAAGAAAGTCCAAAACTTATTTTGTTGGCAAATTTTTTTTATTTTAACCAACTTCACAGCTTATTAACAGACAATAATAAGTTAGAAAATGTTTTAAAAATGACACTTCAGTATATGGAGGCTGCCCTGGTTAAGGTTTTTAATGACACTGTAATTTCACGTGACTCTGGGGACTCAGCTGCTCTCATTTTGTTAGATCTTTCAGCAGCCTTTGACACAATGGATCAGTTCATTTTTATCTCCTGAAACCTGGCTCTACCCTGGTTTATTTAGTATCTGTCAAAGCGTAGTTTTCCTGTGAAGATAGGGGATGTCAGCTCCATGCAAGTGGAATTACATAGCGTGTGCTTGTGAGTTCACAAAATAAAAAAAAGTTTACCATGTTGTCCTGCGTTATCAATGAAAACTGGCTCTACACACTGTTGTGTCAACTAAAAACAGAAAATAGCAAATAAGAAGAAGTTTAAAGAAGAGAATATAGATATCGAAAAGCTCATCATGCCGGTGTCAAATCATCAAGAGTTGTTCGATATGGCGCACAAGGATTATAAAATGATCAATGGTTAGATTCTTTGTCTTTCACTTATTGTGATCTGTTTTGGTTGTGTTGAACGTTTAGTGCCATCTAAGGACAAGGAGTGTCACTGCACAGAGGTGTTAATCTTGTGATAAAGCCATTATAGAATTTTAAATTCTAGAATTTTTGTGGTGTCCCACAGGGCTCTATTCTAGCTACCTTTTTAAACTTCCATTGGTTGATATTTTCATGCACAGCAGACAATATTTTCACTGTTCTGTAAATGATGTATACATATATTTTTACCTCGCCTGGCCCTGAAAATCTGTGGACCTGTTTAATAAGATTTGAAAGAAATACTTGTTGCGAACTAGTTGAAATTCAATGCCCGCAAAAAAAGAGTTTATTGTTGTATCAACCATGGTAGACCCAGTTTTCTTACACCAGTAAAACTATCCACTGACTGCTAATCCTTGTGTAAGGAACCATGGTTTCATTCTTGACATCTCCCTCAAATTAGAAAAGCAGGTAAAGGTCATGCTTTTTTCTGTTACATCTGCTGTCAAGTATCGAACCCCTTCTTACCCTCAAAATATCAGAGCAAGTTGCTCATGCGTTCATTTTTTCACTTTGTACTGTCGGAATGCCCTGTGGCATTTCATTATATTAGTACTCATCCCTAAGGACTATAATCTGAAGAATTTGACGAAGATCGACGCATCTGGCGCTATTAATGAGTTGACTTTCTACAGGCTGCAATTAGTCCAAAATGCAGTAGCCAGATTTCTCTAAAATAATGAGCATACACTCACTCTCTTTCGTGCTTACAGTAATTGGCTTTCTATGAGATTTTTTAAATAAATGTATCTTTTTTCAGCAAAGTATTTAAAGTAGTTTCGTTTACAAGCTCTTGTTTTATTGGTTCTTTTTACATTTTTCTGTAACAATGCGATATATCAGTATGTAGTTTGATATTTTGACAACTTATTGAAAGCTGTATTGTATATGTTGTTATTCTTAATGTTGTACAGAACTTTTACATCATAACTGACCTGACTTCTCCTTCATGCCAGGTTCAGGGGACTATATGATACTCAGTGATTCCAAGCACAGAGCTGAGCATGAGGAGCCGTGCTCAACCACCACAGAACCCTCCAAGGTACAAACTAGCTTGTGTTCCCAACAGTGTCCTAAACTTTTTTGCATTTGAGTCTGTGTATTTAGTTTAAACAAACAAATGAAGACTAAACTCGAAAAATAAAATCAACTGCAATCTGCTTTGTAGAAAGGTGGATCTGAGCGAAACACAAATATTTTACTGAAATAGACCTATGGCCTGAAGTAAACATATCTAACGTTGCAAGAAAGGATGCAAAATGTAAGCCTAACTACAAAGGTCAACCATTGACAAAGGATAAAGAGACTACTCATTTAGGTTACTATTAACTTTATTTTAATTTAGGTATCTGCCAACTTCTAGCAACTTTCTGATTCTTTGTAAATGTGGTCTAATTTTTGTTCTAAATGTGACTTTGTTCTAAATAGCACCTTTAAAGACTGATGCTAAATGGCTCTAAAAAGGTTCCCCTATGATTACGATACGTTTTGGTGCTATGTAGCACCATTTCTTTTGTTGGAAAATTTTGTTGCAACATTTGTTGAAACAGCTGTTGATATTCTTTGGAGATCAACATTAACAGATAAACTGTAATTGTGTTTGTTACACAGCGTTAGACTTTTATTTATGTGTGCTACACATTAAAATAATGTTATTAGTCTGTATCTTCTTGTTAGAACGGAAAATGGAACGTGTTGCTGTGTTAAAAAGGAAAGAAAAATTATGTTATATTAAGAATTGGACTAAATTACACTCAACAATGACACACTAGAACTGGCATAATCAACACAGATGATTTAGGATTTCAAGCATGTTGTGGATTCAGATCCCTTTCATGGAGACCTGATAAAATTCTATTGAAAAAATGTACATATACAGATAACCACAGAAATGCAGTAGGAATGAAAAGCATTCTATTATGGTTGTGGTGATTTAGGTCTTGAAAGCTGCTCCTAAACTCGTGTTTGGCTTGTGTTCCATCACAGGACATCTACAGTTCCCAGTGTGTTTCACAGCCCCCAACTCCATCCCCCCTGTCTCCTAGTCCAGCCAGTCTTTCTTCGTATCAGGGGGATGACAGTGATAGCATTAGCAGCCCGCCCTGGCCAAGGAACCCCAGCAGCCCTGTGAGTGTTTAATGTACCTTTGTTCACTACAGTGTCCTACAGTGCTCTTGATGGAAGCCATCCATCCATCCATCTTCATGTCGGCTTTTTCAGTTTCGGGGTCGCCACAGCGGAATGAACCGCCAACTCCTCTGGCATATGTTTTATGCGGCAGATGCCCTTCCAGCCACAACCCATCGCTGGGAAACATTCACACACACACACACACACACACACGCGCACCCACGCACACACACACACATTCACACTATGGACAATCATTCTTACTCAATTCACTTATACCACATGTCTTTGGACTTGTGGGGAAACCGGAGAAAACCCACGCGATCACGAGGAGAACATGCAAACTCCACACAGAAATGCCAACCGACCAGCTCGAACCAGCGACCTTCTTGCTGTGAGATGACCGTGCTACCCACTGCTCCACCGTGACACTCTTGATGGCCATTCTCAGCAAAGATGATACTGCTTTCCACAACAAACCACTTATGGCTTATATGTCCTCTTATTGCTCTCTATGCTTTAAACATATCATATCTAAACATGCCTTACCTAAAATTGTTAGCTGTTTTCACCAGCTACCCATCACTGCATGTAGAAATTCCCTTGAATTGGTGAATATGAATTGAATATGTTATGAACAACCCTCTAATATGGAAATTCTCTGCTCTGATCGGCTGTCAAACCCCTTTGATGAAGTAGACTAACAATCTGATCTCTTCAAGTTTGCCCAAGCAGTGTTGTTTTAGGCAGCCATCTTAGTCTTTAGTCTTAGTCTTTAGTATTTTTGACGAAAATGATTTTAGTTTTAGTTAGGGGTGGGCCATATCATATCGTCCACGATAATACAAAAGAGAGAATGCTTAAGAACAGCTTTAAGAAGTTTAAATCCCAAAAATGAATCAACTTCGGTGGTGTAGAAGTGGTTTGAGTACAGCAGACACGCGAGGAAAATAATGCAAAATCAATGAAAAGAAACAAGTGTGCATAACTACAGATAGCGAGGCGAACGGTATTAAACCAGTTCAATTGAACGAGAGGAACATATTCTCGTGCTTCGGGTACCTTCACAGTGACACCGGGGAATTTCTATTGAGTTACTTGTGAGCATGTGCCGTTACGCTAAAGTCCGATTTATACTTCTGCATGAACAATACAAATTGGCTGTTGCGACAGCACACATTTGTCAACAGCATTTATAGTTATGTGCTCCATCTGTGCTTTGATAAGATGCCAACTGCTAGCAAAGACTTGAGCATTCTGGGTACTGTAGTACTTATAATGCAACGGTATCAGGGAACATGTCTGCTAAACATAAAGAAAAAAACTGTATGAAAAATGTATGATTTCTTTTGGAAGATAAAGGTTTGATATTTCACTGAATACTTGAGTGAAACTTTGAGCGAACCATTGTGTACAGTTGTATTTTCTTGAAATTGATCAAACATTTTTATTGAATATTTTACCAGCCAAAATATCATTTCATATCGTTATCACCCAATTCCCAAAAATATTGTGATATTATTTAAGAGCCATATCGCCCACCCCTAGTTTAAGTCTAGTTTTAGTCACCTAAAATAAAAGGTTTTAGTCTAATTTTAGTCAATGTAGATGAATATATATTTGATTAAAAATATATTTTAATTAGGTCATTTAAATTTTAAATATTATAAATTGTGTATTTAAATCTATTTAATGTATTAAGGCTTTATTTCTCATTGTGAGATTGTTGATAGGCTTTTCATTAATAAAAACAATGATACATATGCTTTATCAAGTAAGGATTATGCAAAATAGTGTTATCACAATGGAATGTATCTACAAAGACCAAGAACAAAAAAATTTTGGCAACTGTGGCTTTATTTTTTACAGTGCCATAAACATGTATGTATGGCCAAAATGGTGAATAAAAGCCCAGGACACTCTGCTTCAACTCTTACTTCACTTATTTGATTTATAACTCGACCAACTTTTCATCCAAGCCATTAGACGCGACCACCTCTCTTCTCTCTTTCCCTCACTCTCATGCACACGCTTCTCTCTCGCTCTCTCTCTCTCTCTCTCTCGACATTTATACTATTTCTATCCTTACGGTTTGAATGACAGATTGCAGCCACTAATCATGAAAAGCAGAAATGTCACTCATTTTGAACGTGTGACCGTCCACTCATTAATATTTTCGTTCACCCTTGCACGCGTTTTGTCAAGTTTTTGTCAAACAGAAACATATTTAGCCCGTCATCATCTTCGTTATCGTCACAAGAAAAAGGCTTGTCACGAAATCATTCCGTTATTATCGTCTTTGACAAAAACCACACTGTCCCAAAGCACTTAAAAAATGTAGCCAATAATTATGTGTACAAGGGCATCATGGTGGCGCAGTGGGTAGCATGATTATCTCACAGCAAGAAGGTTGCTGGTTCGAGCCTCGGCTGGGGCAGGTGGCATTTCTGTGAGGAGTTTGCATGTTCTCCCCGTGATCGCGTGGGTTTTCCCCGGGTGCTCCGGTTTCCCCCACAGGGGTTCCCCCCCTACTTAATAATAATCTTACCTTGTACATCCAGCAAACCTGGAATCGTCTCAACATATGTAGACCCGGATCACAGCTAATACAGTAGCTTTACAAGCAGCTCAGATTACATCGCATAAAGAAAGAGTTTAGTACAACCAGTCACTAAAGGCAAGGCAAGGCAAGTTTACTTCTATAGCAAATTTCGTACAGAGGGTAATTCAAAGTGATTTACAATAGAATCAAAGAATGAAAAGAAAGTACATTCAATAAAATCAAGCATAAAAAGTCATATAAAATTATAGTGATTTAAAACTGAAAATTTAAAAGATAGATTAAGATAGTGGATAAAGGAATCATTTGGGAGTCATTACATTTATATACTTATTATACACAAACAAAATCATTTTTTGACATTTAAATGACATTTAATGTCATTTAATCTACGTTCAAATACTTATTATACACAGTCAAAAGCCTTTTTTGACATTTAAATTACATTTAACATTTTTGACATTGCATTTACAACAACATAGTGTAGAACTCCCAAAGCAAGCGATGAAGCTTTTAAAATCACAATAGGAGCACTTTAAATGCGTGTGTGGTTTAAAAATCATAAAGTGGCTCTCTGATTCTCTTGGGGTGTATTGAGAGTAACTTTTAGCCTCTGTGTAGAGAACGATGTGTGGGTTTGAATTCTGTCTGTGATGATGTGTGATCTTCTCCACCACTCCAGAAGCCCAGCTCAGGGAACCAGCAGAGTGACCGGATCAGCCGGCTCTATGAGATGGGCTGTGAGCCTGAGAGGAGAGCCTGGGTGGAGCGCTACATCAGCTTTATGGAGGAGAGGGGGACACCGGTGCCAAGCCTGCCCCTGGTGGGGAAGAAGCCGCTGGATCTGTGCCGTCTCTACCTGTGTGTTCGAGATATTGGAGGCTTGGCAATGGTGCGTACAGACCTGAAGCACTTTTCAAATGAGACTTTCAAGCAAACGATTCTAACAGGAGTTCTACTGCTAACAGCATGATGTGATTTCAGAAGTTAAACATAAAAGGGTTTAGTTAGGACGCATGAAAATCACTTCCGTTCAAAACTTTTTCTGGTTGAATGGGAGGGGGAATTGCTCGAGTTGGGTGTTTGAGGGACAATTGCCTACAGTTGTTGTTGAAGACAATTCTTTCAAGTGTTTAATATGGATTAAATTGGATGTTAAGGCACCTGTGGTAGCCCCTAAAAACATGGTCCCTGTAGGGTATTAAAAATACTTTTTTATACATTTTGTAAAAAAGACCTTAAAAGCATTTAAAATTTTCACATTTTAATATCTCTGTATTAGAAATTTTGCTATTTAAAACTTTTTCAGAATGACATTTCTGATGTAAAGTTTTGTTTTTCAGCCACAATTTTATATATAAAATATCAAAGCTTGATAAAGTTTGGTATGGGAAAGGTGTGTTATCGGAGTTGGTTAAAACAGATGCCAGCAAAAAATTCGAAGCGTATTTCAAGGTGTGCAACTCGGAGATTGCAACTCGGTAGTTCAAACATTAGACCCCTGTCAGAGGAAACTAAAAGGCTCCCTCAATCGCCTTTGCATTCCCGACAGCTCGCCAGCCAACTCCTGATGCTCCCGAAGCAGCTGGTCCTAGCCAGCTTGGAGCTTGTGTCCCTTCACCGTCTGTAGCCGCTCCTGCTACGTCCTCACTGAGAGTCGACCTCACCGAGAGTCGAGAGTTCTTCTACCTAATTTCAGAACTTTTTAAATACATGTTTCCTGATTCTGAGATTGCTAAAACGTTTTCTTGTGGAGCTGGCACAACAATGTACATTGTTTGAGTTGGCAGTTTAGATAAAAAATGAGCCACTGTCAGAAATCCACAATCTCTATTTGTCTTGATGTTTGATGAAAGTCTCAATGAGACAACAAAAGGTATATTTAATATTCAATGGTTTTGTTTTATTATAAGTCACATATTTCTTAAGTTATAGTGTATTTATATTTAATATTCAAGGTGCAATTGTTTTTGAGGTTTTGTTTTTACTATATGCCACATATTAATTTATAGTTTTTTAGTATTCAATACTCAGAAGTATTTTGGATTCGTTTGCATAGAAAATTATTGTTCTCTTTTAAATGATCTTTATCTGTGGGGCTGGGAAGGCTTAGGAATTTAACTTGAAGAAACGTGTAGGCCCCTTGTAAACAGCAAATGAAGATGAACACTAATTGTCTCAATAAAGGACATTGATACTTCTGGACATGCGAAGGTATTTAAACAAAAGAGAAAATGTTAATGCCTGTTTGAGGAAAGTGTATAAAGAGTGCAATGAAGGTACAGCTGGGTGATAAATTAGAGAAGTCGAATTTACTTTGTTTTGGCACAGTGAGCTTTTATTGTTTTGTGATCACCTCCTTTATTTCATTAATTGATGTGTGGTTTATACAGCAAACACCATCACTGCGTGTGAGAAAAAAACAAAGAGGTTGTTCTAAATATAGTTTTTTTAGTCATCTGGTTCCTTTTTCTTCGTCTCTCATTAAACAAGCCAAACCCTGCTGTAAAATAGGTTTAAAGATTGTGGCGAATAATAAAGGCAGAGCAAATAATATCTTCCAGCTACTAAAACAGAACCAGAAAACTGAGAGTTGCGTGTGGTGCTCCGGGCGAAACAAAAGGAGGAGTCTCAAAACACTGGCTGTAACGATTGATAAAAAAAAAATTGGGTTTATTTTGTGTCCAAAAAATGTCTGGTTGAATTGTTTTTGTTAAAAAAAAACTATACATTCCTCTACTAGAGGGGCATTAATGGGGTTTTGTCAAGAAAGTAAATTGCTTTCAAATTTAAATACAACTAATAAAAAAAAAAATTCTAGATACATTTTTTTATCTCATATCATTCATCTCTAAATGAAGGATTGTATAGAGGGACTACTGTATACAGTCTTTGACATCATATGAAACAGAAAATGCAAGTCAAGGAAGGAACAAATATGAAAACTAATTTCAAGTTCATGAGAATTTGCTCAGATTTTAATACAATTAAGTAAGAGTTCCAAAAAATATGTTTATCAGTCCTTCTCTCTTTGAACAGGTTAATAAGAACAAGAAATGGCGAGAGCTGTCTGGACACTTGAATGTGGGCACTTCCAGCAGCTCAGCAAGTTCCCTCAAGAAGCAGTACATCCAGTACCTGTTCGCTTACGAGTGTAAAGTGGAGCGTGGAGAGGAACCTCCACCTGATACCTTCACCAAAGGAGACGGCAAGAAGCAGAGCCAGCTGCTCAAGATGCAGCCTCCCTCACCCGGTGAGCAGTGGCGTATCCAGAGGGGTGGCCGGGGTGCCAAGTGCCACCCCTGAATTCGCTAACTAGAAAAATGTATAGCAATAATAGTAAAAAGTTAGTCCATGTTTATCAAGCGTGCATGATGAGTACAAACGTATAAACGATACCAGAATAGTTTTATCTTTCTTTTTCTTTAAAAACCTTTGTCCCAGAGTCAACAAAACTGAAAATGCATACAAGTGAACAAAACTTTTTCCCACAGGGTGGTTATGTTCGTCCCAAGCAGGAAATCAAAACACAGAACACAATCGATGATGGTTTGTGTAACTAAAAAAACTCTTTTCTATACAAGCATTACACTGAACACACAACAAACACTTTTACACACTTAATCTACAAAAGCCAACTCAAACAAACAGATACACCCATTATAATTATGCACTAAATGTGCAGTGATGACATCACCATAACTCTCTTCCAATAGGGGAAGAGCAGCATTGCAACAGGCTGCAGCAAGCTTCACTTTTAATTTCAAGAACTTCCATTTGTCTTAAACCAAAGATTTTAGTGCTACAACAGACTGTCTGCTCGACAGAAGGTAAGCTCGACACCGAATTGTTCTTAACAATTCTTAAACAGTTGTCTTGCTGTCGAGCTCCGCAGCGCGAGTTCATCGCTGGGCGAATCACATGATGTGACCTTAAAGTCTGAGGCGGCAACATGGAAAAATCAAAAGAGGATTTTGACAATAAAACACAAAATGTGTGGATAGTTAGGATAGTTAAGACTAATGTTTAATCTTACATGTGAATAAATCCCAAAAAGTTAACTTTAGACCTTTATGTAGCGCACAAGAAAAAGCAGGCCAAAACTAACCAAGATTTTGCACTTTTTTTGTGCATCATTGCTGACTTGTGTTTATGCAGTTGCATTTAGACATGTATAAATACGTTGTTATCTACTGTATTGCAGTTCTAATTGTCTATTAGTTTTTTATCACAAATGAAAAGTATTATAATATTAAATTAATGAATTAAATGTATTATTAATTTACTGTTATACAATACTATTTGCTCTAAGCGTTCTTGATAAATAACTAAATTCATATACAAAGTATTGATTGAACTCAAGAGCAACAAATTAATGTTGCAATTTCTCTACTTGGTTTAACCTTGTTATTTTAATATACTATCATTGTTTGATTTATGCAATGATGTCACTTTAGTGAGACAGAATTGATCTGTTTATGGGTCTGTGGAAGGGATGCACAGATACCATTTTTTGGGAATACGAGTACGAGTACTTGGCTTTCAGTCTGCGGCGATACCGATACTTAATAAAATATGATTTCAATTTACAGGTAACAGCTTTAGTCATTTAATAATTTTTTTTTAAACCAACTAGTTTGGAGTTAAGACCATTTATTTACTATGAAAAACATGTTGTATGCAACATATTACAGAATAAATCATTATAAAAAAAGTTAAGGGCTTTAATCCTAATTCTTATAAATTAAGGCTGGCCGCAGAATTGTTTCGTATGTATTATGGCTCGTTGTGGCGTGAAACTCTGGGCGGTTAGGCCAATTAGCGACACGAGGCTAACAGTGCTTGTCCCAAAAATCTGTGGTGAAACTAAACGCAGTAGAAGTTTAAAAGCAACGGTAAAGGTCTGATTTAAACAACTTTTCTTTTTTTACAATTATTGTACATTTGTTTAAGCCATATCACCGATAGATGATTATACATGCCGAAATAGAAACATTGTGACCACACAGAGCTATATAGTAACTTCAAGAGAAAATTAGAAAAAAAAAATATGTTAGATGTTCAGACTTAATTAGAAGAGTTAAAGTCAACTGAAATATCTGTTAGATGAACCATGAAGTTTCATCCCTACTGCTGAAGCTGTGGCTTATTTGTTACAATTAATTCCATTTTTGTTAACAATCCAAGGATTACAAAAAATCAATATTCGTTATCTATGGAATCAGTTCTTAATTCATGAGAAATCAGCAGGAAGCAGCTCTGAGAATTTGTTAAGAACTATTGAAGGCAAACAAACAGAAGTGATTTGTAGTATGGACATGAGATGCTGATGTCTAATGTAAAACGGAGTCCTCATAAAAAATGTTAACCTCACCATAAAAACCTTAGAGTTGGCATTGTGCACAAAACAGTGCTTGATCACCACTGTTTTTTTCTGTTACCAGCATTACTGTGTTCAGGCGTTGTTCGCATCTGTGACATGTTTTTTTTTTTTTTGTTTGTTTTTTTACCTGTCCTGTCCTACTTCAAAGCAGCCCCATGAGAAGGGAGGTGCTTCGTATGAGTTGGTCAGTTTTGCTCTTTCCAGAGAATTAAAGATATTATATATTGATTATTCCTCTGGATAGAAGCTTTAATTTATTTTATTGATTAGTGATTTATTTCACATTCATCACAATAATTACATTAATCAATCATATAAACATACATCAGGACAGGATGGTGTTAATAAAAAAGGGGAAAGAGGAGAGAAGTAATTGAGGGAAAGAGAAGGTGAGAGGTAATTGTGGGGGAAGGAGTCAGGATTGAGAATAAAAATAAAAGTAAAATAAATAAGATTAGATACCTACCTTAGTACATCCAAGCAGTTCGCATCTATCTTCACATATGCATACAAATATAAATATACACACATAGATACACACAGTTAATGATCTATGCACCAGACAGAAAAATAATAATGATAATAATAAATAAAATTAGTAATTTTATATATATCCCATCACTGGGAAACAGAAACACTCATTCACACTCATACTCTATGGACAATTGTTTTTTCTCAATTCACTTATTCCGCATGTCTTTGGACTTGTGGGGAAACCGGAGCACCCGGAGAAAACCCACGCGATCACGGGGAGAACATGAGAACTCCACACAGAAATGCCACCTGTCCCAGCCGAGCCTAGAACCAGCGACCTTCTTGCTGTGAGACGACCGTGCTACCCACTGCGCCACCGTGATACATATACATATATATATATATACATATATATACATACATATATACATACACATATACACACATACACATATACATACATACACACATTCATACATACACATACACTTAAGTAATTGAATGTTGGAGTGTTACAGGACAGGTGACCTAAACCTCAAGCATTTTGCAGGCTCTTTGTGTGTTGAGGTGAAACGTGCTTTGACCTGCTCTTTTGCTCTGCTCCTCAGCAAACTCAGGCTCTCTGCAGGGGCCTCACACGCCTCAATCCACAGGCAGCAGCAGTATGGCCGAGATGCCTGGAGACCTCAAGCCACTCACACCAGTCTCCACTTCACATGGCCAGGAGACCCCGCAGCCCTCTGCTAAGTCAGCTATGTTTAAGAGCTTCCTTTTTGTCTCATTCCAGACACGCGATCAACAAGAGCTTTCAACCAACTGCAGTTGGCACAAAGATGTTTACACATCAATATGCAGAGTTAAAAATAGTAACTATACCAACATCAATGTTAACTCATTGTGCTTTTGCTAGCTGCCTGGGGTGGAAAAAGATAGAGCTTAAAACTCAAATCATTAACTATTCTAAAAACTTGAGGCCATCCCATATTTAATATCATGTACACATTGCTGAAGCAGTTTCATAGAACAATCTTCCTTTTTATTTAAGATAAATATGATTATTTAAGAACATGCCTTCTATGCAATAAAAGATGTGATGGTTCTAAATTGGACCCCTGTGGAATCTTGTGAGCTTATGAACCTGCTGGGCCTGACATAGGGGTTAAAGAGAATGCTGACATTTTGCTGTGAAGTGTTAAAACCACATTGAAACAATTCTAATAACCCATACTTGTTTGAAATCACTGAAAGCTCAAGACATGTTTCAATGACTTCCGTGCTCGCTGAACCGTGAGTCATCTTGTATCAACCTTGTGGTTCTGTCTTCGCTTTCCTTGTAGAAACAGTGGTATCAGTGTTGAGGATCCTTTCTCAGAAGGCAGTGACCCGGCCTTCCTGAAGCGAGGAGAAGCCAGCTCTAGGGTGGCCTTTGACAGCAGCAAGGATACCTATGGAGCAGTTAGGAAAGGTAAGCTGTAGGGCTGCAACTCGCAAGAAGGAATAACCTTGGTGGTTGTCTAAACCAGCTTCTGCGATCGGTTGACTGGAAAACACTTGTGATACTACTGGCTTTACCTGGAGAAGGAACAACATCCCCTAACAGCACTCCGCTAACAGAACAGAGCTTCAGAGTTTGAGTCTCTATTCTGCCCTGAAAAATCCACATCACTCTTCTACTCTGCTCTGATTCAAACCATCAGCTAATCACAAGATCTGGCTTTTCTGTCAAATAAATCCCTCCGTAACCTGCATGTTAACAAGCTCAGAGATACCTTTTGTATGCAAATGCTTTTAAAGAGGCAATGTTTATTTACTGGCTGCATTCCTTCAAAACCAGGTACTATGTGGGCTACATGGTTTTTTAAGAATATCAAATACAATCTGATTACAATACGGTATTATATTGTTTATTTTATGTCTAACCCATAAAAATGTCAAGCCAACAAATAAATCTTGCATGAGAGAGAGTTAGAGAGCGAGCTGCTCAGTGTTGTTTCACTACCCTCTGCTGTCATCTAGTGTCTGGAATTACAAGGATGTCAAAGGGCCACCAGACAGCTCATGAAAACATGTGTATAAAACAAATTTTGAATGATCATTTTAACCCATTAAGTTGAGAGATAATCTAAGAGTTTATTATTAAATACTTTATCAAACACAAATAATTTTAGCCATGTCTCTCCCAGTATTTCACAAAGTGCAGTGTTGAAGAGTTGTCAATTAAATATTTCCAGGAGCAACATCTGAAAGAAAGAAGTGTGTAAAAAAATTTATAGGAGTTTGCTTTAAGTGTTAACCATCAGTCTTTCCAAACTTGGGTCTGCCATCGGTCACAAGAAGACAACACTGCTTCTTGAGCCTCTAAGGGCTTACATTTAATTCTTAGAGGACCGCAGACTGCTGGTTTTTGTTCCAACCTTTCAACAGACATACCAGCAGTGTCAAACGAGGTAAGAGGAGCCTAGAATCAGGTGTGTTCAGATAAGGCTGGCGCAAAACTGTGCAGGGCTGCAGCCTTCCAAGAATTAAGTTTGAATGAATTTATATTAGTAATATTTAACAAATAAAGAATAAAATCTATTTACGATTTCATTGCTTTATTAAAACCTGTATTTTAAGCAGTCCAAACACTGCAAAACAACCAATAATAAATTCATTAGTATTTCTGTATAGCTCAGTGGCATTAAAAAAGCTGTTAGACAAGGAGACCAAAACCATGGAGAAAGCGGTTAAATTCACTGCCATTTTGAATTCTTATCTTAACCCTTGTGGAGAGTGGTATTCAACAAAATACAAGTAACGAGGGGGATTACATCAAGTCACAAAAAGACCTTTCTAAATGGTTTGTGTTAGTTATTAAGACCCCTGGGTGGATTCTGATTATTTTAGGCAGACACTTTGATTAGCTGTTGTTAGTGTTTTTTAAGCATTGTGGTTATAGACCTTATATATATATATATATGAGAACAAAATAATGTTTATGAAAAAGTTATTTAAACTACAAAATACAATCTCTACAATAATTTAATTATTTTTTGTCAAGCAAAATAAACATCTAAAATACATACAACTTATTTTAATTCCATGTCATGGAAATACTGACCCTCTCTGGCTACAACAGTTTAAAAACTTGATTTAAGGTGAAGTAAATACATAATATTGAAATATTTACACAATAATTATTTGCAGATAATAGTACATTTTGAATTATTAATATTTTTTTTACAGATTATAATACATTTTGAATAGACTCCCTGCTAGGCTGGTTTTAATCCTCGAGGGAAATGTTTAACACGTTAACCTAGATTTCTGGTCCCAAGATTCAGAATGTTGCCCCAAAGAGCTCACATTAACGTCTAATGTGTTAACCGTACAGTTACAGAGATGCTGATTTGGATTTTCCTTCCTTCAACCTAATAATTCTCTGGTTTACAAATCACCTGAAGCTTTTAAAATAACGCAAGGCCACAACTACTTGAGTGTTATAACAGATAGAGAGTGTTGCAAGTTAAGCAACATTCTTTTCAGATTGTTTCAACACTGATAACAAGCTTTGCTGTAACTTGAAATCACCTTTCTGTGCTCGTTGACTCTTTCTTCAGGTGGCCTGGAGTCCTTTGTCCCAGGGCAGATGCCAGGCAGTGGCATGCAGGACATGTATTCCCGAGGACCACCTTCTGGGATTGGCATGGGCTCAAGACCTCAGTACACCTGCAACCCTGCTTTTGAGCGGAGGTATGGCCGAATGCAGAAAAGAACAACAATTTAGAACTTAGCAAAAGGAGGCAGCATGGCAACCATGGAAAGGGGAGAGGAAGAGACCAGTTCCACACTGTTACCACAAAGTTGGTAGCATGAAATTATTCAGTGGAAGTAATGGGTCAACCCCACACCATGATCTCACCTCGACCAAACTTTACACTTGGCACCAGGCAGTCAGACAATAGCTGTTCTCCTCGCAATTTAAAGATATCCATTAGATTTACAAAGTGATGCAAAATGGGATTATGTGGCTAATTTTACTTTTATTAACAGTCACTTATATTGCATATTGGTTCTTGTACACCTTCAGTATATTTGTTTCTATATGTGAAGGTTTAAGCCTATGTTGACTGGCAACAGTCTGTTAATGTGTGTTTCAATTTATTTAATTCTGTTAGTATTCACTGTGCTGTGCATCACATGTAGGGGAACAACCTAGTTTATATAATCCCTAAATACATATACATACCCTTAAAATAATCCCTCACCTGTCTTATGAGAGGTGAGATTTGGAACGATTCTTTCGACTCAGCTTCTTTTCCCCTACCTTAGATCAATAAATCGACCGCCTTACTGCACCGATACGCCTGTCAATCTCACGCTCCATTCTTCCCAAGATGCTTGACCCCTCTACTTGAACCTCCAACCTGGACTTAGCAAACTACCCTTTTCCAGTTGAGAACCATGGCCTTGGATTTAGAGATACAGGTCCGTGCTGCTTCACATTCAGCTGCAAAACTCCCCAATACCTGCTGTAGGTCCTGGCCTGAGGGAGCCAACAAGACAACATCATCCGCAAGAAGCAGAGATGAAATTCTGTGGTCCGCAAACTGGACCCCCTCCAGCTGCTGGCTCTCTCTAGAAATATATAAATATATCCAGAAAAAATAAACATAATGAACAAATGGAGCAAATTATTGGTGCAATAATTGGTGACAGAGAACAGCCTTGCCGGAGTCCAACATGAACCGCAAAGAAGTCTGACTTTCTACTGGCAATGCGAACCATGCTCCTACATAGGTTGTACAGAGCCCCCACGAGGGACACAGTTGAAAACCTTCTCTAAATCCATGTGGACGGGTTTATCAAAAAACCCATGAGCCCTTAAACATGCTGGAAAGATTATAGAGTTGGTCCAGTGTTCCACAGACTCCATCCATGTATTTCTGGATCTTTCTTTGTACACTGGTGAACAATATTGTTGGGAGAGGAAGAGCCAAGCTCCAAACTGTTCCCACAAAGTTGGCATGATCTCACCTCTACAACACTTGGCACAAGGCAGCCAAACAAGAACCGTTCTCCTCGCAACTTCCAGATGTCAATCTGATTTACAATGTGACGCAAAATAAAGTGGCAGGTTTTACTTTTGTTTACGATCATTTATATTTTCTTACAAACTGACAGTTGACTGTGGAATAGCGAGGAAATTTGAGCTTGCATTCACGCCCAATATTTTTGGCGTACATATGCGTTATTCGGTCGTCTCACAGCAAGAAGGTCGCTGGTTCTAGGCTCGGCTGGGGCAGGTGGCATTTCTGTGTGGAGTTCTCATGTTCTCCTCGTGATCGCGTGGGTTTACTCCGGGTGCTCCGGTTTCCCCACAAGTCCAAAGACATGCGGAATAAGTGAATTGAATAAGAACGATTGCCCATAGTGTTAAAGTGTGAATGTGTGTGTGAATGTTTCCCAGCGATGGGTTGCGGCAGGGAAGGGCATCCGCTGCGTAAAACATATGCCAGTGAGTTGGCGGTTCATTCCGCTGTGGTGACCCCGAAAGGGAATAAAGCCGACATGAAGATGAATTAATGAATGAATATGCGTTATTTCACACAGATAATAAATACACAGATACACAAAAACTCTGCACAAGTTCACAAATAACATTTCTGTATCCGTAACCTTCCCTTAGCCAATTGTTAATTAATTTTTATGTTCACAGGCCAGACCATGTCATGGACACAGAGGCAGGGATTGTTACTACTGGACATCAGAACTTGGTTCCCTCCAGTGCGGATCCCAGCATGTTCTCCAGCAGCAGATACAGCTCTCATCAGAGGTCAGAAAATGTTGTTAATGGAGCTGCACAAATATATCCTTAGAAGTTATATTACACAATTTTCTGTTTTACTGCAGGCACAGCCACGATGGATACGGGCAGCAGTACCCTCACAACATGCCATACTCTACTCACGGCATGTATCTGCAACAGCAGGTCAGGAACCATGAAGGTCTAATAATACTCTGTTTAAGAATTTTATTTTAATTTATTTCATTGTTTAATTTTCTTAAATAATGTCTGTTTTGACAAGGACACAGGGGAGATAGAGTTAGCAGAGATATTACATTTAGAAATGAAATATTTTGAACATGCAGAAAGATTTAAACAACATGCAGGAGATTTAATTAAAATTTTAGCGGATAGTAAAATAAAGCTCCATTCCTTCCAGCGTAATACAGCTCTAATCCACAATGGAGAGCTTTTACCGTGATCTTTGGAGGAGGAGTTTGGTTTCCAACATGAATGAATGATGAAGGTGTGAGGGATGTAGTTCGAGCTGAAAGATTTTTTTAGTACCGGCTAAAAGACTTGCTTTCAAAACGACTCGTGTCAACGACTCTGACAACACTTTGTTATTAAAAAAAACTACAACTTGCACTAAGCACATTTAAATTCAATTATCTAACTAGGTGTTTGTAGGTGTTTCACATCACATGATAGCTCAAAACATCCAAAAGTAAAGCACCAAAAACATTTACTTTCAGGACTGTGAATTTTTCTCATTTAACATTTAACCGTTTTTCAGTGAAACAGAGTTTGGTAACAAAAAATTGTCTACAATAGCATTTTACTGGATGATACAAAAAGTAAACTGGTCTAAACTGCAGTACAGAAGTATCAAACACCTTTTAATTTAATTTAAATAATGAAAAGGAATTTTGCTGAGATTTGGATTTCAAAACTGCTTACACAAACAATGATAAAACAGCCCTATATGCATTTACTCAACAACAGTACAATGAATTCTCAGGTTCTATCAGTATTCAGAAGGGTTTTGAGATATTGGGCTTAATCTTAGTTGCATTTCATGTACCGAATCCAAATAGAAGCTATTTGTTTTTTAAAATGAGATAAAAAATATCTAAGCTTTTCAAAACATATCACATGAGAATTAGAATTCCTTATTTTTGACCAAAGTGTCAAATCAAATGTTATAATTGCAAGGGCATAGTATGTTACAAATGAGAATGTAATTTATGATATTATGTGTACTTTATAAAAACAGTACCTTTTATGTCTCTAGGGTTATAAGAGGCCTGGAGAGAGCATGTACGGGCCTCCTGCAAAGCGACATGAAAGCGACTCTTATGGGATGCAGTATGGTGGCCAGCAGCCTGATATGTATAGCCAGTATGGTTACCCAGAGCGGAGACCCATGCAAAGCCCAATCCCATACCCATATGGACGAGAACACATGCAGGCTGGAGGCCAGGGACCTTCACAACACAGCCTGATGAGCACTGGACCTCAGCCATCATCTAACTCCATTATAGGGCCTCAGGGAAACATGTGGCACCCCAGACATGACATGGTGTACCCTTATACCTCCCGACAGGGCCACGGGTACACATACACTTCCATGAGCCATGGAGATGATCAAGGCATCAGGAGTAATCAGGACAGTCACGGGCCCAGTCAGCGCCAGTCGTCCTACCCACCACACTCGTCTTCCAGCTCCATGCCTCCTATGACAAACCGGCAACCACCTTCTTCATTCCAGTCTCCACCAGCCATGCTAAACCATATATCCCGAGTTCCAAGCCCTTTGCCTTTCCCTCGGCCAGTTGGTGGCTCACCCACTAAAGGTCTGATGATGGCATCTATGAAGCAGATGCAAAAACCAGGTGGCTTAGCGTTTATGCCAAGTTCTCAGGGTAGTGTGCAAGGTTTCCAGACAAGGGATGCCAGTTACCCACAGGACTCTGTGGAGGCCACGCAGCCTCTGGTTAAACCTCGCAGGAGGCTAACTTCAAAAGACATAGGTATGACACTTTTTTCAAGAAGTAAATAATATCTGCAAGTTCTGGATTCCTCAGGGTTTTAACCGTGCTCTTTTCTTCTAGGCACCCCCGAGGCTTGGCGTGTGATGATGTCACTAAAGTCTGGTCTGTGTGCTGAGAGCACATGGGCGCTAGATACGATAAACATCTTGCTTTATGATGATTGTACTGTGTCTTCCTTTGGCCTGTCTCAGGTAAGTCATCTGCATAGCATGGCCTAAAGATTTTGTCATCTTCTGTAAGTCTCATGTCATCGTTTGTCTTTTGCTTCTCTAGTTGCCTGGTTTCTTGGAACTCATTGTAGAATATTTCAGAAGATGTTTAATAGAGATCTTCGGCATCCTGGAAGAATATGAGCTTGGGACAGAGGGTCAGAAAATTCTTCTTGGTTTTTGTACAGACCCAAATGAAAAACTGCAGTCTCCCAATCAAGACCTAAATGATCAACCCAAACAAGAACCCAAGGAGAAGTCATCAGATCTTGAATGTGAGGGCCCACAGTCCAGCAGCTCGGTACAAGGTCTCACTGTTGGAATAATGCAAGAGTCATCAGCAGGTGATGAGGACATGAGCACCATCTCAGATCAGTGCCCTTCAAGGGAGCCTTTACCTAAGCAAGCCAGTAAGTATGACAAGCTCCCATTGAAGATTGAAGAGAGAGAGGCAGAGATTGATTCTGTGGAGGATTGCTCAGAGATTCTCGGCCTGGAGTCAAAGTTCACCAGTGGCCTGATACACTGGAAAGCAGGTGGAGGGGACTCGACTGCCCACATTCAGATACATTTTGAGAAATGTGAGGAAGAGGAACAACCCTTTGAGAATCGAGAGACTTTGCAGAGTGATCGAAGGGAAAAAGTGGAAGAGGAGCCCGGGAGTAGAAAGGAGCTGAAAAGAGAGCCCCTCGACCCCCCCGAATGAAAACCGGACAGACTTGGGAAATTCCTATGTAGGCTCCACATCAGCTGAAACGGAAACCTGCCCCTCCCATGCTTGTGGGATTCCCTGCACAATGTTTCTCTCTGAAGATGAGCCGCAGTGCTGGGATGAAGCTCCTCTGTCAGTAGCCAAAAGCTGGCAAGATGAGTCGGCAAAGCGGTGCATGTGCGTGTCCAATATCATTCGAGGACTCTCTTTTGTGCCAGGGAATGACAGTGAACTGGCTCAGTACCCAGGGTTAGTACTCATTCTCGGAAAACTTGTGCTTCTGCACCACAAACACCCAAAGAGAAGAAGGATGCCACCAACATACCAGCGAGAGGAAGAGCGAAGTCTGGCTTGCAGCAAGGACGAATGGTGGTGGGACTGCCTGGGGGTTTTACGTGAAAACACGTTGGTTACCCTCGCCAATATTTCAGGAAAGCTAGACCTGTCTATTTATCCAGAAAATATCTGCCTTCCAATCCTAGATGGGCTTCTCCACTGGATGGTGTGCCCTTCAGCAGAAGCCCAAGACCCATTTTGCACAGTTAATGGCTTTTCCTCGCTCACACCACAGAGGCTGGTGCTGGAGTGTTTGTGCAAACTCAGCATACAGGACCCCAATGTGGACCTTCTCCTAGCAACCCCTCCCTTTAGCAGACTGGAGCGCCTCTTTGCTACTCTGGTGCAGCATGTCGGGGAGCGGAAGAGTCAGGTGTGTCGTGAGATGGCTGTAGCCGTTCTCTCTAATCTTGCACAGGGAGACCCAATCGCTGCCCGAGGTGTTGCCCTACAGAAGGGCAGTGTCGGAGCCTTGTTAGGCTTCCTTGAGGACAGTGTTGCAATGGCCCAATACCAGCAAAGCTCCCATAGTCTTCTGCACACGGGTCACTCCAGCCAGTCTGAGCCTCCCAGCATCAACATGATGTGTCGTGCAGCAAAAGCCTTGCTAGCCATGGCTCAGGTGGAAGAGAACAGGCCGGAGTTTGTGCTCTACGAGGGCAGGCTGCTTGATATCTCATTGTCCTCCATGCTAAACTCGGGAGTTGCGGCCATCTTATGCGAGGTACTGTTTAAACTTGGCCGCTCGTAACATCAACAGAAGTTGGAGCCTATGCTGCCATTATTCCGCAGGGAAACACGGCCGAGCCTCAGAGATCACACGGAACTATCTGTGTTATTTTTTTATTTGAGAAACTGAACACACATTGTGTGAAAGAAATTGTTTTTACATACAAACAAATCTATAGATAATATATTTAGCTCCCTGCCCCATTTCATAGTTTTGAGATTCTTTTGAGATTTCTAACAGATTTTAATACATATATTTAATAGTTGGCCTTTCTGTATTTCGTTGTGTATTGTTTTGTTTCACCTGTGGATTTTCTTATCAGGTGTCTGTTACTGAGTGTTTTACTCTGAATGTTATTGTTCTGATGCAGTGTTTACTTGTTTTTTTCCCCTGGAATGCAGATTTATTTAAATGTTGAGACATATAGATAGATGTTTGTTGCCTATAAGTAAAAACAAAATCTGATTTTAAGATGGAAGTGAATCCAAGCTCAGCTCTGTGCAATAAGTTTTACTGGTTTGGTGAACGAGTAGCAGAATGTGAATGGGCACCTGTGTTGCACTGTTTCACCACACCAAGAGACAAGAGTAGATTCCCTATTGATTCTTTCACAGAGCGTCTTCTCTATGATGGAGAGCTGGATGGAGATGGAGAGAGTGTTTGGCTGCACCTATCCTCTGTACCAATAGGTTGCTTTGTACAAAGGTACAATGTACATGGTGAACTCCTTTCACTTCAGGATAAAAAGTATTGCACAAATTGACTTGTTAAAGAAACATGCTTTTGACATGATTGAATAGTCTTTGTTTGAGATGCGGATGGTGCTCAGAAATGTAGGAGGAGGTTTACCCGTCAGGCGTTTCAACAAATGATTGGAGCTGCTTTTTTCATGGCCTTAAATATTAGTTACAGCTGTGTTGAAATGCTGTGGATACACACACTGTTCTTGCATCAAGAACCTATCTCCGGTGAACATTCACAAAGGCTTGTGATGGAGCTCCCCCTAAAGGACTCAGATGTAGGAATTGAGGCGGCGCCTAATAACAGAACTCGTTGTGAAAGTAAAGCCAAAATGACTTTTATTTAACTCCATTTTATTTGATGACCACTGTGTATTATCGTCTTTATACATGTTTCACATGTTAAAAGTAAATATAAATCAAAGTCGGTGCAGCACTGTCTATATAATTATTCAGTCATGTGTTTGTCAAGAGTGAAAGGATTGGAAAACAAACTCAAAGTCTAACATTTTTCTAACATCAGTTCATTTTTTATAGTGGAGTCTTTCTTTGGTGACAAATTCAGCATCACTGGGACAAACAAAACATCGAGTGATGCTCTGTGTAGTTCTGCAGAAGCCATCCAGATGATTTTCATCCCAGACAATGTCTATTAAAAATCACCAGTTAAAGGAAACAAGAGTACTACCAAGCTGTTGAGTTTTACTTGGGAAATATGACATTTTTCTTGCCAGAGGTCAATAATAATAATAATAATAATTTACAACATTTACATGACATTTTTCTAGACATTCAAAACAGCTTGAGGTGGTGTCTCGCAATTTTCCACGCAACGCTGCTGGTAAGTTCATCACAATTTTTTTCATAATTATCATCAGAGTTACTGTAAAGAAATAGCTTTTGAAGTGCAGGAAATGAAGTGGCAGCCTTCTGCGCTCCCTGCTGATGAACATTTGGAACTGACTGAACTGTAGTAGGGGCTGGAGCGAGCAGATTTTCATTCACTCCCAGGGAAACAAAAGCCCAACTTTACAACCGAAAAAACCCACATTTACCGCATTGATTGGATGAACAATCTGAGGGGGTTTATTAGAGATCAAGCACAGATGGTGCAAGAACTTTTATTTGACACACTTCCATGACGACTAGCTACGGCCTTTCTGAGCCTCCTCTACCCTTCATATGAAACCTATGGGTGATGTCACACGTGGTACATCTATGTTATAACTTGTCAATGCAAGAAGCATTTTTACATGAGTCAAAATAGGTAAAAAGAGTTTATTTGGTGGATCAGAAATGACGAGAACAAGACTTCAGCACTTGGTAAGTGCCCCCACTCAAAAATGTTAAATAACCTAAAGATGAAAAGAAAAATCATTGTCCTAGTTGTCATGAAGATCAAAAATAGTTTAAACATGTTTTTTTCAGCTGTAAAGTTGTTCATTTTTAACATGGGTGTTAATGAAAATCTGCTCCCGTCCAGTCCTAGGCTCTACAAAGTTAGTCGAGGCATTACAATTCTAGTCAATTCCTATTTCGCAATGAGAGGGAAAGAGGGAGGCTATCACTCTAACATGCTCAAAATGTCCAGATTTACATATAAATATGCTAAAACAGCTTTTTTTAAGAGTTCAGAGCTTGCTTTAAGCATTTAATACATATTATTTTGTCATTTCCTGGAAAACCAATGCACCGGTGATTCATTGGTGGTGGGCAGAGCGCCTCCAAAAAACACTCAAAACCATAAACATTGCATTTATTGTGAAACATTTTTCAGGGACATTCACACAATTTTATTGTATTAAAATGTAAGCTTTTAACCTGATCGTTTACATATTGTTAATTAATAACCTAATCAACATTTCCTCTGAAATACACAAAAAAGTTATAATTTTACCTTCGAGTCATAACATTTTTTTATTCATTCATTTACAACTATTACTTTTTTTGTTAAAATATGTTTAATTAATACCAGATACATGAATTAATAAGAATGCTTTGTTCTTTAAAAAAAGTAAAGCGAAGAGTATATTATTTAACAATGATTTTGTGTTCTGAACTGGCACCCACTGAGTCATAATTTTATATATACAGCTGTGAGTAGAAATAAGTTTGACACATCTGTCCTAACCAGAAATAAGAGATTAACAACTTATGATGACACAGCCACCAGCCATTCTTTCTTCTTTTTTATACATTTTATATTATTTCTGTCCTGAAAATCATGAAAGATTAACATCTGAATAGATTGTCAAAGAATATGAAATCCAAATCTATAGAACACTATTAAACATGTCCTATGAGCAGGGTTTAATGTTACAGATCACTCCGCTCATGGGTCGCAGAGTTCCGGTGTCTTTAATTTCAAAAGACTGTCCAGGAACCAGACTGAACTCAAATCTCTGAAGCAGCTTAGCCAGCACAACTTTAGCCTCCATCTGAAAGTGGGAAGATTACAGAATCATTCAAATGAAACACATGAAATGCATATTATCCAATGTCTCTAAGTATTATTCAAAAAATGTTCCTGAGTTTCATCACCTGTGAGAAGACCTGACCCAGACAGATCCGGGGACCAAGGGCAAAGGGATAGTAGCAGAAATAAGGCCTAGTGGATAAGAACACATTTGGTTCGCTGGTATTTTTTTCATAAAGATACACTTATACTGTGTTTTAAAATATCTCAATTACACAAGCATTGGGAGCAGTCCAACTGAGAGGATGTGATATAATCTTAACCCTCAAGCAACACTCGGAAACCTCGAGAAGAGGACCAGCAGGGTCCAAGGGTACAACAGTAAGGATTTGCTGCCGTTTTCAACAGAAGCCAGGAGATAACATTTCTACCTAGAACAACTTCTGAACCTTACTGGTGGATTCTTCACAGCCTGGGATTTCTCTATCAGAGACTGATTATCAATACATGGATGACACACTCCATGGCACCGTTTGTAAAGGAATGGTCTGAACTTGAGCGGTTCGGTTTTAATTCAATTCAAGACATGTTTGTCCCATATTTCGGAGCTGCCCCTGCTCTCTACCAGGCTGATGATTGGAAGACACATATGACCCCACCTATTAGAAGCATTACAGAACTTTTGCCTCAGAGAGCCATATTCAGGAGAGCAACGCCTAGTTCTCCTTCTGGCGGTCATCAAAATCGTAACATAAAAAGATTCTAAGATACAGAAAGGTTCAGGGGTCTGTACCATGAACGTGGCTGAACAAACCGGATTGAATTACCGGATTGGTTTTGATTGTACAAAACCGAATCATTTTAATCATGCTTGATCAGCACCATGAAGAGCTCATCAATTTTCTTTGTCGAGTAAGGCCTTGACCCTGAAGCTCTGATTAGTACACGAGTGCGTGCGCGTAAAAGAACTAATCAGACCCGCCCTCCCACATCAGGGGGAAAAGCACACAAAGAATTTCAGAGCTTCTCGCTAATTCCAATATGTTTCACTTTTTAATCTAATATAGTAAAGTTCCGTGAATGCAATTTCGGGAGGAGCGATCAGATAATTAGCGAAAAATCTACAGGTGTTTCCAATCCCTCTGCTCGCTCAAGAGATAAAACCGTAACCACTCCACTTCCAATTCGACGATGAAATGCAAAATTCCCTCCGCCCACCCCTGTCTCCACATCTCATGGGGGGGGGGGGGGGGGGGGTTCTCGGGCCCGGATCTCTTCTCGCCTCGAGGCCCTCCCGTGGACAGCTCGCCCAGTACGCTTATCTTAATCTCGCCACATACGCTTGCATTTTCTGGGCTAATTCTATGTAAGCGAACTCGTGAAAAAGTGTTTGTGGTTGTGTTACAAAATAATTTAAATGCTAAAATCTCTCATTTTATGTATAATTAGTTTTTCTTTTTCGGAAGATGCAGATAAATTGAGCAGTATAACACCTTTTTATATTTAGCTGTATAACACCGTCTGAGGTACAGGAGGGCAGGCCTTCTGCATGTCACATTTTGTAAGTGTGAAGAAGCTCGAACCTGTATCCCTCATGCAGAAACGTGTCAGCAAAATGCTAACTCGTCTTGTAAGTGCTTGTCCAACAGTTTGCTAACCTTAGCTGGCTAACCAGTTAATCCAACTTCATGGTACAGCCCCCTGGAGGTCAAGATCAAAACTTAAACAGATTCTAAGATACAGAAAGCAATGCGAGATATCTCATTTGTGTTTTGTTGAGGGTAAAGATGACAAGTCAGCATGGCTTTATAGGAAACATTTGTATCTATAAGCAATATTCAAAACCAAACCAAGAAAAAGACGCTCTAAACATTCCACGCATGTAATCAATAGTTATTACTGTTATTGTTTTCAAATCTGAAATAAGAGACAAAAATATTCCAAGTGTTGCAATCTGCACATAACAGAATTTCTGTAGTTATTGGTTAAAACGTTTAAGTTGCATTTCAGGAGTACAGTTAAGTAAAAGGAAATAATTTACCACTGAAATAAATTTCATAGTTTCTTTGTACTTAGTCTTTGTACCCACATCACACTTCACAATTGCAAATAAATCAAAGACAGATTTGGTTGGTCAGATACTTACTTTGGGGCACTGGGATCAAATCTCTCAGGATCAAACTTCAGTGGATCTTTGAAAAACTTCTCCAGTCTTTGGGAGACGTAAGAACTTAACTATATGAACAATATAAAAAAAATCACCAAATAATAATGTCTTTCATAACTATGAATGAAAAATACAATGACGTATGAATACTTGCATTCACATCAGCATTCAAAATCAACAAAAAACGTTCAATGTGATGATCATTATGAGCTGAGACTTCTTTCCTCTTTAAGTAACTTTCTCAATCTTTCACAGCATTTCTGAAAATATACTTCTACTAAAATCTAATCTACTTCTCACAATGATCTGTGTTCTCTCAACAACACTTTTTTCACTCCATCACTCACCAACACTGTAAAAACAGGTTGACCTTGAAAATTAACAGCAACATTAAGGTGTTTTTTTTTTTTTTACAAAAACCATGTTACTTAAAAATGGGATATTTAATTCTGAACATTACTTGCACTCCATTACAAGACTCCATTGCACACCTTTGCACACATTCTGTAATTTTCACATTCATGACCAGATTTAAAAATGCTGAATTCTCTTTTCTCCATTGACAAAACTTTTAGGATGACCTTGTTTTTTTTAAATAATAGCCTTATGAAATTCTCATAAACATTTATTATAGCAAAATTGCTTTTCAAAATAGATTTTTACTTATATATTGTTTTATTTCATGTTTTATATTTTATTTCCAAAGTGTACATTTAAATTTCATGCAATTTCATGAAATGTCCACTCTTTTTAAAGTATGTTTGTGTTTGATTGAATGCATGCTATATCCTCTATATTTTAGTTATTCATAAAATAATGTTTATACATTTTCAACAGTACCTGCCGGCCATCAGCTAATGGTGAGATTCACTGAAGCCGTCACGCCCGTTACCAGCCAAATATATTTCTTAACGCTCATGGAAACACTTTAAAAAAATATTTTAAAAAACATGAGATTACAGCCAGAAAAAAGAAAATTGCATTAATATACCTCCTCACCATTTTGGCTCTTCAGAAAGAGGAGGTTTCAAATTTACATTTATTTAAAGCATTTACACAATTAAGAGATATGATAATATAACAGCATATGTTCATCATTTTGAAATTTTATTTAAGAAATCAACAAAGTTTAAAAAAGAATATTAACATTTTATCAGAAGAGGTAAATGGGACAAATCTGCCAAGGAGCTACTTTTCCATCCTGTAGATGGTGCAAAATATTTGATAATTACAAATTACATTTTCAAAACCATCAAAAAAAAAAAAAAAAATATGAATCGCAAACAGCAATCCTTAAAATAATGAGTTAATTGTTAATTTCTTTTTTTCATATTATAAAATAAATTATTAAAATAAAATAGTCATATAGTTCAGCCTATGCTGAAAAGATGATACCAATACTTATAGATATTTAAAGATGTTTAAAACCATAAAAAGGATAAAAACACTGAGTTGTTTTAGATGGCTATATTACGAAAAATAATTTTCAATCCTTTAAAAAAATATATAAGATAATTGCTATACTTTTTGCTACAGACAAACACCATCTCCATCAACCCTGTAAACATGTTAGGACTTTTATTTTTCGGCACACTCTTGAACATAATTAATTGTATCTGAACGAGAGGTTTGCAGAGCTCAGTGATTCTGAACTATTTGTGTGTATGTTCTCTGTACGTACGCTTTTAATAAGAACTTCATACACATATTACACGAGGCCCCCGGTCAACTGATGCTTCCATTCTCCACATGTCTGCAATCTGCTTTGTTCTTGGACAGTAGGGCAGTTGTGGTCTTGTGGATAAGGAGATAATCAGAATTGTAAACAGAAGGTCGCCGGTTTAATCCCCAGATCCACCGAGTTGAAGGTGGAGTGAGTGATGAAACACTTGCTCTCCATCGTCAACAACCACAGCTGTGGTGTCCTCGAGCAAGGCATCAGTTGGCTGATGCCCACTTTGGCTGCCCACTGCTCCGGGTGTGTGTTCACAGTGTTTGTTCACTGCTGTGTGTGTACACTGGGATGGGTTACATGCAGAGCACAAATTCCAGGTATGGGTCACTCCATATCTGGCCAACTGTTCACTTTCACTTTTCCACTTTAACTTAATCTCTGAGTTTAGTAGCTAAGTGTGACCATATCGTAGATCTTCTCAAATTTCTTAGAGCATCAAACTCAAATAAGTGAATTTTTGCAAGAAGTGTGCATCGGTTTGAAGTTGTAGATGTTTTCAGAGTTTGGGTGGCAAGGATCAACAGCGCTTTGTTTTATACTTTTATTATATTTTTCTACAATGTAAGCCCTGTTCTTTTACTAGCCTTGTTATCATTTTTACTTATTCATCATTCATTCATCTTCATGTCGGCTTTCTGTCCCCTTTCGGGGTCGCTACAAGCGGAATGAACCGCTAACTCTCTGGCATATGTTTTACGCAGCGGATGCCCTTCCAGCCACAACCCATCGCTGGGAACATTCACACACACATTCACACTTTAAACACTATGGGCAATCGTTCTTACTCAATTCACTTATACCGCATGTCTTTGGACTTGTGGGGAAACCGGAGCACCCGGAGAAAACCCACGCGATCACGGGAGAACATGAAACTCCATACAGATACCAACCGACCCAGCCGAGCCTAGAACCAGCGACCTTCTTGCTGTGAGACGACCGTGCTACCCACTGCTCCACTGTGCCGCTATTATTCATCATCATAATTGCAAAAATTATTTCTTCATTTACATTGTGTTTGCCAGCTGGTGTTACTTACAGCTACAGAACACCCTGCTGGGATTTTCACGCCGTTTATGATCATATCCTCGTGAAGATAGCGATTGGTTCCGGGAGCAGTGGGGTACAGACGCAGGGTCTCCTTCAACACCTGAGGCATTGAATCACACACAAATTCAGTCAAATGGATGAACACAAAACAAGAGTTGCGTGAGGAAAAAACTCAACAAACCTGAGACAAGTAGGTGAATTTTCCAAGGTCTTCATATGAAATGCCTCTTTTTGTACCTAGAACTTCATCCACCTCCGCTTTAGCACTAAACATGAAACAAAACTTGGTCATTAAGCATCATTATAACAGACAGATAAATAATCCAAATTACCGCTTATAAATCTCAGGATTTCGTCCCAGTTCCATGATTGCAAACGAAAGCTGGTTGGCTGTTGTCTCCTGACCTGGAAAAAAAATAAACTGCTCTCCATCCTGAGGTTTATCAATACCACACGCAAACCTCAAACTGACCAGCAATGAAGAAAGTCACAAAATTGTCCAGCATCTGCTCTGCATCTTTAGTGCTAGTGACTTTTTCCTCCTCTGCAGAAAAACACGTCAAATACAAGCTATTATGTTTCTAGTCAAAGTACACATTTGAGAAAATGTATTTCACCTTGAAATAGCAAACCACATGTCATCAACTAGAATCAATTATACTCAATCATATCACAATTGTGTTTTCAAATCCAACCAGAATCAAGCTTTTTTTTTAACCAATCAGAATAAAGTATTCTCTAACCAAGCCATCACAGACTATTTTAGTTTAGACTTGAATATATTGTCAATTACAAGTATTTAATGTGTGGGAGAATGATAACAGAATTCTCCTCTTCAGCAGGTCTCCTGCAGATCTTCACCACTCTACCAACATATTACTGTAAAGGCCAATCTATACGTGTGCGTCAAGGCTAAGAATGTCCCTTTGCTAAGGCTGCGCATAAGGTATGCGCATACACATAACACGGTGCTGAGCTCGCTGGGAAGCCTGCCTCGCACCTCTGAAATTCTCTAACCTTTCATCAAGGTTTTGCAGAGCGCATGCTCCGTGATTAGTCGAGGTGCAGCAGAGCAAGTGCTTCCATTCTCTTTCTCATCTTGCGTGTGTGTTAAACACTAAATGAGGGAAGTCAAACTTTGGCAACGAGGTAAATAATCTTCCTTTGTTGACTAAGTTATGTTTTGGCTATGAAGCAGTTAGCATTGTTGGCACAGCATGTTGTAATATCGATCAGAGTAAAGATGCAGCTTCTACACCAGAGGCAGATGCATGTATGGATTTGTACGTACACAATGTATGATGAGGTAAATGTAACCGGTCCTTTATTAGCATTGTTTTTGTTAGCATGTTAGCATCATGAGTGCATCGACAGCGTGCGACGCAGTGCAGAACTTTAGAGGCTTTTGTTGACAAATGAGTGCGTGCGGCGTGCGCAAAGGTCGGTTTGTAGGCTTGAGACACGACTAAAGATTGGCCTTAAAATAGTCTGTACAGCGCAGTAAGTAGGGCATCATTCAGATAGATAGATTGGTGGCATGAATTTGTTAAATTGGCACAACGTGTATTTCCCTTTTACCCAATCAGAGGAATGAACTGAAGTGAGACTTATTCAACAAGCTGATTGGTCAAACACATGCAGCATCTTCAAAATATGTCTCAATTTGCTTCCAGAGTGACACTAAAAACTCATCACATACATACATTTCACGACCTGTTCAGATTTTTCTGTTTTCTGAACATATTTTTCAGAAGCAGTATTTTAACATGAAGGGCAAAACTGTTGGGTTCAATCTTAGGCAACTATACCTGCTGTCTTAAGGATTTGTGTGAGAATGTCCTGAGGAATGTCCTCTCCATTTTCTATAGCTCTCTTCCTGTTTTCAATCCATTTTTCTCCAGTTTTACGAAGGAGCTCGGTCGCATCTCTTACTTGCTGAATAATCTTCCAATTCTTTGGGAAAAGCTTAACATATAAACAGATGATGAAAAAACTATAGGCATTCAAATCCGTCACAATTGGGCATCAAAGAAAGAGATTCACAGTAGAACCATATCATCCTGGATTGATAAAATTACCTTCACTCCTTCAACTGAAATAATCCCTTTTGATAGTTACTTATTTCCCTTTCTACTATTTGGATGTAGGAATAAAAACCCATTTGATTCGTTAGAGTATGTGGTTTATAAGTGCAAACATCTTACCCTGAAAAATGGGTCCCTGAGATACAACACCATCCCCTTTAAACAAAGCTCTACTGCATTCTGGAAAGGGCTTTCGGTCTGAGTCAAGAAATTCAAATATTCCAAAAGCAGCCTGTGAAAGAAATAATCATCAGGGCTGCCGTTTCAAAGTCTCATAACAGGGGGGAATAGGACAGAAAAACCTTGCAAATGACATCTAGTGTCACACAGTTGACCAGGTCGTGCATGACGACAGGTGTTTTTTGGTTTGAAACTTCATCCAGTTTGTCCATTAGGCGCTCTGACATCTCATTAAAGGTGTCCATCAAACTTCGTAAGTATCTATATGGTAAGAAAGAAGATAAAGGGTATCAGGAGGCTTATTCTGGGCAGGATATAAGCCAACAGAAATTGATTAGTGGCTGTGAGTGCGGAATGATATTAAAGTGAGAAATAAGTCTGAACAGCTAGGTCACATTTATCCAACTTTAATAGATAAAGTTTCAGGAAGAGTCCAAAGATGCATTTGAAGCTTAATGAAGTCGTTGTTCACGAGCACTTTTAACGCCGCTTCCAGGAGTATATATCGTAATATGTGTTCTTTTCCATCTCGATCTTTTTCCTAATAATGTTTAACAAAAAGTTGGCTCTGATCAGATATTTGCACCCACAAAGCATCAAGCGTACCCTAGAACAGATGTTTCAGTGTTTATGTCTGTTAGCAGTGCATTGTGGGGGGCGTAGTTTCCTCTTCTGAGCATATATGTCTCATTGGAGCTACATTTTCTTCACAGAGGAGGGAATAGCAGTCACATATTATTTGTAATGTGAATAAATCCACCAAAAGACAGTATAGAGCAGATAAAGCAGTGGCAGCACCTTCATAGTGGAAGCTCTAAAGTGCCATTATTGGGATTTTGAAAGGTTTCTTATTTGGCTTTGAGAATCTCCAACAACAGGTTGACAGACAACCAAGGTTAAAAAAAACTTTAGTTGTCTTTAACTATCAATTTGCATATGTTGTTTAATATGTTTAATATGCATTTAAGCCTGTGTCACATTGGGGCAGATAAAGAGGTAAAAGAGCAGCTTCACTTGCATCATGCAAAGGAAGGGTTTACTATGAACAAATCAATAAATGAATCATAGGGCAGTCACTGAATAATCACTGAACACTCCAGGGAGCTTATGCCATGCCTTGTTTAACATGCCTTGTTCAACAGTTAAAAAATGTCTAGTGAGCAAAACCCAGAGAAAAACCCACTTGGATCAGGAACCTGACTAACTTTTGTCATTACCTAAAGCTGGATAAATAAAATGGCTATGTTCTTAAACAATTCTAGATAAACTTTTGATGATTAATTAAATACAACTGATCATGTTATTTTGCATCCAACAGCTCCTTGTGTCTAAGCATAATTTATAATTTCAGTGATGTTCTGTTTGGACTCACGAGCTACTGAAGGCAGGATCCATAATCCGTCGCTGCCTGTACCAGACATCATGGTCCATAGCTGTGATCAACCCATTCCCCAAGAACCTGGAAGATATAGTTACGGTTATTGATCAAGACAAAAACAAATCTTTCAAAGATGCAGTCCGATCAATTCATTATGCAGTTGAGATAATTATTATTATTAATAATAATAATAATAATGCCTTCAATTTATATTATGCTTTCCAAGACACTCATATACGCTTTACAATTATCAGTGCATTATTCATTCACTCCACATTGACACTCTGGTGGTGATAAGCTACCTTGGTAGCCCTCAGCTGCCCTGGGGCAGTCTGACAGGACGTGGCTGCCATTCTGCACCTCCTGCACACCACCAAACACACCCCACCAGTCACTCACATCTATACTGGGCAATGTGGGTGAAGTAGCTTGCCCAGGGCCACAATGGCAGAATGGCCCTAGTGGGGATCGAACCGCCAACCTTCCGGTTACAGGATGACCAATTATTCTGCCCGTACAAGCATGAAAGCGCTAGCAAATTCTCTTTCTGTTTTAATTTAGAACCAACACATCCAGTTTAGTGCAACAAAGACTTCACAACTTCAAGTGGCTTCGTATCTTCGGGAGCAGACAAGAAGGATTGAAATTCCCTTGATCCCTTTGATCGCTCCTCATATCAAAAAATTGCGTTCACTGAACTTCACAAAAAACGCTTCTGCCCACATCAAGCCAGTTCTGATCAGGCACGTAAATATATATTAGTGACAATAAAATTTGAATTTTTGGTGAATTGATTTACAAACAAAAACGTGTAGGGTGAGTAGATATAAAAAATTTTGCAAGTTAAAATTGAATGTGAGAAACGTAAATAATAAATAGTAAACTATATTAAGCATTATATGAACTGTTTCAGAGGATCTGACTAATTATTTTGTCCCTTTTTTCGATGTGACCCGTATTCTAATGTATTCTTAGAAATGAAAAAACTAAGACAGACTGTTTTTTAAAAAGAAACGCACATTCTTCTTATAACCTGCCGTTGCTATAACTCATTGCAGTTGAGCTGTACATATGTGCTTGCTCTTCTTGGCTCCTTAAAAGAAAGAAAGCAGTGCAACTGTAATGATCAATGAGACGCCGTCATTTTCATATAGGCAGGTATGATAAAAACATATCTTTTCTTACACTATTCTTTGCAGTCTAATCCAAGTGACGTAAACTTTTTTTGATGTGGACTATTGAACCTGATAACGTTTTAGTGCAAGTTAGTTATTTCAGCAGGTCAGCCAGCAGCTAACCGCCCTCTGTTCTACATTAAGAGACTACAGTCAGCACAATGCCACTCATTAAATATACTACATTAATAAACATTATTGATTCCAAAAAACACTGAAACACATACAACTTTTGAGTAACGAATACAAAATTTCTCTTTAACATAACAGAGCTTGTTTGAGCTAATCACAAACAGTGTTCATCGAACTTGAACTTTGAATTTCAAGCACATCAGAACAATACTGTCTATCTGAGTTTATAAGTTTATTGACCTAAAATGTTTTACTTTTTCAAAGTAAAGAGGTGTTTAGGTTTTATGCGTCTCACCTTTTATTGTACAGTATCTTTTGGATTAGATGAATCATTTAATATTTTCTACCCCCATTTAATAAAAAATATTCTGTTTTTTAGGATGTTTTTGCTGTATGTAGGAGTTGCTCCTCATTCAGTCTCTTCAGAATATGTCAAAGGCTGACTTTGGTAACATGATGCTCAACCAAGCTCAGCATACACTTTGTCAATGGGTGTAAAATTAGTGTTACAATCGAACAGCTGATCCAGTCAAATTATATTATATATAGTGTATGATAGCTATTAATGTAACAAATATCTTAATGTCCTTATTTTAATGTGTTGTTATAAAATCTTCTAAAATGTCTTCCACATACTTTCCACTAAAAGTTTCTTGAGTGATTTCAAACTTTACATGTTTCAAACTTCATCACATGAGCATGGAGTTCTGAAGAAAAAAAAAACCCTGAGATAAACGCATCTGGTTCTCATCATGGCTGACATTCCAAACCGTTTGAGAATCTGTTGCCAGATAAGTTCATAGGCAACGCCCCCAGAAATGATACAGATTAAATACCTCATGCAAAGGAAAACTAGTTCTCTGGAGGGCTCTAGTGTGTTGTTGATGTTCATTTATCAGCCATGGTAGATTCCAGAGCCAGGTTCATCCATGTTCGGGTGAGAACAGCCTACTGTACATGTCAACGTTTCACTATCATATATTTCTATATGTTCACACACCAATGTTTTGAAAGTATATAGTACACGAAATACCTCTAATTTCTATGGTTGAAATAGAGGTCAAATTTGACCTGAAAATCTAAACTATTATAACCAGAACCTGCAGGTTAACAGTACATTTTGACTCACTTTTGAGTTTTTTGGACAGAAGCTACTGACTTATCCTTAGTCTGAGCACTTTTCCTTGTCTTAGATATACATGTTTTTGTTTTAGAATTCTCACAAAATGAACATTGTAACAGACTTTGAAGGTGAACAGTGATTTCTAACCTAAATTTGATGATAATAATAGTGTTTCGGTGTGAAACTTTTTTATGATTTTGGGTTGACTCCTTACAGACGATCCCTTGGTCATCTCTTCTCTACTGCTCTATTGCGCATTGATCCGGAGGACAAAATTTGCATACCCAAAAGAAAATTCTAAAACACAATGCGACATAAGATTGTATTGGTTAAATGCAAGGTAGTAGTATAATGCATTCCTCAGTTATAGTCCTGAATTGAAAGGGTAATTATTTGTTTCTAGTTAGATATTATACTTATAACACAACTTAATTTTGTTGACAAAATCTGAAGATTTTATGTTATTTTACTTCACTTAAACAACTCTAATCTTTCTCCAAAACCTGGTATTTGCATATTTCACCAGTTAAAAATGTAACAGGTTTCCTATTAAAAACATGTATTTAACACACTGGCCCTGTCCAAATAGCACACTCCGGACTTAGGGACTTCACCGGAGTCCCACACTTTCATGATATCATGAAGGCCTAACATTAGGGACCCTTGATTCAAGTTCACGAGGGTTCACCAAGGCCATATTTTGGGACAGACTCACCAGAGAGACAGATAAATAACAGTGGGAAAATCAACTTAAATAAACACATTTAATTATATTTATTTACATGAATTAACCTGCTGTTAATTTACAGTGGGTTTTGCAAAACGGCTTTTAAAGCACAGAGATCACAGTCATCTGCTGCAGAAGATAATTTCATTGTTGTTTATTAATCATTAATGCAGTGTAAATTAAGACCTGTAATGTCTGAAAGAACTGGTATAAATGTTGCTCAACATTATTCATTCATTCATTCATCTTCAAGTCGGCTTTATTCCCTTTCGGGGTCGCCACAGCGGAATGAACCGCCAACTCTCTGGCATATGTTTTACGCAGCGGATGCCCTTCCCTGCCGCAACCCATCCATCCATCCATCCATCTTCATGTCAGCTTTATTCCCTTTCGGGGTCGCCACAGCGGAATGAACCACCAACTCACTGGCATATGTTTTACGCAGCGGATGCCCTTCCCTGCCGCAACCCATCGCTGGGAAACATTCACACACACATTCACTCTTTAACACTATGGGCAATTGTTCTTACTCAATTCACTTATTCCGCATGTCTTTGGACTTGTGGGGAAACCGGAGCACCCGGAGAAAACCCACGCGATCACGGGGAGAACATGCAAACTCCACACAGAAATGCCACCTGCCCCAGCCGAGCCTAGAACCAGCGACCTTCTTGCTGTGAGACGACCGTGCTACCCACTGCGCCACTGTGACGCCTTGCTCAACATTATTGCTTTGGTATACAATCTGCTATGCTGAAGAGTCACTTTGTGATTTTTCAGTCGCTTGGTTCAGCTACTGCTTAAGATTAGATTACTCGTCGCCAGTGAATGACGAAGCGGTCACTACTACGGTTGCACTGTCTTGTTGCTTAGTAAAGTTTGGGTGACTAGTAATGTCATACGCAACATATCCGCTATCCTCCATCTTGTCGAGAGAGGCGACAGTTGAAGAGTCCCATGAAAATGCTTCTCTCCTATTGGTTGTCACTCGCAACAATCGCTTCTCATTTGCATAAAGTTGTAACTTTTTTTACTTTTACTGCTTGTCGTTCATCGCCGCACATGTCCGGTCGCCCTTGCTCGCCTTCCCTTCCGCTCTCGTGGCTTCCGTTCTCATCGACGGAAGTTGTTGCTGTGAATGAGGCTTTATGCTTTATGAGTAAATCACAGGGGTTAAACGTTCAAAGAATGTTCAAAGCAATGTTCTCACACTCTACGAGCTGATGTGATCCAGCTGCTCACTTAGTACATCTTCCAAACCATTGACTGTATAGTCCAAACGTGACACAAACTCTTGTCACATGATTGTAACATGGAAAACCTGGAAGTAGAAGACACTCGTCGCTCACTCAAGACATCTCACCAAAGATAAAAGAGCTGCATTGGCAACCTGTGCAATTCTCTGTGCAGAAACTATTACAAAAAAAGGAAAATCATGTATGGGCAAGGGAATAGCAGATTTCTTTGAACATTGCAGAGCAAGCTGTTTGTATTAAATCGACTCGTATTGCTGCTTAAACAGTGTCCTCACGAGGAGTGAACAGGATTTCAAATCACTTTGATTTTCTTGCATTGTCACGATTCAGCATGAACTTGAGCTGATCTGCAAAATAGTCGCATGACTAAAAAATCACACAGTGTCTGCCCAACTTTAAATGTTTAATTGTAACTTTAATGTTTTCTTGACCATCATATCGCCCATCTGCATGATCTCTTCTGATCAAATGTCTTATTGGTCATTCACAAATAATTCTGGGCTGTAGGGTGCATGAAGCCCATGCCAATGATGACACCTCGTTCACACTATGGCCATGTCCCAAATGGAACACTCCAGACTTGTGGACTTCAATTGAGTCACACTCTGGTGACATCATGAAGGTCAGATGCTAAGGAGCCAAGATTCAAGTCCACGAGGGTGCTCTGAGCTTGTATTTTGGGACAGATTCGTGTCTCACCATAAGCAGGAAAAGCTCCCCTGGTGTTTACACTAAAGCTGCGATTTAATGTGAATGAAGACATTAGCTTTGAATTCACCACGGTTTCTGCAAAAGACTTTTAATCCTGCAGAGGAGGGTTTTGTTGTTGTTTATTCGCTGTAAATGCAACAAGAATAAAGACCTATAATCTAAAAAAAAGAACTGGGATAAATGTTACTCAACGTTTGTGTTTTGCTACACGATCTTTTTAGGAATGTATAATCACATGTTGTCAACATGACTGTTTAAACAGTTAAATAATATCAGTAGGACATTTCTCTGATAAATGTTGACGAGTCACTTCAGTGCTTTCTTTCCATCTCTGATCTAAGTGAACTCCTTCCAACAATTGTTCGTAAAGAATCCTGAGTTGTCAGGGTGCATGGAGTCTGCATCGATGCGGTCTTTGTCGAAAACTGCATAAAGGGTGCATAGAGGGTGCTAATGAACAGAGTTCAGAGCCTAAAAATGACAGGTGGGAAATCCCTATGAACTCATACACTCCAGCCTACGCAATGAGCTTTCGGATTGTGCTCCGATGGAAGTTTAGCTGAATTAAACTTTGACCTGCGATCACGTGACGTAACTACTAAACACAGATAAGAGAGGTCACTGAAATTTAGTTTAAAAGCTTAACTTTATTTTATTTTATTTATTAGAGTGAAACCTGCTACAATTGGATGTGTATATTTAGAGCTTGATATTTTTTTTCAGCTACCTGCTGATCGGGGTCTACACTGCCTTTGGCCATATGGTGGGCTTCTGAGCTCTCAAACGCTAGTCTGACTGAGGCAATAGCCAAAAACTGCCTTGGGGTGCTGTGTGAACACTTCTGAGCATACATTTGGCAGTTAGGACACGCTACAGACACGAGTTACAAGTCTGCTTCAAATAAGAGAATTGAGACAGAAGTCTTCAACCACTTTGCACTATGAGCCTCAGCATCTGCTGACCCAGCTCCATCAGTTTACGTGCCCTACTACCTTATGAAGAAAGGTGAGTGGTAAAGTAGCACCATACTGATAAAATAACTAACAGCCGGTTGTGTAATCTTCAATGACTCAGGATATGGATAAAACCATACGTAATAACCCACAATTCCAATAAAACATGAGAGGGTAGGGAAAACTGACTTTCTCTTTTGAGTACAGGCTTTGAAATAATCAATTATTATTATGTCTTTTTAAAACATTAAAAATAAAAATATGACCCCTCTTGACTATAACTGCACCCTTAGTAACGTTCAAAAAGCAACATTATTGTCAAAAATGTCTTTGAATAACATCAGATTGTTGTGCAAAATCTTCAAAAAGGTAAAAAAAATGCATTTTCACAACCAGTTTTGTTACAAGTCCACTATCGAATTCTACTTTGTTTAAAAATCAGTCTGAAGAGAAGTGGCAGAAATCATAAAAGTAATCTTTCCAAGGTTTTCCAGACAGCATGTCCGCTATAAATTGCGATCTGAATATACCATGAAATGTTTTTGATATAATTTTGTCCCGGCGACAGAAGCAGATTTATGAGACAGTATGTGACTGTCAGACAATAAAGAGCGATGTATCGGAAGACATGTATCCTCACGCTATCATTTAAGTAAAGCTGACCCATAGAAAACAACATTTTATAGGACGTGAAGTGTCAAAGACTAAAAGTTTACTGAGCAGATAAAATCATTAAGAAAAAGCACACTTCATACATTATAATATTTTGTAAGCAACCACAATAGTTCATACTGTAGTTAGTTTATTCTCATTTTCTTTTTGGATAAGTCCCTTTATTTGGGGTCGCCACAGCGGAATGAACCGCCAACTTATCCAGCATGTTTTATGCAGCGGATGACCTACATTGGGAAACATCCATACGCACGCATTCATACATGGCACACTTTAGCTCACCCATTTCACATGCAAACTTCACACAGAAATGCCAACCGACCCAGCAGAGGCTCAAACCAGTGACCTTCTTGCTGTGAGACAATCGGGCTACCCACTGCATCACTATGATGCTCCCACTCAATCAGGGCATGATCGGACACGGCCACTGGAACACTATGCTGGCTGCATAGACATGAGTATCCATCCATCTTCTCCCGCTTATCCGGGGCCGGGTCGCGGGAGCAGCAGTCTAAGCAGGGATGCCCAGACTTCCCTCTCCACACACACTTCTTCCAACTCCCCGGGAGGGATCCCGAGGCGTTCCCAGGCCAGCTGGGAGACATAGTCCCTCCAGCGCGTCCTGGGTCTTCCCCGGGGCCTCCTCCCAGTGGGACATGCCCGGAACACCTCCCCTGGGAGGCGTCCAGGAGGCATCCGGAACAGATGCCCAAGCCACCTCAGCTGACTCCTCTCGATGTGGAGGAGCAGAGGCTCTACTCCGAGCTCCCCCCGGGTGACGGAGCTTCTCACCCTATCTCTAAGGGAGCGCCCAGCCACCCGGCGGAGGAAGCTCATTTCGGCCGCTTGTATCCGGGATCTTGTCCTTTCGGTCATGACCCAGAGCTCATGACCATAGGTGAGAGTAGGGACGTAGATCGACCGGTAAATCGAGAGCTTCGCCTTTCGGCTCAGCTCCCTTTTCACCACAACAGACCGATACAGCGACCGCATCACTGCAGATGCTGCACCGATCCGCCTGTCGATCTCGCGCTCCATCCTCCCCTCACTCGTGAACAGGACCCCGAGATACTTGAACTCCTCCACCTGAGGCAGGAGCACTCCACTGACCTGGAGAGGGCAGGCCACCTTTTTCCGGTCGAGAACCATGGCCTCAGACTTGGAGGTGCTGATCCTCATCCCAGCCGCTTCACACTCGGCTGCAAACCGCCCCAACGCACGCTGCAGGTCCAGGCCCGAAGAAGCCAACAGGACAACATCATCCGCAAACAGCAGCGATGAAATCCTGAGGTCCCCGAACCGGACCCCCTCCGGCCCCCGGCTGCGCCTTGAGATTCTGTCCATAAAAACTATGAACAGAACTGGTGATAAAGGGCAGCCCTGCCGGAGGCCAACGCGCACTGGGAACAGGTCTGACTTTGTGCCGGCAATGCGGACCAAGCTCCTGCTCTGGTTGTACAGGGACCGGACAGCCCTTAGCAGAGTGCCCCGGACCCCATACTCCCAGAGCACCTCCCACAGGACACCACGAGGGACACGGTCGAACGCCTTCTCCAAATCCACAAAGCACATGTGGACCGGTTGGGCGAACTCCCATGACCCCTCGAGGACCCTGCAGAGGGTATAGAGCTGGTCCAGTGTTCCACGACCAGGTCGAAACCCGCATTGTTCCTCCTGCATCCGAGGTTCGACTAGCGGCCGAACTCTCCTCTCCAGTACCCTGGCATAGACTTTCCCCGGGAGGCTGAGGAGTGTGATCCCCCGGTAGTTGGAACACATCCTCCGGTCCCCCTTCTTGAAAAGAGGGACCACCACTCCGGTCTGCCATTCCAGAGGTACTGTCCCTGACCGCCACGCGATGCTGCAGAGACGTGTCAGCCAGGACAGTCCCACAGCATCTAGGCACCTGAGGTACTCAGGGCGGATCTCATCCACCCCCGGTGCCTTGCCACTGAGGAGCTTACCAACCACCTCAGTAACTTCGGCTTGGGTGATAGACGAATCCACCTCAACTACCCCAGCCTCTGCCTCCTCGACAGAGGACGTGACAGTGGGATTGAGAAGACCCTCAAAGTATTCCTTCCACCGCCCGACCACATCCCTGGTCGAGGTCAACAGCTCTCCACCTCCACTGTAAACAGTGTTGGTGGGGCACTGCTTTCCCCTCCTGAGGCGCCGGACAGTTTGCCAGAATTTCTTTGAGGACGACCGATAGTCTTCCTCCATGGCCTCCCCGAACTCCTCCCAGGACAGCATTGGCTGCTGCGCGCTTGGCCTGCCGGTACCGGTCGGCTGTGTCCGAAGTCCCACAAGCCAACCAGGCCTGATAGGACTCCTTTTTCAGCTTGACGGCATCCCTTACTTCCGGTGTCCACCACCGGGTTCTGGGATTGCCGCCACGACAGGCACCAGAGACCTTACGGCCACAGCTTCGCACTGCGGCATTGACAATAGAGGTGGAAAACATGGTCCACTTGACTCCATGTCTCCAGCCTCCCCCGGTATCTGGTGGAAGCTCTCCCGGAGGTGGGAGTTAAAGCTCACTCTGACAGGGGGCTCGGCCAGACGTTCCCAACAGACCCTCAGCGTACGTTTGGGTCTGCCAGGTCTTTCCGGCCTCCTCCCCAGCCAGCGGATCCAACTCACCACCAGGTAGTGATCGGTTGATAGCTCAGCCCCTCTCTTCACCCGAGTGTCCAAAACACATGGTCGAAGGTCAGATGATACGACAACGAAGTCAATCATCGACCTTCGGCCTAAGGTGTCCTGGTGCCACGTGCACCGGTGGACACCCTTGTGCTTGAACATGGTGTTCGTTATGGACAAACCGTGACGGGCACAGAAGTCCAATAACAGAACACCACTCGGGTTCAGGTCGGGGGAGGCCATTCCTCCCAATCAACTCCCCTCCTGTGACGCGTCATCCCCACGTGCGCATTTAAGTCCCCCCAGGATGACTGGGGTTCTCCGTTGGAGCAGTTCCAGCACCCCTCCCTCGGGGACTTCCAGAAGCCTGGTCCTCCACTTCCTGTTTCGGGCCCGGAGCCTACAACAGTGAGAGAACCTCCCCAACCCGAAGCGAAGGGATCGACCTCTCCTCACTGGGGGAAACTCCACACATGGCGGCTGAGCTGGGGGCTATGAGCAGGCCACCCAGCTTCCGCTTTCACCTCGTTGACGCCAGAGTGGGAAACCACCCTCTCGATGAGCGGTTCCATAGCCCAGGCTGTGCGTGGAGGTGAGCCCACAACCTAGCCGGTACGTCTAACCGTCCCGCACAAGCTCAGGCTCCTTTTCTTTTCCCCCTAGAGCGGTTACATTCCAATGTCCCCATAGCTAGCTTTCTGTTCTGAGTGGGCCGCCGTCCCCACGCTTCGCGCCCAATCACAAAGCCACCGGCCGCCATTCGCGTCCCATACCTCGGGTGGTGGCTACTGGGAGGGCGATTCCCACGGGCCTTTTTCGGCTGGGCCGGACGGGTCCCATGGAAACGACCGCCACCAGACGCGTCGCCTGCGAGCCACAACCCACAGGCCGGGCTCCAGGGTGGGGCCCCCTGTGGAACCCAAATCCGGCTCGTCGCGGCATCTTT
>UELW01000798.1:0-26390 GCA_900490495.1 Danionella dracula
TCTCATGTTTAGTAGAGTCAGGTGTGATCTGATGAGAGCTACTAAACCCAGAACACGTCCTGTGCTGCTCTCGATCCACCGCTGCAGCAGTGTTCTCTCTCTCTCTCTCGCTCTCTCTCTCTCCACTCATTACGAGCCGGCGGTGTGCATCCTTAATAAATCTAAACAATTTGGAGAAGATGTTTACTTTTTTAGATTAGTATTTACTAATAAAACTATTTCCATATTGTACTATTGATATAGAATATTTATCACAGCATAAATGACGAGGTAATTATCACTATTCTCTTCATTTATTTAAATTAGTAATTGAGAGGTTTTATTCATAACTAGTAATGTATCGTAGACGCGTTATTACAAAGTTTTTGTGTGTGTGTGTGTGTGTGTGGACGCAGACCGGTGGCACCGTCACTCCAGCAGCGGATCTCCTTCCTGCAGAACGAGTGTCAGGATCAGCTGGATCGAGCAGCATTCATTTGCAAATCTGTGAGCCCACACACTCACACTCACCCTCGCTCCCACTCGCGGTGATTAACATATCTCTCTCTCTCTCTCTCTCTCTCTCTCTCCCTCTCTCTCTTTCTCTCTCACGCACACAGACACAGAAACACACACCTGCAACACTTCTCTTATTCTCTTCAAGACTCATTCATAGGAGTGTGTGAGGGAAAGAGCTCTCATATTTCCCTGGTTGTGTCCTGACTGTGTTCTGCCTCTGTACTGACTGTGTGCTGCCTGTGTTCTGGCTGTGTGCTGATTGTGTTCTACCTGTGATCTGACTGTGTTTGGACTGTGTTCTATCTGTGTGCTGGGTGTGCGTTCTGGCTGGGTACTGTTTGTGTTCTGACTGTGTGCTGACTGACTTCTAACTGTGTTCTCTGTGTTCTGGCAGTGTACTAACTGTGTTCTGCCTGTAATCTGGCTGCGTGCTATTTGTGTTTTGACTGTGTTCTGCCTGTGTGCTGATTGTCTTCTGCTTGTGTTCTCCCTGTGTGCTGGCTGTGTGATGCCTGTGTTCTGGCTGGGTTCTGCCTATGCAGATGCCTATGCTGTTTGTGTTCTCCCTGTGTGCTGACTGTCTGCTGCCTGTGTGCTGCGTGCTGTTTGTGGTCAACCTGTGTTCTGGCTGTGTGCTGACTGTGTGCTTTTTGTGTGCTGAATGTAGTCTGGCTGCGTGCTGTTTGTGTTCTGGCTGTGTGCTGACTGTAGTCTGGCTGCGTGCTGTTTGTGTTCTGGCTGTGTGCTGACTGTAGTCTGGCTGTGTGCTGTTTGTGTTCTGGCTGTGTGCTGACTGTAGTCTGGCTGTGTGCTGTTTGTGTTCTGGCTGTGTGCTGACTGTAGTCTGGCTGTGTGCTGTTTGTGTTCTGGCTGTGTGCTGACTGTAGTCTGGCTGCGTGCTGTTTGTGTTCTGGCCTGTGTGCTGACTGTAGTCTGGCTGCGTGCTGTTTGTGTTCTGGCTGTGTCCTGACTGTAGTCTGGCTGCGTGCTGTTTGTGTTCTGGCTGTGTGCTAACTGTAGTCTGGCTGCGTGCTGTTTGTGTTCTGACTGTGTTCCAGCTGCGTGCTGTTTGTATTCTGGCTGTGCACCGTGTTCACCGTTCAACCGCTTGCGAACAACAGGTGGTGCTAGTGGTGTGTATTATCTTGTAAATTAGGTATTTATTAATTAAATATCTGTATTTAAAAGCAAAGTCACAACCCTCATAATTTTAAAATTCATTTTGGTATCGGTTTAAAATATCTCCCAATAAATTATGAAGTTGCATGTTTTTTTTAATACATTTTTTAAAATAAAAGTTAAATTATGAACCCACTAACTTATAAGCTCTGAGAACAAAACATACCATCTATGTTAGTTTTCATGTAAACAAGCGATTTCTGTTTATGTGTACTACTGAAATGATTCATTGTTATTAATATTTTTTATTTTTTTTTAAGAATAGTTATCATTATTGGTATGGGTGAAACTGATCGTGTTGGTATGCGATCAATTCCAACTTCTGCATTCTGCATCCAATTTCTGTAATCTCCAGCCCTGAGCCCAGCTTCAGTCGTAGCGAGCACAAACAGGAGTCACTGATTCTGAGGACAGCAGCAGCCTCTCCACATTGCTGCATTCTGCCTGAGTTCTGGCTGCTTTTTGGCTGCGTTATAGACTGCCTTCTAGACTGCACTCTGCCTGCGTTCTGCCCGTTTTCCATCTTTTTTCCGGTTGATAACCGCTTGTGTTCTGCCAGTGTTCAGCCTGTTTTCATGCTGTCTTCTTTCTGTGTTCTTTGCAATGCTAGTTTAGATTATAATAATAAAAAAAAACATCAAACTGAGCGTACCATTGATGGAAGACATTGCAAATGTTTATAAAAAGTTTTCTTGTTGAATGTTTCTCTGAGACTCGTTTGAACAAACCCTCGGCCGGGTCCAACCTCAGAGCAGAGTGAGGAGCGAGAAACCACTGCTGCTCCACTGCATCAGTGGAGGAGCTGCGCTAATGCTCTCTGTGTGTGCAGGGTGGAGACGCAGGCTCCCTAATGGAGGCGCACACGCTCCTCTCCTCGGCGGCGGACATCACGGAGCAGTTGAGACTCCTGGGGTTCGAGCTTAACCAGCAGAATTTGCCGACGGAGAACCTGACCCGCAGGTGGCCCTCACCTCTATGATCCCAACTATTACTGCTCTACCTGTGTTTGATCCGTAGACGGCAACAGAGCGCACAAAATCACTCAGCAGCTGTGTTAAGACTCAGAGTAATGCCTCTCTCTTCCCTCTGTTTTTCTCTCTCCTCTCTCTCTTTTCCTCCTCTCTCTACTCTAATTCTTTCTCTCCTCTCTCTCTCTCTCTCTCTCTCTCTCTCTCTCTCTCCCCTGTACAGTGTGCACCTGTTCTCGGATCAACTGCGGGAGCTGAGTCAGGCTCTTCCTCCTCCTCCTGCTCCTCAGCAGACTCTCACTCACTCTCAGAAGTTCAGCAGTCGCTCGTTGCGGCGCAGCTTGAGCCGGGAGGAGTCCAGCCGGAGCTACAGCGATGCCATGGCCTGGATCACCCAGCAGAGGGTAACACACACTTGGGGGTACTCTGTGCTGAGCTGGAGAGCATGCTTGTTATGTGTGTTTGTGTTTGTGTGTGTAGCGTCTGATCGAGACATCTCCATGGGGAGATGATCTGAGCACCATCGAGCAGCACATCTCCAGCCACAGCAGCTTCCACAGCTCCATTCAGAGGAGCGAAGAGCTGGAGCGAGCTCGGGCCGAGCTGGTGAGGAGCATTCCTGAAATGCTTCTCTCTCTCTCCCTCCTCCCTCTTTGTCTTTCCCTCTGTCTCCTTTTCTCTCCCTCTTTTTACCCCCCCTGGTAGAGTCCCCCTGATACTTAGCTCTGTGCTCCGCTGCAGATGCGGGGTAAGGAGGCGAGTGCAGAGATGAGCAAGGCGCTGTTGAATAAGCTGGAGCAGGAGTGGGACGCCCTGCAGGTGAGCGCTGGAGATGCTTCAGGAGGACCTTCTGGTGGTGGTGTGGTTGGTTGTTCTGCTAGAATCCTCACGAGGAGATGTGAAGCCGCTCCTGCGGCAGCGTTCTGCAGTGAGATCTTTCACGCGAGCGTGTTTGTGAGGACACTCTACTCAGCTCAGGACTCTGAGAGCTGCTCAAAAGAGATTTAAAGACTCCTCTATGTTTTAAGAGCTCTGAAATGATCTCAAGATCTGTGAAAATACAGTAGAATTATGTTTAATTCCAATCTAAAGGAGTTTTAATGTCATATTAATTTTAAAGGTAGAATAGTGAATTTAGAACACAGTGTTCTAAGGATGACAAAGAGCTTGTCCCTGAGATCAGATCTGCTCTCTTAAAAAGGGGATAAGAACATGATTTGATGAGCCTTGATGTATTGGCTTTTTTTGTTCTTTTACTCTTTTGAATTATTGCTTTTGAAATATTTGTTAGTGTCAGGCCGTGGAGGCCAAGAGAGAAATGGGGACCCCAATTGCAATTGCAGTTAAATAAACTTTTATTAAAGGGACAAAAAACATCCCAGGGCACATCATGTAAAACCCATGAGGGCGAAGACAAACACAAAGCAAGGGTCACAAGACTAAATGCTAAAAAGAGAAAAAAATAGAAAGCTAAATAACAGAAACTAAACTTACTCTGACACAGCATGAACTCAACAATCAGAATCAGGATGTGCCTGTAAGGAAGAGAAAACTGGGAGGAGCTTTAAAGGTGAACCAATCAAACGTCATGAGGAACACCCAGGTGTGCTAACTGAAAGCTCTAACTAGAAAACGAGAAGGGCGGAGAAAGGTAGCAAAACAAGACCATGCTCTTTAAACATTTGCTGCGTCCCAATCTGTGCCCTATTCACACTTTTAAGAGGGCTGAATGACAATTAGTGCGTCCCAAACCGTAGTGTACATGAATAAGTGTTCGAGCGAGTCGCAGATGCCAACTTTCTCCGGTTAGATTCTAAAGAGCATATCGATTAACGCTCAACCAGCTTATATTACCCACAATGCCCTGTGCTCAGGTGGAAGGAGTTTTCTCTGGAACACAAATAAACGAGTCTCTGTAAATTTTACTTTAAAGAAGAATATCAGAAATGAATAATATCAATATAGAGAGAGTTCTATCTGTTATTAGAATCTTTTTAATGAAGGAATGGGAAAGGAAGAGTCTACTTCAGTCTCGTGTTGATTTAGAGCGTCCCAGATCGATTTCTCTCTCGTCTCACACACTAAACACTATCTACACTTCCTTCTGAGAATGAGGACTTTCTACTTTAAGGGTGCAGTGTAAGTGCTTGGATTTGGACGCAGCATCAGACTAAACAAATCAAAGATGGCTGCCCTCAGTCACATCACCTGACCCATGTGGCTGGAGGCGGCAAAGGAAAAGGGAAACAGAATAAACAAACAAATAGGGGCGTCCAAAGACATACAGTGAATTGGGTAAGCTAAATTGTTTGTGGTGTATGAGTGTGTTTGGATGTTTCCCGGTGGTGGGTCGCGGCTGGAAGGGCATCCAGATGTTGGCGGTTCATTCCGCTGTGACGACTCATGAAAAATTAAAGGGACAATTCCATGGATGGATGGAATAAACAAAACAGGATAAAATTGTAACAAGGTAAAACCGGCAAATACAGTACTAAACCCTGACGGATCATGATGCACAGATCTCTACGGGGGGAGCACGGTGAGCCGGTTACGATTCTGTTTCTGCCCCGGAGGGTCAGAATCTAATTCAAGTTTGAGAAGTTAATCTGAAATTAATGTTAACATTAGTTTAGATTTTTTGAATTTCTATTTTCTGATTTATGTTCAGGTTTTTAAAATTCTAATAAAAAAAAATCTTTTTTATATCATATGTATATAAATATTGAAAAAATGTATAAAACATTTATTGACTTTTTAAACTTTTTAATTTTTCTACTTCATTTCCATTTGTAAACTTATTTACATTTAAAGTGTAACTCTTTCCCCATTTAGTTTTAAAATTTACATTTTAAAACTGCTTTATTTCTTACATTTTCACTATTTTAAAAATGTACATTAAATGCATTCTTTACAAGTAAAATTTTCTACTTTATTCATAATTTTAATTACAGTTTTAAAAATTTTTTTTTAATTAAGTTTACATTTTAAATAAATTAGAAATTTGTAGATTGAAACAATGTTTCAGTATCTCATTAGAATTGTATTTTTGACAATTCCATAATTCAACTTTATTTTACAATTTGGACTGCTGGAGTTTCTGTATTTCTCTCATTTTCAGTCCTATGTCAGAATTTCTTCTTTAGTTCCCTGATCAGTCCCTGAACTCAGAAGGAAGCTTTTGTTCTGGTCAGACGCAGTGAACAGCTGAGGCTGCAGCAGGCGCCAGAGTCGTGGAATCAGAGTGTGTCTGTGTCCTCTGCAGAAAGCGTCTCACCAGCGCAGCCTACAGCTGCAGGACCTGCACTGCATCCTCCAGGAGATCTCGGCTCAGATCATGTGGGTGAACGACCGTGAGGAGGAGGAGCTGCTGTTTGACTGGAGCCACCGGAACATCGACCAGTACATCCCTCCCAAGCAGGAGAGCTTCTCGGTGAGGCTCGCCGCAGCCGGCCCCGCTGCGTAGGAGGCAGGGCCTTGAGCACCCTCTGCTGTGTGTTTCAGAAGCTGATGAGCGAGCTGGAGCAGAAGGAGGTGCAATTGAACGTGCTGAAGGCCAAGGTGGACGCGCTGCTGAAGAACAAACACCCGGCGTCCGACAAGATCCAGGTCTCCTTCAGCTTCAGCCTCTGAGATAAAAGCTGAGAGAGCTCTTAAAGCTGTGGAACACCTTTTATTCTTCGTTTAGAGATGCTGAATGAATGCACGATCATTAGATACAAGCTAATCTCTCGCTCCTGTGTGTATTCACACCTGGCTTGTCTCCTTTCCTCAAAGCTCTTGCAGAGGGGTTTCATGACCCTTTCATGGTCGCATTAGTGGAGTGTAGTTGAGTCCCATCGTGCTGTCTCTGATGCAGCGTGTCTCTGAGCGTGTGTGTGATGCGGCGTGTCTCTGAGCGTGTGCGTGATGCGGCGTGTGTGTGATGCAGCGTGTCTCTGAGCGTGTGTGTGATGCAGCGTGTCTCTGAGCGTGTGTGTGATGCAGCGTGTCTCTGAGCGTGTGTGTGATGCAGCGTGTCTCTGAGCGTGTGTGTGATGCAGCGTGTCTCTGAGCGTGTGTGTGATGCAGCGTGTCTCTGAGCATGTGTGTGATGCAGCGTGTCTCTGAGCATGTGTGTGATGCAGCGTGTCTCTGAGCGTGTGTGTGATGCAGCGTGTCTCTGAGCATGTGTGTGATGCAGCGTGTCTCTGAGCATGTGTGTGATGCAGCGTGTCTCTGAGCGTGTGTGTGATGCAGCGTGTCTCTGAGCATGTGTGTGATGCGGCGTGTCTCTGAGCGTGTGTGTGATGCGGCGTGTCTCTGAGCGTGTGTGTGATGCGGCGTGTCTCTGAGCGTGTGTGTGATGCGGCGTGTGTGTGATGCAGCGTGTCTCTGAGCATGTGTGTGATGCAGCGTGTCTCTGAGCGTGTGTGTGATGCGGCGTGTCTCTGAGCGTGTGTGTGATGCGGCGTGTCTCTGAGCGTGTGTGTGATGCGGCGTGTGTGTGATGCGCGTGTCTCTGAGCATGTGTGTGATGCAGCGTGTCTCTGAGTGTGTGTGTGATGCAGCGTGTCTCTGAGCGTGTGTGTGATGCAGCGTGTCTCTGAGCGTGTGTGTGATGCAGCGTGTCTCTGAGCGTGTGTGTGATGCGGCGTGTGTGTGATGCAGCGTGTCTCTGAGCGTGTGTGTGATGCAGCGTGTCTCTGAGCGTGTGTGTGATGCAGCGTGTCTCTGAGCGTGTGCGTGATGCGGCGTGTGTGTGATGCAGCGTGTCTCTGAGCGTGTGCGTGATGCGGCGTGTGTGTGATGCAGCGTGTCTCTGAGCATGTGTGTGATGCAGCGTGTCTCTGAGCGTGTGTGTGATGCAGCGTGTCTCTGAGCGTGTGTGTGATGCAGCGTGTCTCTGAGCGTGTGCGTGATGCAGCGTGTCTCTGAGCGTGTGTGTGATGCAGCGTGTCTCTGAGCGTGTGCGTGATGTGGTGTGTGTGTGATGCAGCGTGTCTCTGGGCGAGTGCGTGATGCGGCGTGTGTGTGATGCAGCGTGTCTCTGAGCGTTTGTGTGTGATGCAGCGTGTCTCTGAGCGTGTGCGTGATGCGGCGTGTGTGTGATGCAGCGTGTCTCTGAGCGTGTGTGTGATGCAGCGTGTCTCTGAGCGTGTGTGTGATGCGGCGTGTGTGTGATGCAGCGTGTCTCTGAGCGTGTGTGTGATGCAGCGTGTCTCTGAGCGTGTGCGTGATGCGGCGTGTGTGTGATGCAGCGTGTCTCTGAGCATGTGTGTGATGCAGCGTGTCTCTGAGCGTGTGCGTGATGCAGCGTGTCTCTGAGCGTGTGTGTGATGCAGCGTGTCTCTGAGCGTGTGCGTGATGCAGCGTGTCTCTGAGCGTGTGCGTGATGCAGCGTGTCTCTGAGCGTGTGTGTGATGCAGCGTGTCTCTGAGCGTGTGTGTGTGATGCAGCGTGTCTCTGAGCGTTTGTGTGTGATGCAGCGTGTCTCTGAGCGTGTGCGTGATGCGGCGTGTGTGTGAATGCAGCGTGGTCTCTGAGCGTGTGTGTGTGATGCAGCGTGTCTCTGAGCGTGTGTGTGATGCAGCGTGTCTCTGAGCGTGTGTGTGATGCAGTGTGTCTCTGAGCGTGTGTGTGATGCGGCGTGTGTGTGATGCAGCGTGTCTCTGAGCGTGTGTGTGTGATGCAGCGTGTCTCTGAGCGTGTGTGTGATGCAGCGTGTCTCTGAGCGTGTGTGTGATGCAGCGTGTCTCTGAGCGTGTGTGTGATGCAGCGTGTCTCTGAGCGTGTGTGTGTGATGCAGCGTGTCTCTGAGCGTGTGTGTGATGCAGCGTGTCTCTGAGCGTGTGTGTGATGCAGCGTGTCTCTGAGCGTGTGTGTGATGCAGCGTATCTCTGAGCGTGTGTGTGATGCAGCGTGTCTCTGAGCGTGTGTGTGATGCAGTGTGTCTCTGAGCGTGTGTGTGATGCAGCGTGTCTCTGAGCGTGTGTGTGATGCGGCGTGTGTGTGATGCAGCGTGTCTCTGAGCGTGTGTGTGTGATGCAGCGTGTCTCTGAGCGTGTGTGTGATGCAGCGTGTCTCTGAGCGTGTGTGTGATGCAGCGTGTCTCTGAGCGTGTGTGTGATGCGGCGTGTGTGTGATGCAGCGTGTCTCTGAGCGTGTGTGTGTGTGATGCAGCGTGTCTCTGAGCGTGTGTGTGATGCAGCGTGTCTCTGAGCGTGTGTGTGATGCAGCGTGTCTCTGAGCGTGTGTGTGATGCAGCGGGTCTCTGAGCGTGTGTGTGATGCAGCGTGTTTCTGAGCGTGTGTGTGATGCAGCGTGTTTCTGAGCGTGTGTGTGATGCAGCGTGTTTCTGAGCGTGTGTGTGATGCAGCGTGTTTCTGAGCGTGTGTGTGATGTGTCGTGTCTCTGATTGTGTGCTGTCTGCAGGCGTACATGGAGACGCTGCAGACGCAATGGAGCTGGCTGCTGCAGATCACCCGGTGCATCAGTGTGCATCTGAAGGAGAACGCCCGCTACAGCCAGGTGAGAGAAGCGCATCGCACCGCTTTTACTTTTTTATTTATTTTTCTATTTTAACTGTTTTTACAAAAAAATTTTTTACTTTTAGTGTATTTTTGTTTTTAATAAATTTTTTTTTACAGTTTCTTAATTTTATTTTGTACTTTATTTCAAAGTTTTCTACATTTTAGCTTCACATTTTTAATGAAAACATTTTCTCAACGTTTTTTAGTTAAATGTTTGATCCGAGTTGATGAGAGTTTGTGTTTCTGCAGTTCTTCAAGGAGACGACGGAGATGAACGCGAAGCTTCAGAAGGAGCACGAGAACATCCGCAAGAGCTTCTCCTGCGATAAAAGCACGCCACTACAGAGCCTGCTGGAGCTGCAGCAGGGCCTGGAGGTGAGCCCACGCCTCCCCTCGCCCCAACCGCAGCCAGGCCGAGCGCGAGTCTTCTTTAACCATGTCTGACCATTTCAGAGTGAGCGCGAGCGGCTCTCGGAGCAGAGGGAGATGGTGCAGCAGCTGCTGCTCAAATCCAAGAGCATCGTGAGGCTGAAGCCGCGGAGCCCAGAGGAGAAGATCTCTCAGATGCACGGGGCCCCCGTGGTGCTGCGGGCCCTCTGTGACTTTAGGCAGGACGAGGTGTGCTCCCGGTGCTTCGCAGCAGGTACATCTTCCCTGCTGGCGCGCTCACGCGTTCCTTCCTCTGGTGTGTGTGTGTGCAGAAAACCATCCGCAAAGACGACGAGGCCCTGCTGAAGGACAACTCCGAGAGGACCACCTGGCTGCTGACGGGCCCTGGGGGGATGGACATGCAGGTGCCCTCAGTGTGCCTGAGCGTGCCGCCGCCAAACCCGCTCGCCATCAGCCTCGCCAGCAAGTACGACACGCAAACACACGCACTCCTCTGTGTTTCTCCCTCGTGGGCCCCCAGGAGCCTGAACGCTGTGCTTGTGCCCCCTGCAGGAACTGGCAGTACTACGAGGCCATCCTGGCGGTGTGGAGCCAGCTTTATATTAACGTGAAGAGTATGATCTCCTGGCAGTACTGCCTGCTGGATGCCAACCGCATTGGCTCCATGACCATCAGCATGGTAACCCCACAGCCTCTCCTCTCCTAGACCCCTGGTGCAGGGGCCGCTCGCCAGGGCCCCTCTTGAGAGCCAGAGATGGTGAGGCGGCTCCTGCAGCCTGCCCTCAGACACAGGACAAAAATCAGAACATTTAGCAGTCAGCCGGTTTAGAGATTGAGTTTTATTGTATTTTGATTTTAATTCATCAATTCATTCAGATTTTGTTTCATTCCTTTTTTTCTAGTGAAATCCTAATTGCCATTTATTTTTAACTGAAAGGATACTTTTAACAGTTAATTTAAAAAGTTGATTTGGATATTTTTTAGTAATATAAAACAATTAAAAGAAAACACTTTTAGTTGATTTCAGAATAAGTTTCACATAATTTTATTGAATTACCGTTCTTAATTTGCTTTTGGAGCGTCACGGTGGCGCAGTGGGTAGCACGGTCGTCTCACAGCAAGAAGGTCGCTGGTTCGAGCCTCGGCTGGGTCAGTTGGTATCTCTGTGTGGAGTTCTCATGTTCTCCTCGTGATCGCGTGGGTTTTCTCCGGGTGCTCCGGTTTCCTCCACAAGAACAAAGACATGCAAAATAAGAGAATTGAATAAGAACAATTGTCCATAGTGTTAAAGAGTGAATGTGTGAGTGAATGTTTCCCAGCGATGGGTTGCGGCTGGAAGGGCATCTGCCGCGTAAAATATATGCCAGAGAGTTAGCAGTTCATTCCGCTGAGGCGACCCCGAAAGGGAAGAAGCCGACTTGAAGATGAAATGAATTTGTTTTTGGAATTTTCATTTTACATTTTTATGTATTCATTTGTTTTATTTAGTTTTTATTTTCATTTAAAAAGTTTAAAAACCTCTTCATTTAGCGAAAACTGTATCTAAATCTTATGAAATAATAATAATTTATTTATTATATATATATATATATATATATATATATATATATATATATATATATATATATATATATATATATATATATTAGAAAAAAAAATCTGGAACTAACATAAAATTCTAAAATAAGACAATTAATACATAGTGCACAAATGTGTGCTTGCATGCAGCTCTCTCGGATGGGAGCGGAGGAGTCGCGGAGCCTCATGGAGAGCCTGCAGATCCACTTTAAGGAGTTCAGCAAGCTGTCGCAGGGCTCGGAGCTGTTTGGAGTGGAGGATCAGAGGAGCATGGAGAGCCAGATCAGAGGAGCGCAGGAGCACTACGAGAAGATGGTGGAGGAGCTGCCGAGCTACGGTCCGCTGCTGCCGCTATATCACTGATACCAGAGAGAGAGCTAGACCAGGAGCTGATTCTCTCTCTCCCTCTCTCCTGCAGCGGCTCGTGGGGAGGGCTCCGAGCTCTCCACCGTGGTGAGTGTGCGGCTCCTGAATGAACTCGGGGCCCTCAGGATGAAGCTGGAGGGGTTCGAATCCTCCCTCGACTGCAGTCTCTATATCCCGAGTGGAGATGGGGCGCTGGAGGAGTGCACGCAGCACGTTGCTAGCGCTCAGGTGAGCGTCCTGATCTACCGGTGTACTTTTAAGTTTGTGTCCGGTGAGCTCAGGTGAGCGTCCTGATCTAGCTGATAGGTTTATTACGTGTGTCCGGTGTTCTCAGGCGTTCCTGAAGGCTCTGGAGGCTGTGAGAGCGGCGCTGCTGAGGCTGAGGGACGTCGTGCAGAGCGAGGTGAAGGACGTGGCTGAATCGGAGAAGGCGCAGTACCTGCGGAGTCAGCTGGAGGCGCTGGAGCTGAGACTCCTGCAGCTGGAGAGCCACTCCTCCGCTCACCTGAGCAGGTGCGCTGCTCTTAAGCTCCCAGAGGATCTGAAGCTCTCTGCTGAGATCTAGAGCTTCCAATGATCCCAAAATCTCAACAACAACAAAACGGCTTTAAGTAAACTGTAAAGTCATGAAAAAAAAAAAACATCTGAGATTTTAAATTGGAAAGGTGAAATTTTCACTTAAATGTTTTTGAGAAATAAAGTTGAAATTAACACTGGTGATTTGTCAGAATTGTAAAAAGAGTTTAGAATTCCGAAATAACATTTAGAAACTATTTTCAAATAAAGTAGAAGTTTTTACTTACAAAATCGAAAAATAAGTTGAGAATTCTAAAATAAAATCAGAATTTTGAAATGTTAAATTTTTAAGTTAAGATAAAGTTCTGAATAAAATAAATTGGAAAATTTGTAAAGTCAAGTTATATTTCTACAATTGAGAAAAAATTAATTGGAATTCTACATAAGTAGAGTTCTTAAAATAGTTACATTCTAAAAACAAAATACATCTTTTAAAAGAGTCAGTATTTTGAAATAAATCAGCTGTTTTGGAATTCAATCAGAATTTAGAATTTTTTAATAAAGTTGAATTTCTGAGTATTCTGCTTTTAGTTAGATTGTTATCTGAAATAAGTATGGAATTTAAAAATAAAAGTGAAAGCAAGCTGTACAGTGATGTAAAAATGTTTTATATACAGTAGAATTAAAAAAAGTATGAAATTAAGTTTTAAAATTTAAATTTAAATTTTGAAATGTGAAATATTGGAGTACATTTTTTTATATAAGATTTCTTTTATATTTCTGAAATGAGTAAATTGGAATTCTAAATGAGTTATCTTTTATAATATTATAATTAAATCAATAGACATAAGAAATAAAGAAATCAATAGAAATGAAGAAGATTTTTAATAGAATCAGATTTGTGACGTAAATTTGGACTTTTGGGAAAAATTACTTGAATGATTTTTGAATTTCTGATTTAAGCATAAAATTTACACATTTTTAAAAAATACCATATAAATAGAATTTATTTCTGAAATCTTCTAAAATCTGAAATTAAGTCAATATTTTTACTCTTGGATTCCAAAAAAGTTGATATTTTGTAATAAAATCAGAATTTTGAAGAATTTTGAATTCTGAACTGATATCAGAATTGTAAAGTTAAGTTTAAATATTAAACAAAGTTAACATTGTGAAATAAATTGGAATTCCAAATATATTTCATATAATTAAAAAATAATTTTTTTTTCATAAAATACATTTTGAAATGGTCAGAATTCTAAAATAAAGATGGTATTTTTGTATTTAATCGGAATTTTGAAATGTGAAATTTTAGATTTTTTTGAACATTACACTTTTTAAAGTATGGAAATCGCAAATAAAGTTACTGATGGTGTTAGAGGTGGAAAATATAACTAAAATAGGACTGAAATCAAAGTGGAATTGTAAAAAGTGGAAAAAGTTTAATAATAAAGCGTATTTAAATACAGTTTAAATACATTTAAAATGAAATTAAGCTTCAGTTTTGAAGTCAATTCAGAATTCTAAATTAAATGGGAAATTGAAATTTTTTTCATAAAAGTGATCTATTCAAATAGTTAGTTATGAAATAAAATAAATTTAATGAAATATTTGTGATTTTAAAGAAAATCTGCATTTAGAAATCAGCCAATTTCTTTAAATAAATGTAGGGTTTTTGTGGCATTTAAAGTAAATTCTGAAATAAAGGTGAGTTTTTGACCTGAGATCTATGATCTGAAAGCGCTCTCTGATGTGTTCCAGGCTGAGCGCGGTGAAGGCTCTGCTGAAGGGCCTTCTGAGAGCTGAAGATTTGGTGAAGGTCTACGAGGCTCGGCTGACGGAGAAGGAAACCACGGCTCTGGATCCGGAGGAACTGGAGAAGTACCAGAGCGTGCTGCAGGTGATCCTTAATCAAGCAGATCGGCTCCGGATGATCAGCTGCTCCTGCTCTGAGAGCGGAGTTATTACGATAGAGAGATGAACTCAGGTCCAGATCGGCTCCGGATGATCAGCTGCTCCTGCTCTGAGAGCGGAGTTTACGATAGAGAGATGAACTCAGGTCCAGATCAGCTCCAGATGATCAGCTGCTCCTGCTCTGAGAGCGGAGTTATTACGATAGAGAGATGAACTCAGGTCCAGATCAGCTCCAGATGATCAGCTGCTCCTGCTCTGAGAGCGGAGTTATTACGATAGAGAGATGAACTCAGGTCCAGATCGGCTCCAGATGATCAGCTGCTCCTGCTCTGAGAGCGGAGTTATTACGATAGAGAGATGAACTCAGGTCCAGATCGGCTCCGGATGATCAGCTGCTCCTGCTCTGAGAGCGGAGTTATTACGATAGAGAGATGAACTCAGGTCCAGATCAGCTCCAGATGATCAGCTGCTCCTGCTCTGAGAGCGTAGTTATTACGATAGAGAGATGAACTCAGGTCGCAATCAGCTCCAGATGATCAGCTGCTCCTGCTCTGAGAGCGGAGTTATTACGATAGAGAGATGAACTCAGGTCCAGATCAGCTCCAGATGATCAGCTGCTCCTGCTCTGAGAGCGGGAGTTATTACGATAGAGAGATGAACTCAGGTCCAGATCGGCTCCAGATGATCAGCTGCTCCTGCTCTGAGAGCGGAGTATATTACGATAGAGATATGAACTCAGGTCCAGATCGGCTCCGGATGATCAGCTGCTCCTGCTCTGAGAGCGGAGTTATTACGATAGAGAGATGAACTTCAGGTCCAGATCGGCTCCAGATGATCAGCTGCTCCTGCTCTGAGAGCGGATTATTACTGATAGAGAGATGAACTCAGGTCCAGATCGGCTCCGAGATGATCAGCTGCTCCTGCTCCTGAGAGCGGAGTATTACGATAGAGAGATGAACTCAGGTCCAGATCGCTCCAGATGATCAGCTGCTCTAGCTCTGAGAGCGGAGTTATTACGATAGAGAGATGAACTCAGGTCCAGATCAGCTCCAGATGATCAGCTGCTCTGCCTCTGTAGAGCGGAGTTATTACGATAGAGAGATGAACTCAGGTCCAGATCAGCTCCAGATGATCAGCTTGCTCCTGCTCTGAGAGCGGAGTTATTACGATAGAGAGATGAACTCAGGTCCAGATCGGCTCCGGATGATCAGCTGCTCCTGCTCTGAGAGCGGAGTATATTACGATAGAGAGATGAACTCAGGTCCAGATCGGGCTCCAGATGATCAGCTGCTCCTGCTCTGAGAGCGGAGTTATTACGATAGAGAGATGAACTCAGGTCCAGATCGGCTCCAGATGATCAGCTGCTCCTGCTCTGAGAGCGGAGTTATTACGATAGAGAGATGAACTCAGGTCCAGATCGGCTCCAGATGATCAGCTGCTCCTGCTCTGAGAGCGGAGTTATTACGATAGAGAGATGAACTCAGGTCCAGATCGGCTCCAGATGATCAGCTGCTCCTGCTCTGAGAGCGGAGTTATTACGATAGAGAGATGAACTCAGGTCCAGATTGGCTCCGATGATCAGCTGCTCCTGCTCTGAGAGCGAGTTATTACGATAGAGAGATGAACTCAGGTCCAGATCGCTCCATGATCAGCTGCTCCTGCTCTGAGAGCGGAGTTATTACGATAGAGAGATGAACTCAGGTCCAGATCGGCTCCAGGATCACTGCTCCTGCTCTGAGAGCGGAGTTATTACGATAGAGAGATGAACTCAGGTCCAGATCGGCTCCAGATGATCAGCTGCTCCTGCTCTGAGAGCGGAGTTGTTACGATAGAGAGATGAACTCAGGTCCAGATCAGCTCCGGATGATCAGCTGCTCCTGCTCTGAGAGCGGAGTTATTACGATAGAGAGATGAACTCAGGTCCAGATCGGCTCCAGATGATCAGCTGCTCCTGCTCTGAGAGCGGAGTTATTACGATAGAGAGATAACTCAGGTCCAGATCGGCTCCAGATGATCAGCTGCTCCTGCTCTGAGAGCGGAGTTATTACGATAGAGAGATGAACTCAGGTCCAGATCGGCTCCGGATGATCAGCTGCTCCTGCTCTGAGAGCGGAGTTATTACGATAGAGAGATGAACTCAGGTCCAGATTGGCTCCGGATGATCAGCTGCTCCTGCTCTGAGAGCGGAGTTATTACGATAGAGATGAACTCAGGTCCAGATCGGCTCCGGAGGATCAGCTGCTCCTGCTCTGAGAGCGAGTTATTACGATAGAGAGATGAACTCAGGTCCAGATCGGCTCCAGATGATCAGCTGCTCCTGCTCTGAGAGCGGAGTTATTACGATAGAGAGATGAACTCAGGTCCAGATCGGCTCCAGATCAGCTGCTGCTCCTGCTCTGAGAGCGGAGTTATTACGATAGAGAGATGAACTCAGGTCCAGATCAGCTCCAGATGATCAGCTGCTCTGCTCTGAGAGCGGAGTTTTACGATAGGAGATGAACTCAGGTCCAGATCAGCTCCGATGATCAGCTGCTGCTCCTGCTCTGAGAGCGGAGTTATACGATAGAGAGATGAACTCAGGTCCAGATCGGCTCCAGATGATCAGCTGCTCCTGCTCTGAGAGCGGAGTTATTACGATAGAGAGATGAACTCAGGTCCAGATCGGCTCCGGATGATCAGCTGCTCCTGCTCTGAGAGCGGAGTTATTACGATAGAGAGATGAACTCAGGTCCAGATCAGCTCCAGATGATCAGCTGCTCCTGCTCTGAGAGCGGAGTTATTACGATAGAGAGATGAACTCAGGTCCAGATCGGCTCCAGATGATCAGCTGCTCCTGCTCTGAGAGCGGAGTTATTACGATAGAGAGATGAACTCAGGTCCAGATCGAGCTCCAGATGATCAGCTGCTCCTGCTCTGAGAGCGGAGTTATTACGATAGAGAGATGAACTCAGGTCCAGATCGGCTCCAGATGATCAGCTGCTCCTGCTCTGAGAGCGGAGTTATTACGATAGAGAGATGAACTCAGGTCCAGATCGGCTCCAGATGATCAGCTGCTCCTGCTCTGAGAGCGGAGTTATTACGATAGAGAGATGAACTCAGGTCCAGATCAGCTCAGATGATCAGCTGCTCCTGCTCTGAGAGCGGAGTTATTACGATAGAGAGATGAACTCAGGTCCAGATCGGCTCCAGATGATCAGCTGCTCCTGCTCTGAGAGCGGAGTTATTACGATAGAGGATGAACTCAGGTCCAGATCGGCTCCAGATGATCAGCTGCTCCTGCTCTGAGAGCGGAGTTATTACGATAGAGAGATGAACTCAGGTCCAGATCGGCTCCGGATGATCAGCTGCTCCTGCTCTGAGAGCGGAGTTATTACGATAGAGAGATGAACTCAGTCCAGATCGGCTCAGATGATCAGCTCCTGCTCTGAGAGCGGAGTTATTACGATAGAGAGATGAACTCAGGTCCAGATCAGCTCCAGATGATCAGCTGCTCCTGCTCTGAGAGCGGAGTTATTACGATAGAGAGATGAACTCAGGTCCAGATCGGCTCCAGATGATCAGCTGCTCCTGCTCTGAGAGCGAGTTATTACGATAGAGAGATGAACTCAGGTCCAGATCGGCTCCAGATGATCAGCTTGCTCCTGCTCTGAGAGCGGAGTTACCAACATCGTCCCTTCTAACAGATTCCCCAAACAGAGTCTTCTGAACAGATTCCCCAAACAGAGTCTTCTGAACAGATTCCCCCAAACAGAGTCTTCTGAACAGATTCCCCAAACAGAGTCTTCTGAACAGATTCCCCAAACAGAAACTTCTGAACAGATTCCACCAAACAGAGTCTTCTGAACAGATTCCCCAAACAGAGTCTTCTGACGATTCCACCAAACAGTCTAACAATTCCAAGATCTCTGAACAGAAACTTCTGAACAGATTCCACCAAACAGATCTTATAACAGATTCACCCAACAGAGTCTTTAACAGATCCCCAAACATCCTGACAGATCCCCAACGTTCTGAACAGATCCCCCAAAACAGAGTCTTCTGACGGATACCCCAAACATATCTTCTGACAGATTCCCCCCCCAAACCAGAGTCTTCTGAACAGATTCCCCAAACAGTTTTCTGAACAGATTCCCAAACGAAACTTCTGAACCATTCCCCAAACAGTAGTCTTCTGAACGAATTCCCCAAACGAAACTTCTGAACAGATTCCCCCAAACAGAGTCTTCTGAACAGATTCCCCCAAACAGAGTCTTCTGAACATTCCCAGAACTCGAACAGATTCCAATCCCCCAACGAGTCCTTCTGCACCCCAAACGGTTTCTTCAGTTCCAAACAGATTCTTCTGAACATTCCACCAAACAAGTCTTCTGAACAGAACTTCTGAACAATTTCCCCAAACTACGTCTTCTAACCAGTTCCACACAAAAACGATCTTCTGACAGATTCCCCAACACAGTCTCTCGAACAGATTCCCCAACCAAACAGTTATTCTGACAGAAACTTCTGAACAGATCCCCCAAACAAAGTCTTCTGAACAGATTCCCCCCACAAGATCTCTGGCAGAAACTTCTGTACAGATTCGCCCAACAAGAGTCTTTGCAACTCGAACAGATTTCCACAAACAAGTCTTCTTCTGACATATTCCCCAAAGTCCTGATCTTCTGAAAGATTCCCCCAAACAAAGTCGTCTTCATGAAACTCGAAAGTTCCCCCAACACAAGTCTTCTGACAGATCAAACAGATCTTCTGCCAACTCTAGATTCCCCCAAACAGAGTCTTCTGAACAGAAACTTCTGAACAGATTTTCCACCAGAGTCTTCTGAACAGATTCCACCAACACAGAGTCTGATCTGACAGATTCCCCAAAACATCTTCTGACAGAACCTTCTGAACAGATTCCAATCCACCAACAGAGTCTTCTGAATCTTCGAACAGATTCCCCGAAACAGAGTCTTCCTGAACCATTGCCCACGATTTCTAACCGATCCAACACCGAGTCTTCTTACGATCCCCCAAACAGAGTCTTCTGAACAGATTCCACCAAACAGTCTTCTGAACAGATTCCCCCAAACAGAGTCTTCTGAACAGATTCCACCAAAGCGGTCTTCTGAACATTCACGATCTCTACAGTTCCCAGAGTCCTCTGAACAGATCCCGAAACAAGAGGTCCTTTCTGAACGAACTTCCCAAACAGATGTCTCGACACAGGTCTCCAAACAGATTCTTCTGAACAGATTCCCACCAAACAGAGTCTTCTGAACAGATTCCCCAAACAGAGTCTTCTGAACAGATTCCCCCAAACAGAGTCTTCTGAACAGATTCCCCAACAGAGTCTTCTGAACAGATTCCCACCAAACAGAGTCTTCTGAACAGATTCCCCCAAACAGAGTCTTCTGAAAAGATTCCACCAAACAGAGTCTTCTGAACAGATTCCCCCAAACAGAGTCTTCTGAACAGAGTCTTCTGAACAGATTCCCCCAAACAGAGTCTTCTGAACAGATTCCCCAAACAGAGTCTTCTGAACAGATTCTCCCCAAACCAAGTCTTCTGAACAGATTCCCCAAACAGAGTCTTCTGAACAGATTCCCCCAAACAGAGTCTTCTGAACAGATTCCCCAAACAGAGTCTTCTGAACAGATTCCCCCAAACAGATTCTTCTGAACAGATTCCCCAAACAGATTCTTTCTGAACAGATTCCCCAAACAGATTCTTCTGAACAGATTCCCCCCAACACAGATCTTCTGAACATATCCCCCAAACAGACATTTCTGAAGGCAGATTCCCCAACAGAGTCTTCTGAGACATTCCCCCCAACATAGTCTTTCCTGAACAGAGTCCCCAAACGAGTCTTCTGAACAGATTCCCCAACCACAGTCTTCTGACAGATTCCCAACGATCTTCTGACAGATTCCACTACAAACAGGTCTTCTGAACAGATTCCACCAAACAGATCTCTGACAACTTGAACAGATTTCCCCAAACAAGTCTTCTGACAGATTCTCCAATCACAAACAGAGTCTTCTGAACAGATCCCCAAACATATCTGCAATTCACCAATCTCTGACAGATTCCCCCAAACAGATCTCTGCGATCTGCCAAACAGGTCTTTGATCGATTCCCTCCCTCCAACATCGAGTCTTCTGAACAGATTCCCCAAACAGATTCCCGAACGATTACCCACACAGATGTCTTCTGAACAGATCCCCAAACAGAGTCTCTGACAGATTCCCCAACAGATTACTTCTGAAAATCCAAGAGTTTCCATCCAAAGATCTCAGATTCCAAACAACTCTGAACGATTCCACCAAACAGATTCTCTGAACAACCAACGTCTCACTTCCTAAACAGAGTCTTCTCAAACTTCGAACAATTCCCCAAACAAGTCTTCTGACAGCTCCACAACAGAGTCTTCTGAACAAAGTCTTGCTCTGGGTCCGGATCTGGACTGCACCCTGTCTCTTAGTAACCATCTCTCTAGAGGAAAGGTGTTTTTAACGTTTACAGCCGCTCTTACGCCTGAGCAAGAGCACACTTTGGGAGTATATAACTGGCTGCTCTGAAGCTCCTGAAAACTCATCTGAAGCTTTTCTGAAGCTCCTCTGAAGCTTCTTGGAAACTTCTCTGAAGCTCCTCTAAATATCTTTTGAGCGTGCCTTAATCTCATCTTAAGTTCCTCTAAAGTTCTTGAAGTTCCTTTGAAGTTCCCTTAAAGCTCTTCTATCACTTCACGCTGGTCGCCAGACTCACCCGGTGCTGCTGGAGCAGCAGGTTGTAGGCGGCGCTGTCTTCCGTCTTCATGTTTTGGTGTGAGTCGATGGTTCTCTGCATGCTCTGGATCCATTCTCTGAGATTTGAACTGCACTGCAGGAAGTGCCGCAGCAGAGGAGCGAAGGCCTGCTGGTCCTCCAGCCTGAGACACACACACACACACACACACACACACACGCAGCTTTACCGTCACGCAGAGCAGATCCACAGATTTAAATAAAGATATTGAGATTCATTTCTCTTCTTAAAATCTAAAATGAACTACAATAAATGTGAATACAATTAAATTAAATGTATTTAAAATAAAGTAAAAATGAAACCCAAATAAAGTCATTTAAAATCAAATACAAACATCAAAAATGAAAACATTGTTGGAAGTTACAACAAAATGAAAATCATGTAAATCAGTGTTTCTCAAATGGTGGAATGTGTACCACTAGTGGTACTGGAAAAGCTGTTGGTGGTACGCAACACCTGCAGCTGTCAAAAAAAGGCGGCTCTCATTACTGCTGGCGTAAAGTGTCAATCAAAATCTGTCGTAGGCGGCTGGCCAATGGTTGATTTTAAAGGACGATTTGACCATGATTCTCTTTGCGCAGATCTCTGACGTGAACGTCCCGCGCAAATAAATCAAAGTGAACTCAACTTCACCCCCTTTAGTTAACGTTTTGCCTCAATTATTTGCCAATATTAAACAAATGTTTTCATTCAATAACCTATAACTGAACCATAACGGTTTCAAGACGCATCGATCTGTTGCCTCGGGGAATCATGAATAGGTGGAAATTCATAATAAATACAAGAATCGTTTTTTTTTCTTCTGATATATCATTGTTATAATCGTTCCCCGAAATATATTGTGAACAAATTCCAGATTATTACCAACCACAGTTCTACTTTAATGCTGCTATTTACTTTTACTGAACTTATGTCTTTTTTGCCGCCCGCATTTGTTTTAAGGTTTTCCATGTTTTGACCATGAAGCCCCTTGCGCAGATCTCTGACTGGAACTCCCGCTTTAGTGTACATTTGCAACAACACACACGCTCTATAGTCCGTCGTTCCCTTAAGAGCACTGACTCTGTCAGGAAGCTCCTGAATGATGGACTGCTTTCCCACACGTTCCTTCCCTCCTCTACGGTCCGCTTACCTCAACTCACAAACAAACCATTTCTGAAGATGAAAACACCCGTGATCACGATAAAGTTATGAAAAAAAAGGGACGAGGAAGAAGAGGACGATGCAATCCAGAATCTACTGACTCATGGTCTCCTTGAGCTCAGAAGCTTTTTTTTTTAACTTCAAGCTTGCTTTTTTTTATTCCTTTCAGCATCATCTACACATATCGATTGACGTTTGACGTTTTCTAAAACACAATGGAACACGTTTAAAAGCCTTACATTAATTGTCTGGTTTAAAACTTTTTTTTGTATTAATAACACCAGGGTTTCTGCAGGTGTTTAAGGTCAAATGTAAGACTTTAAAACCTTTTTCCCCCCCCGAATAAAAATGTAAAACATTTATCATAACATCAACAACACAAACACAATGTTTTTGCCTAATAAATACGCTTCAAATTTATCGTTTGAAACTCTAACCATCACATGTGTTTTTGAGCATTTATGAAGGCTTATTCAATGAAAAGCAGCACGGTGGCGCAGTGGATAGCACTGTCGTCTCAGAAGGTCGCTGGTTCGAGCCTCGGCTGGGTCGGTTGGTATCTCTGTGTGGAGTTCTCATGTTCTCCCCGTGATCGCGTGGGTTTTCTCCGGGTGCTCCGGTTTCCTCCACAAGAACAAAGACATGCAGAATAAGTGAATTGAGCAAGAACGATTGTTCATAGTGTAAAAGTGTGAATGTGTGTGTGAATGTTTCCCAGCGATGGGTTGCGGCTGGAAGGGCATCCGCTGCGTAAAACATATGCCAGAGAGTTGGTGGTTCATTCCGCTGTGGCGACCCCGAAAGGGAATAAAGCTGACATGAAGATGAATGAATGAAGGCTTATCCAATGAAAAGCCAGGCCCCGCCCTCCAGCCTCCGCGTAAATCTGCGGTTTGACGCTCTGCAGGAGCGAGAATGAGTTTGATCGTGTTTGATAACGGAGAGCATTGCAGCTGCAGCTCCCGGAGCGCGCTCTGTTTCCCACTCAAATCTCACATCGAGTTTCGTTTTGAACCGAAGAAATTCCTTCAGAGGTAAATCATATAACGTTACTTTGAGGTTGTTTGAAAGTAAAGCTAGTCAAGTGCATGCTGCCCTGCGTGGGTCTGTCTCTCATGACAGCGGGAATAAAGGTGCAAGACATTGTCGGAACGACGGTGGGTTGTATCGGTGGGTATGGCTGTCAGCTGGAAGGTGAAGAAAGATGTTATGGTTCAAGATGAGTTTTATCAAAAATTCACAAATCATAAGAGATTTAGGCCTTTAATAAAGCACATGTTTACGCTACACTCTGGTTTCTTCTTTCTTCTTCAGATCTTTGGTGGTGTTATATTAGCGGAGATCAAACACAGCCTCACATTCCTCATCTCCTATTTTTGTTTACAAAAAGATTACACTCTGAGGGTCTCAGAGTGGTACAGGGTCAAAGCAGAGCTAACAACGTTTACAAAATTTACACACAGGAAAGATAGGGAGATAAGTAGCGAGGGGAAGAAGAGACTCCAAAACAGAGGATAACAGAAGAGGAGTATAGAGAAAGAGAGAGGAAGGGAGAGAGAAAATGAGAGAGAAAAGCTGAGTGAGCGGAGAAAAATAACTCAAAGAGGGAGAGATGATAGGATGGAAGAAGAGAGAAAGAAGAGAAAGAGAGAAAAGAGAGAGAGGAAAGAAGCGAGCCGATAGACAGAGGATGGATAGACCATTTCCGTAAGAGAATCCGTCGCGGACTAGGCGCAGAGCTAGAGACGCGATAGAGAGGAAGAAAGAAGACTATATAAGAGAGAAGAGAGCGAGAGAGATGAGCCACAGCCATAAACTAGGACGAGGAAAGAAGGAGTATAGAGAGCGAGAGAGAGGGAGAAGAAGAGAGAGCTAAAGAGGAGAGCGAAGCGCGCTAGAAAGAGATGGCAGATGACGAAGGAGGAGAGATGTCTTCCTTCCTCGCCTCCCCGCCCGCTCTCGCTCTACGCGAGCTGCTCCTCTCTGTCTCACCCAGCCCTCCCCTCGCGGAGCGCTAACGCGGAGAAGCTCTTCGTGCGCTTGCGCTGACTCCCTGCTCGCCCTCTTACGCGAGCTAGAAGAGCGCGACGCGCGCGCCCGCTGCGCTCCTCCCCGCCCTCGCCTTTCGCTCGCCCCTCGCTCCTCGCGCGAGCCCCGATTGCGCGAGCGCTCGCCCCGCTGCGCGCGCGCGCGGCGTGATGGCGCGCGGGTCGGCCGCCCCCGCGGCCGCGGCTCGCGTCGAGCGCGCGGGCCCTACGATGCTCGCGACGCGGCCCCCCTCGCCTCCCCCCGACTCGCCGTCAGGTCCTCTTCAGTAGGCGCGTGCCGTCAATGGCGCTCTGGCTGCCGCCGCAGCGTCCCGCAGGGGTGGATGCGCTACGGCTCGCGCTCGCGCGGGGCAGCCTCGGCGGGCGGCTCACCAAGGCCCTCCCCGGGCGCTCCGCCCCTCCGCGGCGACAGCGCGCTGGCAATCTCTGCCCTAATGGGTGTCGGCGCGCTTCGCACCCAGCCATCCCGCTACGTCTAGCTCCCTGCCGGGCGAGCAAGTGGCTCTCGTGCGGCCTCCTCCCTCTCTAGCCCCGCAGCTCGCTCTCCCGCTGCGGCTCCGACCTGCCGACCCCCATCCCTCACGCTACGCGCGCTCGCCTCGTGCTGTCGGGCGGGCGGCTTTCGCCGCTGCGGCCGCCTCCGCCGCGTCCTCGTGGGCCGCTCCGGGCGCCCCCGTGACCCTCCCTGAAAACTCGTCGCCCGTCCCTCCGCGTCGCGGCGCTCGTCTCGCCCTGGCGCCGCGTGCCGCCGGCGCGCTGAGCTTCCTCTCATCAGGGCACCGCTGAGGTCGATAGGCCGACCCCCATCACGTACGACCTAAAGCGGCTGGAGGGCGAGAGAGAGAAGACGTAGGACAGAGATTAACAAGCAGATATTTGTCATCGCACCTTGATACTTTGTACCACTCGTAATCTTACAAGGGTGTGCCGGAAGTGTGTCAACGGCTGTCGGGGGGTCTGCTCTAATGAATGCATATTTGATTATCCATAATCGTTGCCTCTTATCTGCAAGCCACCTGGAGCTCGGAGCGGAGGCGAGACTTAACGCCGCGGCCGCACAGACTGCTGTCTTGAAATTCTGAGGTGGAACTTAGTGAAAAAAGTTTATTCACTGATGTGAATGATTTTAATAAAAAAAAAACATGATTGTAAATAAGTTCCTTTCAAGTAAAACAAATACAAAGAAAATAAATAAAAAAGCATCACATCATTAGTAATAAAATGCAGGAGCTATGGGATTGTTAAGAGAAATGTAAAATATAAAGCTGAAAAAAAACATAAAATGAGGACAAATAAAAATGAATTCCATTAAACACAGCAAAAACTTAAATAAACAAAGTAAAATAAAGCTTTGTAACGGGAATAATTTAAAGGTACATAAACTTCAATGAAGAAAACGAACTATACATCAAATAAAGCAAACTGAAAAAAACTTAAAAAAAAAACACAATTAAATAAAATAAATGTACCCTTATTTAAATTAATAGTTTTTCAATATGTAAGTGTAACTGACTCGCGACCGTAACTAAAACTATTTAAAAGTCAAATAAAATGACAGTTCGAAACACAAAAAAAATTATAAAGTAAAAAAAAATACAAGAAAACAGATAAAAAAAAACAAAGATTAAAGTAAATGGCTGATAAAACGAAACTGAAGAGGCTCCGGAGGAGCGGCGCTCACCTGTAGCGGATCTGCGTACGGATCGCCTCCGACCGGGCTGCTCCGCCACTGCAGACCTGAGCGAGTGTACTACTTCTAGGCGCCAGCTACCGTGCACCTTGTGCGCCCATTAGTCCGGCTGAGGGGGGAAAGGGGGGGGTGATCCTCGCCTGCTTGATCGGGCAGCCAGAATCCTATTCCAAGAGTTAGACGAGTGCTCCTGCCGCTGAGTCAGCTTCGGCCCAAGGCATGCTCTGAACACCCGCAGAAACAACAGAACCCTCATCACTCATCACTTTAAATACCAATCCGGCATGCCATGACTAGAACAGTGAACACAAGCAAACTTTTATGATTATTATTCTGAAGCTTACAAAATATCCTTTAAGAACAAGAGCACAGCTTCTAACCCGAGTTCAGAACTCACAGAGAAGAGCTGAGCTAACCTGAATCTGGCTCTTGTATAACTCCGCGCGTCAGAGCAGAGCAAGCTGATCATCTGGAAGCCTGATTCTTGACTGAGTTCATCTATCTCTCGTAAACTCAGACTCTCAGAGCAGGAGCATCTGATCATCTGAGCTGATCTGAGAACTGAGTTCAGCTCTCTTCGTATAACTCCGCTGCTCAAGCAGGGTCACAAAGCTTATCATCTGGAGCTGACTGGACCTGAGTTCAGCTTCTAATCGTATAACTCCTCTCTCAGAGCAGGATCCGCTGATCATCTTGAGGCCGATTCTGTACTGAGTTCATCTCTCTTCTAATAACTCACGCTCTCAGAGCAGGACAGCTGATATCGAGCCGATCTGGACCTGAGTCAATCGCTCTATCGTATAAC
>UELW01000545.1:0-69551 GCA_900490495.1 Danionella dracula
TGAGTGACGAAACTCTTGAGCAAGGCACTAGTTTCCTGACTGCTCTCCGGAGTCACAGGCATGACTGCCCACTAATCTGGGTGTGTGTTCACGGCATATTTGTTAACATATTTGTGTACATTCGGATGGGTTAAATGCAGAGGTATGGGTCCGGGTATGGGTCACTACATATCAAGCCAACTGGTCACTTTCACTATATTGAAGTAAAACACTCATTTTAAAACACAGACATCAAAAAAATTGTCTGAAATTATATATATATATATATATATATATATAATATATATATTATATAGATATATATATATATATATTCTATATTATATATCTATATAAATTTATATCTCTATCTATCTATATATATCTATATTGATATATATCTATCTTATATATCTCTATCTATAATCTCTCTCTCTCTCTCTCTCTCTCTCTTGCCTCTCTGTCCTGCTCTCCTCCCTGCCTGTCTCTTATATCCACATCTTCTTTCTTTCTCCCTCTCTCTCTCTCTCTCTATCTCTCTCTCTCTCTCTCTCTCTCTTCTCTCTCTCTCTCTCTTGCTCTTGCTCTTGCTCTCGCCTCGCCCCCTGTTTCGCTCGTCCTTTCCCTCTACCCCCCACGGCCCCTCTTTCCTGTCGTGTCCTTGTCTTTCCTGCCCGCCTTCCTTTTCAATTAATTCTTTCTTATGTGGTTGTAGTGACACATAAGGAACGGTATACAATGGGAATTAATTGTAAAACCAGCTGTCAAGGCAGGTAAAATATTAACAAAGATAATGCACAGATATCGTGGCTCTGTAATCCAAATGTGTTCAGCAAGATTAATAAACTTTCATATATCATCTTACTACATATCCTATTTTGTCATAAAATAAAACCTCACAGTCTTTAGTGAGAAGGAATCCTCTATGCTTCACATTAATATTCACATTAAGCATTTTTGTTCCTCAAAAAAACATCATAATTTTTTCCTCCAGTGACTCATTCCAGATCTAAAATCTATAATCTAAAATAACTAATAAATACTTCATACTGCACATTACAGCCCAAAAAAAAAAGAAAATCAATCCTTGTGTTTATGGGTACTGTAAATTGCATATGAACTCATGAAGCTAGTACATGTAATGAAGAAATTTTTGTCATTGTAGTTTCCTCTGATTATCCCTTATCAGGCTGTGTAAGGTCACACAAATTTCTTCCATGAAGTTTTTTTCATCTAACAACCTTTTGACACCCAGCAATTATTTTTTATATTTTTAGCTTTTTTCCATGAATGTTTTGTTTAAACTATATTTTAGTTGTTATTGTTGTTGTTGTTGTTTTTTTATCATTTGGATTTTCAGATGTTCTCTCTCAGGACTTAAAAGTTTGCACATCTGAAAATTTCCAGCTCTTGGCATTACAGCAAAAAATTGATGCACAGTGCAAAATGCCAAATTTATAAACAATGGCAGCGTACTGTGGCATAGAACCACCTATACAAAGAATCACACACACACACAAAAAATCCCTTTTGTTTTATTTCTATAATTAATCTTAGCTAGAGTTGAACCAAACAAAAGGCATTGCTTATTTCAGTTTTACAAGCAAACGTATAAATATATAATATATATAAAACAAACACACATGTTTGTTTATTATATAAACAAATTAATGAACAATTGAACAAACAATTATATAGAAATAAGAAATAAATAAATTAATAAATAAGCAACTATATAAACAAACACACAAATAAATAAATAAAAGCAACTCCTTTATATTAGTAAACTTTCAACTCCTTTATAATAGTCTTCATAGGTAAACTTTCATATTGAAGGTGATCTCTCTTAATGTACACAATATGTTAAATGTCTTACATTTTCTTGCACCTAAATTTTACCACAGACATAGAGAGCAACTTTTATGAGTCAGCTTAAACATTATCAAAATGCTATGTTAAAGGTTATTTTCGAACCTGGTTGACATTTACAAATGCCAATATTGAATGGACTAATAAACATAAATCGTGTCTGTATTATGCAACTCTCTGAAACACTAAATCAAATCTAAGTAAGCATTTTTAATAAAAATATCAACTCACTTAAGTATTCAAAATCTACGAATTACATTTTTCTCTTACTTTGCTGAAAACAGCTAAGCATACCTTGGCAGCTGGGAAGCGCGCGGTTCCACTCTGGTCGGTTGGTGTTACCCATGATGCACGTCAGGCTGGAATAACCCTGAAGTTGGTAGCCTGGATCACAATGGAAGGTCACAGTTGACCCCAGCTTATAGTCTCCTCCAAGCCTCGTGCCATTCAGCACACTGCCTGGGTCAAAGCAAGCTTCACGCAGTTTAGCTGTATGAGAAATAAGCAAAAGGCATTCGAATTAAGCATTCTTTTTGTATAAACATGTGAATAGATGCCAAGTAAGTGACATCAGTTGTATATTTTGTTTTGTGTCTAACAAAAAGTACTGTCTTTTGAGGACATAAAAATCTTTGGCCATTTTTGATAAAACAAGTGAGCAAATACCTTTGTATTCCAGGTGGAAGCCTGTGTAGCTTACGGACCCGTCACTGCGGAAGGCAATGTGCATAACATTGGAGCTGCTTTCAACCTTCTCTGGCAGCTTGCTGTCTTGAAATGTGCCGATGAGATGGCTGTTGCTGTGAGCTCCATCATAGATGTACAAAAAATCGTAGTTGGGTTCTATGCTGAAACTGAGAGAAGATTTTTTTTTTTAGATCAGGGAAGCATTTTTAAACATGTGTAATGGTTCACATCTGAATCCCTTCAACATCACTGTATTATTTGTTTAGCATTAACAATATAGTTATCTTTACTTTAATTCTAAATTGAAAACATTTTAAAACATGAATAAAACAAGAACTTTTCCACTCAGTGAATAGAACACATTGTCCTCTTTAATGTTACTTGAACTGACTTTAGAAACACAGTTGATATCGATGAATTCCATTACTCACCCTGAAAAAAATCTTACTAGACCTTAAAGTTCTTGCTTCACAGCCACATGGGATTTTGAAAATTCCATTTTAAAGCTTTAATGTAGGTTCAGTTCAAACAATAATTCATTATATCAATGAATGTATGAACCAAAGCCAATACCAATTAATTAAAACAATGTATTTTATATTAATTTTGTTATATTATTAGTATATAACATTAGTATTTAGTATATTAATATATAGTTTTTATATTAATAAAATAATAATTTACTTCACCATCAGATAATCAGGAAACAGATCATATGACAGCATATCATTCACAAATTAAAAGTAAGTTTATATCAAAAAGAACATTTAAATTGAGGTGCTACAAAAGTATCACAAATAATTGATTCATTGATTTACAATGCAATGCTTCATACCTGATAATATTACATTATGTACTAGAACAGAATAGATATATATTTCTATGCTACAGCAAATAAGCCTGACAAAATAAGATGTGAAAGACAAGCAACAATCCCTTCAAAAACACAACACTCCATCATGGGTTTGTTGGCAAAATCACAAGCTTCACCCACTATCTGCTGTGTGGTCGGCTGACTGAGGACAGTAAAACAGAGCCTGTGATCTTTTGTCTCATCAGAGGCAGAAAATGTTTTGAAGAGCCTTTTCTCCATGCTTCAGGCTGGGGGATATGTTATCAAGTGGTAACAACTTACGTGGGTGGAAAACACACAAAATTGGCTCAGCTGAGCTTTGGGAAAATTTGATCCGAAAAGCTGTACTTCACATCAAGTACAACAAAGAAAGCAGACTGCTAATTTAATGGCATTACACAATTTGCTCAAGTCCCTTAACTGTAACAACAATATGCCACTGATTTAAAAACATTTTAACTAGAACACTAATGTCTCTTGAAATGAAGACTTAAATGCCATTGGAGATTTTCCAGCAAGAGATATCAGTTACCAATTAAACCACATTCATAAAAAAGCAATTATGAGTCATATTTTAATTAGACACTGACTGAGTTTTTTTTTATCAACAGCATCTTCCAATTTATAGTGAAAGATGGAACCAGCAATGGGTCAGATTTTATTTGTTTAATAATATAAGATTAAATACTGTATTGAAGGGTTCATTAAAAATTAGTCATTTACTGCTAAAATTCTGAGCTTTTTTACTGATTTTTTTTTTCTGATTTTGATGATAAAATAATTAGGAATAATTAATTAGAAAAGTAAAAAACAAGCATTTTCCCAGTCCTGTTTGGTGGTGCATACATTCTGTTTGACTTCTCGCTAAGCCACACCTCAAGAATAAAGATCAGCCAATCATTGACTAGGATTTCACATCGTTAGGTTTTAGTTTAATAAAGATTCTTTAAGTTTGAGTGAGCAGAGTTGGCAAAGTAGTTATTTTATTCCTTTTACAATATGAATACAACACATAAGCACGCACACATTGCATGCACGCAAAACATAAGCACACACAAAAATCAGCTTGTTGGAATTTTGGAATTCATCATTTATCACATCACTCTTTCCTGACTAAATGCCAATTAGCTAAAAAAAACTAAATTGTACAAAAAGACCCTTCTTCATTTTTGTAAAGTGGTTTGTATCTTTGTCATCTCCTTTCTATCCATCTGGTGTTTTTTGTATTCACTAAAAACACTTTGCTGATCTTACTGATAAAAGCCAATGAAATTACATAATCCGGGTGAACAGTGATGAACCAATCACAGTCCTTGCTGTGCGGGTATGGATGAGGGAAATTTGGAGACAATATGAATCCAGAGGAGCCTGTGATATTTCCACCACATGGAGCTGGAACAAATAATAAGGCTCTGTTAGTGCTAATATCGAATGTAACATTGCTTCCTATAGACGGCAAGCACAGTAATATACCTGACAATTGCTTTAAGTTATCGTTTGAGTAAACAATCCATGCTTGCCTCTGTTGTCTTTCATTAATCACAACAGTTCAGAAATGTAAATGTTTTTAGCCCCTGCGGTTGCTTGACTGAGCCGAGTCATTGCTAATCACATATTTGAAGGTCAATTTAGCATCTAGCAATTTTATTGTAGCGGTTTATGTCAAACCAGCAGAGCGTGAAAAGTGAACATTTTTTCAATTTAAATTATTATAATAAAGTACATATGATTCTTTTTTTTACTCAAGAAATGTCTATACATTACCTAGAAACCCCCTGAAATGTGGAACAGAAATGTAAACAGTTTTTGTTGACATTATTATTGTTAGACTTACAATTTGGTTTTGGGGCATGTAACTAGTGATTCAACGTTGTAAAACTAATTAACTTATTGTGACGAGAGAAAACAATTAAATGGATACAAAACTTAGGCAATGGTGGTTTTTATAATTAATACTTTTAAAAGTAAAAATGACAATAATTTAAAAATAATTAAACTAGCAATTTCATCCAAGACAAGAAACCCGAAACAAAGAAACCAATGTGATTCATTTGCTATTTAGCCAGATTTGAACGCAAACGTCCTTAAAATGTACAAATGTTATGAGTATAAATATCTATACTAACAGTGCATTGCTTTTGCTCTTTTATATTTTAGAGGTGGTGGTCTCCTGCAAGAAGTTACCATACTTGAGGCTCTCAAATATGAAAATATCTGAAAAACAGTGCTATGGCAATTATAACGTTTACAAAACTAAAAGAGGGGATACGTTTTCTTTTTAAGAAACCGTTTCTTTTTACTTGGCTGCCCCTTTAATGCAGCCATTTCCTTAGCTGGCATGGACAATTTGACCTTTAAAAAACAGATAAATGTGATGCAAACTGTAAGAAAATAGGTTTTGCAGACTCTCGCAAAATCAACACAGTCCCCTTGAAGCATTCATCACTATACGTCTTCCTTTTATTTCCCATAACTTAGAAGTTTAAATGCTGACTGAGCAAGACATAAAAAATCCCATCAAAAAGATGCATCATTCCAGGCAGTTTATAACAGCCGTTTCAAGTCATTTCTGCTACTTATTCTGGAGATTTCGTCCATCAGAGCTGACAGGTGGTGAAATTACGGAGCTGAATTACTGCAGGTCAAAGAACCTGTGGAATCTCACCGATGCAGGTTGGTGGACTGGGTTGCCAGTAGAACCTGTTGTCCACTTGAATGCAGGTGATCCTGGTTTCTCCTTGCAGGTTGTAACCCGGGTTGCATGTAAAGGTCACACTGTCTCCTGGTTCTTTGCCTTCTCCAATCCGACTGCCATTCATAGGTGTCCCGGGATCCCTGCAGGCAGTTGCTACCGAACCTGTCAAATGAGAACCATGAATGACCCGCTGAGACCACTTTCACTTAGCAGGGAGTCTCCTCAGGAGGGAATGTCTCACGCCTCCGAAATGAGCTTGGTTCTGCACAATGGCTCACTGGGAGACCTGTCTGAGCAGAATACTGCCTAAAGCAACTTTGAAATAAGTTGAGGATAAATTACCTACTAATGGACTTTCCTTCTAAGTTTTTTAAAAGATATTTAACTTTCAAACTCAATATGTATGCATCACACGCTTACCACACAAAAGGGGTTTGGACAATGACCCTAATCCATTAGATGCTCGAAATGTCACAGACAACCATCTTTCATAGATGTCTGATATGATTTCAACATTGTAGTCATCAAATAATGATCTAAAATTGTGTCACAAATGTAACTATATTGTTACATTCCTTATTATGTGATCAATGATTAATGTTAACTTCATCACCTGCAATGGCTCCAAACTGAAGAATATGAGTAAACTCAACTAATTTCTTACAGATAAAGTTAGTTTTAAAAGCAGGATATAATAATAAGTATCATTGATTTTATTTAAAAATATATATTGTTCGTGGAATCATCCCTAAATTAAATTTTTCTCCACATTGTTCAAAATTTCTATTGTTCCAGTTGACTGTTGTCTTTTGTTAATCATTGCATTTCTTCTTCCATGGAAGTCAAGTTTTCAGAAAACATATTCCTGTTTGTGCTTTAGAAAAAGGATCGAAGCTAATTTATATTTTGAAATCAAGTATATATATGTTTTAAAATATTTCTTTATAATTAATGGTGTCTTTTTTATTATGTAATAAACTTAAAAAATTATAAGAATGAAAATAACTTGCATTTTTATTTAATAATTTACAAACAATTTTAGTTCTTTGCTTAAAAAGACCATAAAACTTGAATAACATCATCAAAAACGAAACAGTCCTCAAAAGGAACAGAAAAACTTTTCAATTATTGTTTACAAAAAATATAATCAGCTGCACAAAACGCAACAAATTATAGACTATAGTTAATTTCTTTTTATAAAAATACATTTGTTGCCGATTGCTGTGCGTTTTATCATATTAGATGTGCTACCATAATGTTAAATTTGTCGAAAATGTCACATGAGGACTAAATAAGTCAAGATTCTGCTCCTTTTCCACTCTACCGTTATCATCTCTCACTCATCAAATGATGAATCTCTCGCCGTCACAGCTTTACCGTTTCTGGCTTTTTTTTTAAGTCCACTTTTATGACGACTGGCTAATCCCCAAACCAAGGAATGAGGGTCCATGTGGTGGGTGGAAGGCTATATAGTCCCCATATATGTTCAGATTTATGTATTATTCAGTGACCTACTATTATCAAAATATTATAACAAAGCTAACTAAAAATTAAACTGATATATGAGAGTTGATTATTTTCATTCTAATGCAGTATTGTAGATATTAATTCTTTGGTATCGATCTGCCTATCCCAAGTATTTATACTTTTAGTAAATACTTACTGGAGAAGTCAATGGCGAATCCAGATTTGCTGATGTAGAAATCAGTCTCAAACTGTATTGTGACAACATTGAGAGTGCTGTGGTATGCCATCTGGGATCAGCGATCCACTCACTTCCTTTAGAGCCATCTCGTTTTCAGGGTGTCCATCCCCAAACCTTCAGGATATCATGCGATGCTTCTGTGTCAAACGCCAAGACTGCAAGCTATTGAAACACATTTCAGTTAGCTACCAATTTACACTCAACAGCTGAAATGTTTGATTTCAGCTGGAATTTGTTTGCATCAAGCATTCTGATTGCAACAGATTTGAAATTTACAAACATTGTATATGACCCATTCAAACAGCATACAGTTCCTGCTAAATCCTGTTTTAAAATTCTGTTAAAACAACCTGCAGGAACTTAATAAATCAATGCACTGTTTATCTCTGAAGTTTATAAGTTAACATTTGGCTCCATTTATTTTGTATTGTTCGACTTCAACACAATTCTAAAGCAACACTGCAGCTTGCAAACAATAGATACAACTTTATTTTACTACTCTATATCTCACTTTATATTTCTTTACTGGGTGGTCATTACTTAGAATTTATAGTGCAACCTCATGAACAGATTGACAAGACAAAAACTTTCAATCAGCATCTTTTCATTCTTAAATGTGTCTGACATTCTCGCCAGGTCACTTCAATTTGCTTAACATTCACTGTCTTTTATTTTTAAGTTTTCAATTAAATGTTTTTTAAAGGCTAGATTTTTGATTGCTTCCAGCTCTCTGTTCTACAAAAATGCAGTGACATTGACCTTATCAATCAGGTTAAACACTTGAGTAGATTAGTTGCTTTCAACATATAAACATCTTTACAAACATATAAAATGAAAGTCACTATTGAGCATTCTATATCGTGTTGAAAACTAGACATTATCACATAGATAGACAGATTTATTTTTTCGTTACTATTTTTTAAAATCTTTTTAAACAGTAGTTTGTTAGCAGTGATGGCAGTGAATTTGTGGTGCCAGTTCACTTACAGTATTTCTAACTTTATACACAGTAAAGCCTTGGTAGCCCTCAATTGCCACAGGGTGTGAGTGAAGTGGCTTGCCCAGGGTCACAATTGTAGAGTGGGCCTGGCGGAGATCGAACCGTCAACCCTCTATTTACAGAACGACCAAAACCACCACTGCGCCACAATAGCATCTATAGCACCACTAACGCAGTCCATCTCAATGAACATACACGGTGACTGATCCGGAGGTGTAACCGTGCTTTAGGATGTCTAGCACTAGAATAATTTCTTAGGTTACCAAATGCTAAATATATTTGTCAGAAATTGATGGATTTTTCTGCTGGGGGTTGACAACAAGCAAAACCCAGCAGGAGGCGTGGCATTAGAATTGCTGTCAGGGGAACATGAGGTACATGTCTCATTTTGCTGAGCACAAACCATATGAGGTGATTCAAAGAATTCGTAATGATAAATACTGCCTTTTAAAGGTTATTAAGGGTGCAGTGATAATCTAGAGGGGTAAAATATGTATTATCGATGATTTAAAAGGGGCATAGTATGGTACCTTCAAGAAACCAGGATGAATGTGAAATAAACCAGGATGATTGTTAAACCATAGACCAAGCCTTAGATAAAACGCCCAAACCCTAGATAAATTTAGTTAAATTCAATAGTTACAATAAATTAAATGTATTACGACTCCTAGATCTCTCTGGGCTTTCCTTTTTGTTCCAGTTTATTTTTCGAGTCTTTTCAGTTGTTCATTGCTTTTTAGAGACTCATCTTATTACCTGGGTCCTGGGTTAGATTTTATCATTTAAAAAAATTACAAAACTATAAAGTTTTGAGTCCATCCTTTTTAGACTATTGTTATTTTACATAGAGTGATAATCTATATTTCTATTTTCTCTATATATACACTGTCTTGTTAGACAGATTACCTGACAGTGTTTCCAGAGTCCACTTCGATGGTCCATGTGCAGCGGAGGTTGTTGTCGTATGGAAAGGGGTATCCAGGTGACAGTATCCGTCCGGAGGATTCTCCTTTGAAGCCTCCTCCACATTCAGCTAAAATAGATCAAAACTTATTGCATCATGATTTCCCACCCACATCATATATACTGTTGTATTTGCTTTCTCTTTTTGTGCAGTTAATGATGAGCTCTGTGCATGGTGACTCTGACCACACAATCCCTTCAATCCAGCATGGCAATGTAACAATAGGTCGTAATTATGCATGCATGAGACAGGGCTTTTAAGTAGGCGCCCTGTGCATGTCATTAATTAATGTTAAAGCTCTGTCCACATTATTTATGAGGGCGGTCTTGCATGAAAAGCAGAAGACCGCTGCATATATCATAAAAAGTAAAGGAAGGATTAACATACCCATTACAGCAACCTCAAACTCAATATCTGGACAACATCACTCATTAAAACGCTTGTTTCTGCACTGGATTATGAATCAATCACCAGAACAAAGTATGATCTCATGAGCAAACAGGCTTCATTAAGATGAAAAATCTACTGTTGACACAAGGTAATGCAGAGATGGACTACACAAGCACTGCAATACAGTAAAAGGCAGCTCAAGAAGAAATGATAAAATTCTATTTGAAATTTTGTTCAAAACTGAGTTTGAGTTTTTTAAGATATCATTTAAATTATGTGATGTGTTTTGTATAGTATTTGACTTTTTAATGAAAAAAGAAACCCTTTATTGTTTGATCTACATTTGCTACGTAAAAATGGAAAGCTCAATATCTCAAAATTCATATTCAAAGTCATATTATTCACTGTAAGTGAAAAAGAAAGTAAATTTAAACAATTAATGTCAGCCATAAGGAAGCTATTCAGTATCAGTGTCATGGGTCAACATTGGTGGCTGGGACTTGATGACTAGACATTTTGTTGATTGACGTAAATCTCAGATCTCAATTTTTACTGGTCCTAGTTGTATTTTGTGTTTTTGATAATGTGTATTTCAGTAAAAATGTTGAACATATGCGATGGCATTGAAATTTGTCAAATTATGAAGCATAAATGTTTAGACTGCACCTAACACTAAGGCTTAACATTTTATACAACATGTATGTAAATATGTAGCAATATTTTTTTAAGAATATATTAAAGAGAAGTGATGACAGCCCTTGATTATTAATATTGTACATTAAAGGTCATAAGCACCCTAATTGTGCACTGCCCAATGTACCCACCCCTTCACAAATGATTCACATATGCAGAACTAACGATCCATAATGGAATGAATGAGCACTAGCCAAAACCACTAATCATTCATTTAATGGTTAAAAGCAACTTTACCATAAATTAGCATGTTGCATTGGATTTTAATAGCATGAAATGGTTTTGTGTTAAGAGGGTAGAGAGCTGTGAAAACTGTGGCATTTATGAACTTGCTTCAGCATGAAATATTTAGCACAGTTTCGACATGAACATTTTTGATGTAGAAAATTCCCAAGGCTCTGTCATGAGAACAACTCGCCCCCGAGGCAAGCTTCCAGCATCAGCGCAATAGCTGCCTGTCTACTTCCAGATTATTTCACTCATCTTGATGTCTCTATTGTTTATCAGTCTCATCACACAAAGCTAAGTACAACACACGACTAGAATAAATATTGACAACTTCTATAAAACCAATCAACTCGATGTTTTATAGTTTGTGTTTTGAGACATTTTGCTGAGAGCACTGTGTACTTAGCACTGAGTACTAAGAATTGTAAGTGACCCAGCAATATAACATTTTAAAAGGATGAATTTCAAGGAAAGTAAATAAGAAGTTGAAACTCCTTAATCAAGACGTAAAGAAAACATTCCTGTCTGATGTATGGACTGCTCGCCACCAGCTTTGCATTATTGTCAGATGTCTACTTTATATTTAATTGTATACTTGAACATGACTACAGTTTACGTTGTTGTCCATTTTTTATAAAATATGAAAGCATATGAAAGCAATATGTTCAGGCAATGCAAGTGTAAGCATAAAACACAAATAACAAGTAGTCAAGTAAGTCATTTCATGTCATTTGAAGGTTAAGAAGAGGTCATAATTATACCGCTGGAAAGCAAATCCAGCACATGATTTCAAACCAGCATCAAAAAGCTACCATATGCTATTCTCCTGTGAGTGTTGACTAAAAAAACGCTACTCCCAGGAATATTTCTTTTTTTTGTACCTCAAGCCAACATTGAGCTTCTGAAAATATGCATGAAATTATAGACAGTTGAGTACTAGCTTTGAGAATCACAAAAGTATAGCAATGATTTTATTAGAGTGTAGCTAAACAGTCCAAGACTATGCAATGTCTACAGTATATGTGAGGGAATGTGTTGGCATCACATTTTATTTGTGCTTCATTTTGTTTTGTTTTATTTTAGTTTTATTGATCCGTTTAACATTTACGGCACAATAGAGTATAATTTTGTCTAAACCAAATAATAATGTTTTTAGAATGCATTTACTAGATGTAATTACTTCTACTAAACTGACGGTCTGAGGGTGCTGTTTTTGTCTGCACGTATAAGAGGGCAGAACAGCCCAACATAGAAGACAACTCCCTCTTTTACTCTCTTACATTTTTACTTGCTCAAAACTTTCTTTCTTCAAGAACACTCTGGTATTTAAAACCTGATATTTATTTTCCGGTTATCTCAAAGTTTCAAGCAACAAGTTTCATTATTGAACTAGACTGCACAATGTAAGGTTCAGCAAAGAACATAAAAAAATGTATTTTCAGGCACTTCTAGAGAACAGTGAGAGTAACTTTAGAGAGTTTAAGCTGTGTGTTCGACTAAAAGCTCACTTTTAAGTGTGTACCTCTTTTCAAGATCAAATTCTATTCATGTTCTCAATGCTTCTAAACTTAATTTTGAATAGGCCGTTCAATACTTTTCTTCTATTTGCCCTAGCTTAAAAATTTTGTATATTTTGTCTTGCAAATACCTCATAGGGCTGTTATATGAGCATTGGTCACATAAAAGCATTTTATTGATGGATTATAAGATACCGTAATGGCTTATTTTGTTTTATAATTCATGTTTGGTTGATGACTTAATTAGTTTTGCACGGTGAACGGAAACTTGAATCCGTTTTGCACGGATTTAAGTTGCTGATCAAGAGTTAAGTCTGAACACCTGTCCTGGCTCGTTAGCTCCTGATCAGGTTCCCTCTGTCCCACTGTCCAAAATCCATTTATTTTTCTTACAGGTTTGGAGTTAGGTTGGAGTTTATTTTAGTTTTGATTATTTTTAGACATTATTTATTTATTTGTTTATTTATTTATTTTTGTCAGATTTTTCCCCCTTGTGAGCAGTTTTTTTGGGGTTGTGAAAATTATACAATTATGACTACGAGAGAGCCAAAGCTCTACAGCTGAACCAAAAAAAATAAAACCCACAATAATTACTTTAGCCAAAAAAAATATATAAGTTTGAAAGAAGTATAATGTTCATGATTGATAAAAAAAACACTTTTCCTGTCAGCAAATGTCTTATTTATTTAAGTAATATGTTACAATTCAGTTAAGTCATTTTAAAATGAAAACATTTTCACTCAAAAGGCCATCATCTTTTTCCCTACCTATGGGCATTACATCAGTGACTTGTAAAAAAATTATTTATGAGAAAGAATATTTCAAGGAAAAGAATAACCATTTAACCATCATTTTTCTGAGCAGCTTTAATTTATGATCATGTTTATTTTGTGTTAATTTAATAAATAGAAGCTGTCTCCGACCCCCCACTGTTGTGTGATTGAGTTTTGCTCACACCCATCTCAGGCAATGCTACAAACTGTGAATAGTGCGGCTTTGATGCAAGGAGAGTGCAAAATTCATCATAGATGGCGAGGAAGTTAAATTCCTTCCATACCAATCAGGAGCTTCTTGAACTAGTAACCTAGATAAAGGAAACTAGAAATGGTGAGGATTGAGTAATGCTCATGCATTCATTCAAGTATGTGCTGAACATTTTCTAATTCTTGGTCTGAACATGGCTTCACACCTCTAATTTAACCTTTGATTTAATATTTGTGTTGACACGCAGATGTATAATATAGATGATAAAGCACCATAAAACACATTTTTAAAATGTGTCAGATCTAAATGAGTAAACTTGTTATTTGATTTAGTAGGACAGCATTACTTTCAAGATCTCACCAGAAGAATATGCTATGTATTAATGAACATAACACACAAACAGCACTGCAAGACCAATTAAATGAAATGCGTGTACGGATAAATCTTCAGGATTAAGTGCATGGGTGTATTTCAAAGGCTGAACCACAGTAGCTTGGATCAACTGCTGTTTGCTTCTATACTAAATGAGCAAAACCGAGAAAACTCTTAATTAGCCACCTTCACACAACCATCTATGATTCTTTTATCACGATTACATTTAATTAAATATAATTTTAAACGTATACATTTTCCTGAGCCCATTTTCCTGAATAATTTAAATAATAAAATGCACATTTTTGTGCTTTTTGAACACTATTTATGTGTTTCCAGTTTGCAATGACACAATCTTGATCCACCTCAATGCTTCAATGGATGACAGCATATATAGAAATTAAAGAGCTTGCAAAATGAATGGAAGGAAAACCTAGTTTTTAAGTCTTTTTGTGGTCTTACCTATGCAGGAGGGGAGTGGGTGGTCCCACGTCCGTCTCTCTCCAGTCATGCATCTCAATACACTGCTGCCATGGAGACCGTATCCAGGATCACATCGATACGTGACCACACTGCCTGCGAAATGGCCTTGGTCACTGACTTTGAATCCAAACTGAGGCACGCCAGGTTCATCACAATGAGAGAGTTCGAAACCTGAAAATAAAGCAAAAGAAGGGCTTACTTAAAGGATAAATTTAGTTTGGAAACATTTCAAGAGTTTTAGTATATCAAGGACAAAAAAAAACAAGGCTTGAGTGTTTGTTATTAGATTTAAATGCACTGAAACACATTGTGAAGCATAATTAAACATCCGAAAACTCTTTTCTTTTCTGATTTGAAGGATTATGACTCATTCACATGCCACACGTTTTGTGTAGTTTTCAATTGTTGTTTGTAATTACAATGAACAGGAGAGCATATAAGATTGTTAAAACAATTTAATCCTAATCAGAATCTAACAAGAGAATGATACAGCTAATTAATTCAATAAAACAAGGTGTGGGTGAAAGAACATCACTCACATCCCACCAGGATCTACTGTCCTGATAAAACAAATTAGCTTTATGAGTTTCAATTTAGGAGTATGAATAATGCAGCCCTGTAGATAAAACAAACAAATAACCCATAACTTGAAGAGAATTTATATTTATTTAGGCCTGCGGGCTGATAACACTGAGAGACAATGACACAGCCACTCTGCCTGCTAATTAAGACTGAAAATATTGGGGATGTTGGAGAGAGATTTACTTTCAGCACCAAACGTTGTGTCTAGAAAAAGACATCAACTGTATAACTGATCCCTTTTCTGTATATGCTATGAATATCGCATTTTATTAATTTTGGTTCAAAGACTGTTTGTTTTTATAATTAATTTCTAATTAATTAATTAATTAATGCTTTATAGTACTTCATCAGATTAAGTTGCACACAACTATAGTGAGTGAAATAATTATTAGATTCCCTGTTGATATTCAACATTTGCCCAAAGAAAAACATATTATTTGTTGTTATCCAGCAGTGTATATAAAAATGACTGAATATATCTGTTTATTAAAGGTCGCCTATTATGGCATTTTAACATGCTTTAATATCATCCAATTTGGAACCCTGGATGTGCCAAATTAACATTCAGTTCACATTAACTTTATTAAGCGTTAAATTCACACGTTTTCAACAGGGGTGTTGCTCACATCAATGGAAGCAGTGAATCATGTCGCATTTCTTCATAATTCTTGCATTATGATGTTATTAATTGTAATTCCTATCCCATGGAGGAAATGAGAACCCAAAGACCTAAAAAAGATATGGATTTGGGGATAAATTCTACAAAAAAATGGCATGGTGAACTTTTAATTAAAATATGATTGATCACAACATTTATGCATACTTTTATATATAAATATCTTTAGGTTAAGTTTATAGTATATAAAAGTGTCCTTTAAGTGGAAAACTTTGGAGCTACATATGGCGGTGGATGAACAATTCATGTGCACATTTCAATTTTACTTTTTTTTTTTAATTGTTTATGTTCTTTCACAAAACATAAAAACCTAATTTAGATTTCTCACAAACCATGAAATTGTTCCCTCACAAAGATTTTCGTAACATTTGACAATTACGATAAGCACTTAGTGTTTACATTACAGCGTTAAAATAACACCTAGAAAGAAATACGAAAACTCTTACTTTAAATTTCTTTATTCGTTCCAGGAGAAATTCCTCTGCTCTGATTAAACAAAAATAATCTAATCTAATGTCATCACGGTAATCACGATAATACATGCATGCAAATTTGGACACGTTGAAGTAAGCCTTCTTGCTTAGAAACCCTATAATGTCTTGCAATGATCCTATCCACACCTGGAGTGTAGTTAATTTGGAGAGTGTCATTAAAATACAATAAACTCAATACTTAAAAAGGAGCCCCTGAAACCAGCTTAAAATGTATACTTACAAGTAAGTTACGATTTTATTCAGGAAATTTTCTTATTGTGAGGTGAGAATGGTGAATAATAGAGATGTAGAGAGTCAAAGACCTTGTTTACATTGGAATGCAGTCTAGCACAAGAGAAGGCTTACTATTGTAAAGCAGCTTGAACCCCTCAGAGGTCTCCTCTTGATCTGAGTAAAACTCCATCCAGAGATGATTGGATGTGCTGGTCAGTGACTGGCCCAGCAAGGAGGACCCAGAAAATGCTCCAAGGACGTCTGCACTGTTGTCCAAACCATCATACAACTGAGAAAAACACAAAAAACACAACGTTTTTGCTTTGGTTTAAGTCTTACCTGACTTCTCTGTTGGTGTAGATACTGCAAGTTAGTAATTACTCTAGTATTTTTGTTTTGTCACAATTCACTAATATATATATATATATATATATATATATATATATATATATATATATATATATATATATATTTTTTTTTTTTTTTTTTTTTTTTTTTTTTTAATTTTAATTTTTTTCAGGGTTTTTACCTTGAGAACATCTCCTTGTGCAAGATGAAAGCTGCTGGCGGTGATGTTGATGCCGTTCCCGGGCTGAACCTGGATGTTGTAAATGCACTCGTGGTTGTTCTCATAGTTTTGAGGATAGTTTGGGGACAACAACACTCCGGTGTTCTTCAAAACGGTTGAGCCGCACTCAGCTGTGGACAAAACGAAGGCAATAATATAGTTTAGAGAATTTTCAAATCAGTTGCATACAATTATTTGACCCATCCAGTGAAACTAGACTTTCATAATAAAGTAATAAAATGGTTTTGAGAACTGCAAATAAACATTCCTCACTTTATTCTGATAAACTGTTGTTTAAATTTTCTTTTACAGATGGTATAATGTGTCATTGGGAAAGTTAAAAGATCCTAATAATAATCCAATCCCAATGCAGCTACGAAGACCTTCTCACATGCCTTCATGCTTTTTCTTGTGAAGTGAATGTGTGTGCAAGTGAATGAGAGCAGCTGACCACGTACCCACACACCTTGGCAGAGGTGCACTCCACACTCGGCGCCCCCCCGCCCAGACAGCTGATCTCCCGTGCCCCCTGCAGACGGTACCCATGCTCACAGGAGAACACCAGGCTGTCACCAATGCCAAAGCTGCCCCCGCTGTGCCTGCCAAACTGGGGCATTCCAGGGTCCTTGCATGGCTCCAGTTCATATTCTGGGAAAAAAAGAGAGGAAGCAGAATAAGTTGAGAAGAAAGCATTCATGCTTTATTTTGCATTGTTACTCAATGTGAGGCAAAGCATATTGTTAAAAGCCGCAGGGATGCAGGATGCGACAGGTATTATTCATGAAAATACTAGCTGTTATTAATACATAATGAATTCATTAGAAGCTCTTTGTGATGTTCTGGAACAGAGTTTTTAGGGATTACAGCCAGATAAATACCTTTTCTAATATCAAGCGAACAAAGAAATGCACGCAAACATATGAAGCAAACACACAAACAAGAAAACTATACAAAATTCTGTATGAATAGTTATTTTTGAAAAAAAAAAAAAACTGAACTACACATGAAAAAAATCATATGTATAATTTATGCACACACTATGAAAGCATTTGATATTTCACACCAACACAGAGATATTTATCGAACTGATCAAAACAAGTAAAGCAAAAACAACCCACAAACTGCTGTCCGCTTCATTTCCCTCTAAAACAAGACAACATTTTTAAACTTTGGATAGGAACAGTCTTACAGTACATGAACTAGCTCTTTGAACTAATCACTTGAATATAAAAAGACATAGGCTGGCTGAGGGCTGTTTTACCCTTGATTTATCTTTATTCTATGCCAATATTGCACAGTACACCATGTACAGACCTTTGCACATTAGACTAAAAACACACTCAAAGGGAGAACAACTTGTACCTTTAATAAAGGCTATACCTTTTTGTATTTACCAAGCCATTTCATTATTGACATTCAAAGTCTAGTCTGAAATCACTGCAGTTTCACATCTCTGAGTCTTAGTAAACAGGAAGTGAGCACTCATCCTACATATGTAAATCAAATGCAGAAATTTTTAGCGCAGCTGCTTTTTCAATTAAATCCTGGTGCAAAAGTGCAATGACTTCAAATGAGTTTGACAGCGAATGGTGAAACGCCTGAATACATGATCAATTCCCCAGACGCAGATGTGTACTGTGAAAATAGAAGGTTGTTTATATTATGCACGTTTCTGAACAATAATGTGCTAAAATTCTAAAAGTGGAAAACTGTTCAAGGCAGTTGTTTGGCATTAATCTTGCCTACTTGTGTCAATGCCATCAATATTCAGTGCCAGAAAAAGGTCAAGCACAGTTTTCATCTGGGAATATATATTAGGCTAATGTGAGAGTTTGGCTTGTGTGTTCAATTGTGGGCATATTCATAGCTCTAGTACTTAATTAATGTGTGGAACGGCTCAGTAAACATGAGCCAAATCCAGTGGGCTCAATTCAACTTGGCTCTCCATCATATTAAATAACCTCTAGATTTATGCTGATTATAAAGATAAAGATCTTCACAAAGTTAAGGTACAGAGTACAGATGAATATATAAAGTTAAGATAGTAAGATCAAATATATTACAATAAACTAATTAGGATTCAAGTGAGCAAGAAAAAGATACAAATGCTTCACGTTATGGAACATTCAAGATAAGAAAAGCCAGGAGAACATTTTAATTCATGATACGAAAAAAATTTCAAGATACGACATTATGCACGAGAAATAGATATTCAACATTTGAAATTCGGGCGGAAGACAACATTGGGCATCACATGACTGTATTAAACCCACCACCAAATGTTCTGCTCTCCTATTGGTCAGTTCCAACACTGATGCTGCCTGTTCGTACATAGTATTCTGCTCTCCTATTGGTCAATTCCAGCCCTGATGCTGTGAGTTCGTGAGTAGCATCCTGCTGTCCTATTGGTCGTACTTTTAATGATTAAATAGTCCTAGTTTAGTTGTCTCTGATTTTCAATGTTATTAAAAAAAATCTGTGTTGTTTCTGTTTGGGTTGGAACGAAAGGCATGTCAAATATAAACATTTAAAAAATCTGCAAAAATTCCCCCTGGAACAGATTAATTTTGTATCTTGAGGTATCACTGTATTTATATATAACTTAATACAGTTTTACAATATATGTCGAATGAATATATATATTGAAATATATAAAAATATATATGCTCTAGGATTTTATAATGTTGTTTTTCCAAGTTGATAAAATGATGATACCGTCAGCAGACAGTAGAGCTGCTTACAGGTTTATTATTGCATTTTTTCCTTTTGTTGTAGGTTTAAACTGTGTGTTGTTGGGTACATGCATAGAATTATAAACCATAATAAGTACGTGTATGCTTATTGAGTTAAACTAACTGTAAAGGCTTCAATGTTTTGGAGTTTCTTCGTGTTTTTTGTTGAACTTTTTTGTTAATGTTTAACTTTAACACAGGTTCTTCAGGAACCTTGCAGTCCTCCTTTTGGTTTTAAGGTTTGTTTGTAAATGACAAGTCATTTCTGTTCCCACTTATATTTTAAAATCTATAATTCCATCAAACGTCAGCCCAGTTCAAGCCAGCAGCAAGTGGGCACCGGCTGTCGAGCAAGTGAGCAAAGCAGAGCAGCGGGCATCTGTGACTAATGAAAAATGCAGCCCAGAGCCAGCTGAAGTTTACTGCTGAAGCCTGACAAGAAGACTGCCGGCCATGCTGATAATCTCACACTTTCAATAAGCCACTGAGCCAGAGCTCAAGCTGTTACCAATCGATTGGCTTTATCAATGTAGCAAGCCCCGTCTATATCTAACGGCTGCAGGGACTTTTCATTGAAACTGGCTTGTGTCTGCTCAGATGATGGTACAGCACTTTTCCTTGAATAACCTTCAATATGATCTTTATATTTCATTTTTTTATCTTCTGGTAATTAGTGCTAATGGACAAGTATCTGAGATTAAAGGAAAAAAATCTATGTGACATATTTTACACAGATGATATTTACAATTTGTGGGTTTTTACCTATTCATCCGTGTATAAGATAATTTGTTTTAGAAATGTGCTCAGAGGAAGTTTAACGATTAGGGTGACCTAGGTTGCCTGTTGGCTATTTTGTTTTATTTTAAATAATATTTACCAGACTCAAAACAACACAATCACAGAGCTTTAAAAATGTGAAAAAACAATAAGTCAGTGATTGGATTAATGTTCATTATGTTCGTCCAACCAGCTGCAGACAAACACACGTCATTCCTATTAACACAAGACTGATTATTTCTTTCTTTGTTTTTTCATTTGTTTCACGAGGTCAAAAATAAAATTGCCCAGTCGCAAGCGTTTTGCTGAGCAATAAGAAGCCTACTGGGCGAGCTGCCTGAGAAAGCACTGATAGTGCCAATGGTTGCTTGAAAAAATTTCAAGATTTACTGTGCAACTCAAGCCATCAGCAGCAAGTTTAGGACAAGAAAAATCCATAGCTGTTTGAGCAGACAGCTTCTATTAAGTGACAGTGAATAAAAATACACAATTTCTACATTTACAGCACCACAATTATACAGCTAAATTATACAAGGATGTATAAAATAAATATTATAAATTATTTGTGTAAAAATATTAGTCAGATGGATAAACGATCTGGAATTGTAATATTTTCACCTGAGAAGGAGATGTTGAAGCCCTGGAAGGAGATGGAGAAGTCTGAAATGAAGCGGAGCTGTGCTCGAAAGTTTCCATATAGTCCGGCATTGAGTGGGCTTGGTCTCTGTGAGCCGGTGAGGCGAGCAAGAGGCCGAGCAAAGCTGCCGTTTTCTGTCAGTAATAAATAGTCATGATGGTCCTCCAGGTGAAAGGCATGGAAATTAAACTGCACACCTAAAGAAGAAATACAAGTCTTAAGAACAAGTAACAATTATTATCTGAAATATGGTAGCTTGTAGTACATTTTACTTTTAAACCATTACATTTTTATAACCATACTAACCTACACACAAATGTAATCAGTATACATTTTACAATCTGTGAAATCGCACATTCTATAGAATACCATGATAAAGTATTCTGAATATAGGGGTGTATTCAAATGGGGGTGTATAATATATACGTGAATTTTAACATAGAGAAAGAAACACACATTTTTGTATATTCTTAATCAATATATATTCCAAAAATAAAATAGATATATTTGTGTTCACAGGCATGAAAAAGGAAATCCTCAAACTCTGCCCCAGAGTCGAATCAAGCAGCTCATCTTCTACTGCCAGCACATGAAAGAATCTCCAGAGTTGGTACCTTTGCCATGGCTGACCTCCAGAGTCCATGTGCAGTTTAATGAGTTGGGATAGAGCTCAGGAAAGCCAGGCGAGAGAATGATGCCCTCTGGGCCACGCACATCGCCTCCGCAGAGAGCTGCAAGAAGACACCAGGAGAATCACAAAGCAGATCTGAAAGTTTACAGAGAGCACATCTTGCATGCATCTGTTCTCCCATCACTTTCAGGAATTCTGTCGAGACGTTCAGCCTGGGGGATTCATCGAGCAGACTAACCTTCACCGGAAGTAAAAAATACCACCAAAAGGTTAATGAGAATAACCAGAAATTCTACTCTGAGACACTCTCCACCTGCTGTTGTCTCCAGCAAAGGTCACTTTACAATTTCTATGAAAGTTATCCGAAAAAGACAACTCATACAAAGTTAAACCTGTTAAATCCTCAGCCTCATGTTGTCGCACGGTCATGTTCCAACAACCACAGATGCTCACTACTAAAAGTTGTGACATTATTCAGGTTGCCATACTCACAATCTGACCTATTTCTGACCTATTAAAAAAACTTTGAATAACCAAAACAACACTTTCTCTGCCTCTACATAGTTTTAGTTTGCAGCACAGGTCTGATATTCAAGCTGCCTTTTCAGACCAAGGTGGGAATTTGCGTGAGTAACTTACATGTTAAGCTAATGGATACTAATTGTCAAGAAAGTTCAAATGTGTTTAACCTTTTAGATATTTTGTGGTCAAACTAACCAATCTGGAGTTCCTAGAGTAGTCACATGAGGGAAATACAAAAACAAAGAGTGAATGAGAAAGGGAGTGAGTAATTGTACCTGCCAGGAGATGAATCCCTTGGCCTTGCTGCTCTAACCCTTTAAGTTAGAAGTGTTGTTAAAAACCTGGGCGTTATATTAGACAGCTCTTTGAAATATGACCAGCACATCACCTCTGTGGTGAAACCAAGCTTCTTTCAGCTTCACCTTCTTTCAAAAGTTAAATAATTTTTGAGTCATATCGATCTGGACAAAGCAATTCATGCATTTATTAGTTCGTGCTTAGACTACTGTAATGCCCTGTATGCCAGAATACAACAAACCAGTCTACACCATCTGCAACTTCTGCAGAATGCTGCAGCCCGCCCCCTTACCGGTACCAGAAAACAGGAACACATTACACCTATTCTGTACTCCCTGCACTGGTTCCCAGTTAGTTTTAGAATTCAATATAAAATTATCTTATTTTTTTTAAGTGCAGTGAATGGTATTGAGAATCGTATATTATTTGTGTGAGATTTGAACTAGTCACCAAACCAGCAGAGTTTTAATATCCACGGAGAAACACATGCTGGTGATCCCATGGTCCCATTGTAAGAAATGTAGTGGTCATTCTTTTGCCGTGATGGGTTCAAAGCTCTGAAACTCCCTACCTGTTGACATTCACTCCATATCTGCCGTACCAGTGTTTGAAGTGGGACTGAAAATATATATATTTCAAATTACCTTCTGTTCTTAGTCTTTTCATAACATGATTGTATTATTTTAGATAAAGATTGTATTCTTCTTGTTCTGTTTTGTTTTATCATTGTATAATTTTACCTCTGTATTTTTTCTTTGTACAGCACCTTAGTCAGCCTTGGCTGTTGGAAGGTGCTATATTAAAAAATAATACAATAGATCTGAAGGATGCGTATTTTCACGTGAGTATACTCCCTCGGCACAGACCACTTCTGCGGTTTGAACTCAAAGCTTGTGTGTGTCAGTACTGTGTCCCCCACTTCGGCTTGTCACTGTCCCCTCGCACCTTCACAAAGGTGATCGAGGGGGCTTTAGTACCGTTAATACAGGAAGGGGTTTGAATCTTGGCAGATCTGGGAACGTTTTGATATGGCGGAGGTAGACCTGTTCGCCACCCTAGAGAATGCTCTGTGCCGGCTGTTCTATGTTCTGTCCCAGGTTCCTCTCGGGATAGATGGACTGGTACATTGCTGACCCAGGAAGAAACGCATTTCCCCACAGTGAACCTCCTTGCATCGCTCCTGTGCAAAATCAGGGAGGTCGAGGCAGAGGTGCTAGTGTTGGCACCTTATTGGCCCAACCGACCTTGGTTTGTAGAACTCTGCTCCCTCAAGGTAGTCCCTTCCTGGCCAGTTCCCCTTCGGTCGAACCTTCTGACCCAGGGATGTGGGTACAAGCACCTATGCCCAGATCTCTGGAACCTTTAGGTCTGGCCGGCAAGTGGGGTCAGTTCGTCGACCAGGTAACTTTCACCAAGTAGACCCGAGCAGCTGCCCCTTTGAACTCTTGCTAACCTTTTACATTGCTGAGATTTCTGCCTATCACCTTCCGGTTGAAGGCAACACATTTGGATGACACGAGAAAATGGTCAGATTCCTCAGAGGGGCCAGAAGGGGTAGACTCTCTGGACCGCCCATAGCTCCCTCCTGGGACCTTTCCATTGTCCTTAGAAGACTTCATGGTCCTCCATTTGAGCCGCTAAATTTGTCAATTAAGACAGCGCTCCAGGTTGTGTTAGCCTTAATTAAGAGAGTGGGGGATCTGCAGGCATTCTGTCGACGAGACCTGCTTAAAGTTTGGGCCTGGTGATACTCATGTTACTCTTAAGCCCAGGCCTGGATATGTGCCCAAGGTTCCTACCATCCACTTCAAAACCATTCTTAGTGATACATACGCTATTTTTTGCCCCTGGAGATAATCTCCAGCTTTTGGGCTCCTCACATCTCAACAGGCATAGTAGAGTAAGCAGACTATTCCTACATTCTGTTCATGTCTGTGCCCTCTATGAGGGACTACCGGCTGAATCTATTACGACACTGGGCACAGGAGGGCAGAGCAGTTCCCCATAAGGCTAACTCTTGAAAACTGTCGCTCTAGCTAGTTCCATCTATGCTATCTTCCCTTTAAAAAAACCTTTCCCGAGTGATTCAAGGCACATTGTATTAAACTGCCAAAAATCTAAGTCCAGCTTTCTAGGTGGCAGGTAAGGCTTCCACGCACCTCCTTTCAGCTCTGGGATTGATGCTCCCACCTCTGGTATGATTCAGTATGACAGAATTTATTGCCCGATTTGTACATTAAAAATTAATGCCAGGGCGGGGGAGGGCCCGCTCGTTGCCGGACTACTGATGTGCCCAGCTGACAAAAGTCGTAGTGCCCAACTGATGGGAGACGTAATGGTTACTTTCGTAACCCCCCCTTTCCGAATAGGGAACAGAGACTTATGTCCCCCAGGTTGCCTAGGCTTCACAACAGGAAGAATGTCACTCTTGCGTCCTTTTTGTGTGGGACGACGTGATCACGTGAACATGAGCGCATTTGCTGGTTGGCATTTTGAAAAAGTATGGAGAGAGTAGAGCACTCCTAGTGGAGGTTCCCACAGTCTCTGTTCCTCAGGGAATAGGGGTTATGAAAGTAACCATTACATTTTCATAATCAGGCTCTTAGGTATATAGTTTATTTCAGAATATGTATTAAAAGATTAAAGATGCCGTGTGTTTAAAATGAATGCACATTATTGCACAGTATTATTAATAACGGCTGCGGTTTGAAATAGGAAATATGTTATGATCTGTTTAGAGATTTGTTACCACTTTTTTTAATGTATATTATATTTTATATATGTTCCCTTTTGGACTTATTTCCATATAATGAAACCTAAACTTTTAAAAGATTTAAACAAAACCTAATGGCTTTTAAAAGAAAGAATTTATTCAAACATGAATACATTTTGAACTTCAGAAACCCTTATAATTTATCACAAAAACAAATTAAATAAATTAAAACCCAGAATTGTCTTAGAAATAAAATCAGGAGTTAAACTTGCAAGCAACAAATCAGTCAAACCCAATTAAAACTCTTTTGACACAAATTGTGTGCAAGATCCCTAATAAAACCATGTAATAAAATGTAATAAACACAAACTTGCATCAAGTGCTTTAATTGGACGAATAATGACTGTCGTTAACAAAAAATTGCTCTAAATTGTTTAAAAAATGAACATTATTGGTCAGTTGAAAATATTTTTGTTTATTGAAGAGCAATTTGTGTCAAAAAGTGTAGTCAAATAGATTTTTCAAACATAAAATGTCAATTTACATAAAATTAAATGTTTCATTTGGTTCAGGGATGTGTGCAAGCATCATAACAAAACAACACATTTCCCATTAAATTGAGCTGCCTGAATATAATATTAAAACCTTCTGCTGTGCTAACATTGAATGAATGATAAAGTGGTATTGCAGGTCAAACACTGGTATGCGGAGGTGTCTGTCTAAGTATTGGGCTGTCATCTAGGAATCTCAAAGTAAGGCTGATTTCAATTGTGTTTCTTCAGAGCACAATCCTTCTATTGAAGCTGCATTCCATGTCTCAGGAAGCCTTTTCATTCCGTTTCTTCTACAAAACCAAAAGCTCAATAGGATAGTGGCATTTGCCTGGCAGTCCTTAAACTATTGATTAAAGTCCATATAGATCTTGAGTATTGGTTAGAACAAAGAAAATCACAACCAGTCTTGTGCTTGAGTAAAGACAAAATTGAAAAGAACACACTGAAATGGAAAACCTAAATCACTCTACAAGAGATCCGTTTCTGTCTCAATAAAAAAAGATCAGGCAAAACCTTGAAACATGATTTCTGAGCAATAGAAAACCTGTGTGTGTCACAGCATTTCAATCAGGGATAGACCTAGTATCCTAGTATAGGGATTTGAAGGGTTGTTAAGTTTAGCTGGGAGACTCCAAACCGTTTTCTTTTTATCAAAACTGTGTTGTTATTTATTGCTTTTTGTCCCTGATCTCTAAAGTTATAATATGTTGGTCTTTATTATTTCTTTGTGTCATCAATTAATTATCAGCCTTGATCTGAAACTTACCTTGATCATTTGATCATCAGACCTTGTCTTTTGGAATTCATCTTAAGTTCAATTAAATCTAACATTTTTAAGGCCATTGAAAGATAAAGAATGCATCATAAATAAGAAACAAACATGTTTTTTGTTTTAATGGATGGCTGAACAATATAAACTGTAGGAAACACTACATGAAACATTTATGTTGTCCTGCTGTGCTGAACCAATGGTGATTCGATCGCAGTGTCAATGTTTTCTGACTTCTTGATTATGAAAATATTGGTTGAGAGAAGCTCTGTAGAAAACTAGGCTCTTTTAAAGCTCTAATTGTACAATCTAGTTGTAAAGAGCATTTAATTAACACCAAAATGCCAAAGAGTGTTTAGAATGGAGCCCATGTGTGCAACCTAGGATTAAGTCATAATCATTGCTTCTAGAGATACCAAAACCAAAGCCTGAAGTTCAGGATTCAAACCCTGTGAAGAGATTTCCTTTGCGACTTCACCTTTAATGATAATGAATGTCAGTGTCATTCTGTGTGAAGATAAAAAGAGTCTGGTACCTCAGGCTCAACATCTGCCAAAATCTCTTCTTCTCTCTCCACCTCACTCAGAGTTTGTCCAAAACGTTCACCTCACTCACTCAAAGTGACAAGAGAGATTTCAACTTTAATTCACTGAATGACGTGAAGAAAATAGAATATTTGAATCCCAATTAGAATAATGATACCATTATTCTGACAGTTCTAACCTTAAAATTCTAACATTAACATCTTTCAAAATTACAACAGAAAAATCAGATCACCAAAATCAAGACTCATCTTACCAAGTTTACGTTTTTAAATGTATTGAGTTGTTAAATGTGTGTTGGTTTGGCTGAAAAGGATCCAAGCAATCCTCTGTAACCAAATTCAAACGCATGCTCTTAGATGCCAAGTCAAATTTAGTTCAATAAACTCTGTTAATGGTATCGTGTCTTTTGCGAAAGTTAATAAAGGTGGACCCTCTGGTCTGTAATATCTTCGACAATGACCTTGCAGAGGTCTGACTTCACAACTTCTCAGGCTCCAAATCAACCCTAACTTATTTCCTGAGATACTCTATCTTACATTTCTCAAACCCTTATACCAACTCCTGGCTGCTCCACAGCTTGCCTAAGCTTCCCAGATGAGTAGCAAGTAAACTATTAATTAAAAACTTAAGTTAGTTAAGGGATGTGTTTTTACTCTTGCAGAAAAGAACTTGAATTTGAGATCATTTTTGTTTTACCACAATTCACTAAAATGTATATGTATATATATATATATATATATATATATATATATATATATATATATATATATATATATATATATATATATATATATATATATATATATATATATATATATATATATGTCTTTTTTGGTCAAACGTACTGAGCCACAACAGTAGTTATTTCCCATCATTAATGTGTTATTTGCAATCAATGTTTAAAGTAGTAAATCGGAATACTTCTACATTTCATACAAAAATTCAAGACTTCTCACTTGTTTTCCCTACAGTTTGTTTGAGATATTTTGAAAATCCTTTACATAGCCAGATTGCTCAGTCTACTTAAACAACATTGTAACTAATCAGTAGTAAGCCATAATTGCTGCCATGAGTCAAAGACACGTGTTGCTGTTAAAATAGAAGGTGCTGATTTAAGATAAGGTGTTAAACTCAATTATTGGAAGGCTTCAGTCTTGTATAGTTTTGGGCCAACCTTAACTGAACACACCTGATTCCACTTATTAAGCTCTGCTTGACTTGTTTCATGTGTCTCTTGAAACAGGTTTGGAATAAAACCAGCAGAGTGCATCCCTCCATTGAGTTTGAGACCCTTAGTTTAAGGTCTTGTTTGTTCAAACGTCCTCCTGGGCTCCCAGAAACTGCACATCTTAAAATTAACAATGGTTTTTTTTTTTTTTGGTCAAACATACTGAGCTACAGTAGTAGTTACTTCCCATCATTAATGTGTTCTTTTCAATCAATGTTGTAAAAGTGTATTTATAGAGTAAATTATCCATTAAATGATCCACAATTTTGGTCCCTGTCAAGAATACTTTAATTTATGAAATGTCAGTCTGCATTTATTTGTATTACTATTTCCAGCTGTAACTTTTAGAGATGTCAGCTTCACTATGGATTATTTGTGATGTGAATTATTATACATGCTTTAACACCTATGTGTAAATGGTTGTGTTGTGAAAGTCTAAACCTGGCATTACTTTTTATTAATTCCCATATATTGTCATTTGTGAATTGCATTTTATCCTCAGAACACAAATGAAGATATAGATTTGTTCAGCAATGCTGTTGTAATTTCAAAATGAATGACTATTGAATAGATTTCTTTGACTTTTGGTGCAATGAAAGAGTGTTACTATCCTATTAGAGGCACACCAAAAATCTATATTATTGCTACAAAAACAAAACAACATTAAACCACAACAACAGCACAATTATTTTTTGAATGTCTATTTGGACATGTTACAAAAAAACAACTACAACAAAAATCTAATCAGGTGATGTATCCTAAAACGCATCTCTATATTCCCAAGCTTTGTCAAAGCTAGATTTAAACAACTTCCTTATGCACTAATAGAAACATTCTGTAGAAAGGCTTCAAAAGCAACATACATCTGATGAAATATACTCTGTTTACAATGGATGGAAAAAAGTCAGAGATTTACACAGTGTAACTATGAAGCTATGGAAATGAATGCTGACCGTCACATGTGGGGAGAGGGTGGCTCCACCAGTGGTTCTTCTCACACACAAGCTGTTCTTCATGACTGAGTCGGTAGCCAGGTTCACAGCCAAACGATACCACAGAGCCAATGGCCAAATCCTGGCCATAACGGACTCCGTTCACTGGCACGCCGGGGTCCAAACAAGAATGAGTGTCCAGAGTCACACCTAAATCAATCACATGGATTGAAGAACATAATTTAAAGAGACTATCATAAAATCAAAATGCCACTGTATTTGATTGAGTGTGTAACAGAATGAAGAGATAACATATTTTCTCACTGACTACAAAAAAAATTTAATTAGATAAAATGTTTTACAAAATCAGTGTTGCTTTTACGTCACTCATTAAGACATATTTGAACTCCAAAAAAATTTATTCTAGCTGAACAAAAATGGCAATGAGAAATGTGCATTTTTTGTGTATATTGATTTTATGTTTAAGTTGCAATCAGAAATGTTTTACAAAGACAAAAACATGTTAAATAGATAAAAAGGAGAAAGGGACTAAAATCAACAGCAATAACAAGAAAAGTAGAGAGAGAAAAGAGAGACAGGACACTACAAAGCATAATCCTCAAGCTGTTTGCTTGCGTATGGAGACACAGATACGTTTCAGGATGAAATATCTCTTGTCAGGCAAAAAGCACATGGTCTATAAAGATGGCTGACTCACTTTCATAAAAGAGCTTAAAGCCACTGTTAGAGCGACTGTTATCAGTGGTGAAGAGAAGATACAGGAAGTTGCCACTGCTGAACAGGAACTGAGGAACTTGGGTGCCATTTAGAGAGGCGATTAAGGGGGAGAGGAGATTAGGCCCATCATGAACCTCTAGAAAATCATAATTGAGTTCTGTCTGAAACCTGCCAGAGAAAACAGATCAAAGTAAGCAGATAACAGAAATTACAATGCGAGATGTGTTTCTGTCAAACACACATAGCACTCATTACCCATGACTGACCGGCTCCTGATGAAAGCCAGAGATATAGCCTGTGTTTACAGATGACATCAAACTGTTTTGTGATGTGTGAGAATAAACACATGCTGCAGCTCTGAGATGAGTTCAATAGAGTCACAGAGCCAATAATGATAACACACTCATTTCTTGCCTTTCCAAATACAGTCATTTACAAGGCAGAGCTTTTCATTGTAACCACAACATATTTTACAAAGTATAATAAGGCATAGGCCATTTCATCGTGCCTCACTTTGGTTTCCATAGGGTTGCTAAGGTGTGAAGGGTTTTTGTGGATTCGTGAATTTCCAAATGCTAAAACATTAGTTTCAAGTTAATTTGTTTGCTGCATGCTGCAACTTGGTCTTTACCATTTCATAAAAATTCTAGTCGGTATCTTTTGATTGGTTGTTGTTGTTGTTGCTAGGACATGGTTGTTGTTATTTACTTGAGTGCTCTGGAATGATGCAAGGAATTGGTCTATGTTTTTTTCCTAGAGTGCGTAGTAGCAGCTGCTGACAAACCTCAAATCCAGAATTCCAAGGCTAGAATTGGACCTCTCTATAAACAATGTGTATTGGATTCTCTCGCCTGACATTTTATTACGAGAAATTCCAGAGCTAAACTCAGGAATTATGAGTCACATTATCCGAAGCAGGAGTTTTGTTACCAGTGCCCGAAGGAATTTATCTTTTTGTGAACTCACTCTGAACTCGCCAGATCCTCGGTTTCCAGTCTGAACTCTCTACATTGAGTTAAAATGTGAGTTATTTTAGATTAAACAACTTGTTAATACATTTTATGAGATCATACTTAGCAATAAATGTGATTGAGTGAATGTTTTTTTGAATGTTTTTTTGACGTTCAATATTAGAGTGTTGTATTAGGGTATTAAAATATGGTTGTTAAATAGAGTTATGTGATTAATAGTCTGTTTATCCAGTTGCTTGAGTATTATGCGATGTTTTAAACAGTTTCTTTAACCAAGATCTTGTCATTGATTTCTTGCCATTTTGAGATCCCATTGTATTGCTAACGTATTACTTTGTGATTGTAAAGCAAGGTTGAGTGGCGAATAGCACATTTTAACCAGTTCCTTGAGTCTTGGTGGTTTTCATTGATTGCTCTGTCATTTTTGAGATGGCATTGTTAGAGTGTTGCTAAGGTATTACTATGTAGTTACTAAGCAGAGATGTGTGGTGGATAGCATTTTTAAGCAGATACTTGTGTATCATAGGATGCCCATTGATTGCTCAGTGGTTGTTAAGATTGAGTTGTTGGAGTGTATGAAGGGGTTTAAAATATGGTTGCTATGTAGGGTTATGTGGAGCACAGCATGTTTAACGAGTTGCATGAGTTTTATGCGATGTTGTCATTGATTGCTCTGTGGTTCTTGAGATCTTGTTGTTAGAGAATTGCTAAGGTAATAATAATGATCCGGTCAATGGCTGCTGAGAATAAAATAATTGTTACTAGCATTTCAACACAGACAACATTTAAACCCTAAACCATGCTGCTTCTTCACCCATGGACTACAATGCTGAGCTTCTACGATGCATCTTTTGAGCCATCATTTCCCAAGAGTCTGTTTTATCAAACACTAAATCTGATCCAAATCCAATGTCATGCTCATGGGAGGCATCACAGTGCTAATGAAATAAAATCAACCATTTGTAACAAGATATAGATTAATTTTATTCTCCTTCCACAGCCAGTCTCACTGGGTGTCACAATGAGCAATAGATTCATACAGCAAATGTGTATGCATCAAGTTCATCTCCACAGAGCGATACGTAATCGTTTATACTGAGTTTAATGGTTCCTCTGAGCTGGTGGTCTATCTGCTATAAAATTTACTCAGAAACAACAGCATCCTTCAGAGGTTTTGACACATGAACTCTGTGGCGATCAGCCAAGGCTTATGATTCAATTACAGCTGACATTATACTTTATTAACTATACTCGGCTATAAGAGTGTTACAGAGAGATTTTATAAAACCAAAAGATCCTTCACACAAAAAAACAACCTTTTAAAGATGTATTGGCTTTCAATAGTTTGTTGAACTTACAGTACTGCATTTTTTTTAACTAAATATTTAAAGCCATTAGGAAAACATGTTTTTTTAGAAACACAAATTTCAATTTCGAAGTTACATACTTATTACTTAAAGATTTTGCAGGTTTTTATATTGTTTTGGGTTCACACTTTTTGCAAAACTGAAAGGGTATGTTGCTACCTGCAATTCTTCCTATCCATGACATGCTCTTAACTGATTTGCGATCTTAGAGAGCTGATCCCCAGATATGAATCCACTCTTTTTTTCAATGAGTATTCTTTTCTCTCCGCTCTGCAACAGACCTGTCGAAGCTTATCTTGATGGAGCGTCCCACCTCAGCCTCGATGACCCACTCACAGCTTAGAGAGTCTTTGTAGTAGCCAGGCCACCCTGGGGACAGAATAACTCCCACAGGTGCAGTGAAGTGCCCTCCACAGGGAGCTGCCAGGGAGAGTCGAGCATATGTGACTGGGCAGTTTTTTCAACAACAAAAAAAAACATATATAGCACAATCTGCTTGACTGGAAAAACATTTGTTTGGATATTAATTGTTTAGAATAACATTCTTACATCAAATAACAGAGAGGAAAACTAAATAACAGCTGGGTTATATGTAGATTATTAAAACATATCAATGGTATATTGATATATACATAATTGACTGATTTATATATATATATATATATATATATATATATATATATATATATATATATATTGAAATAGGTTGATAGGTTGATATACACATAAACACATAAACAAATTCAATCAAACATTGCTTATTTTTTCACTTTTTTCTCCCACAATTTTCCGTATGTTCATTCATTCATCTTCATGTCGGCTTTCTTCCCTTTCGTGGTCACCACAGCAGAATGAACCGCCAACTCTCTGGCATATGTTTTACGCAGCGGATGCCTTTCCAGCCGCAACCCATCGCTGGGAAACATTCACACACACATTCACACTTTAACACTACGGGCAATCGTTCTTATTCAATTCACTTATTCTGCATGTCTTTGGACTTGTGGGGAAACCGGAGCACCCGGAGAAAACCCACGCGATCACGGGGAGAACATGCAAACTCCACACAGAAATGCCACCTGCCCCAGCCGAGCCTAGAACCAGCGACCTTCTTGCTGTGAGACGACCGTGCTACCCACTGCGCCACCATGACGCCGCCCTTTTCCGTATGTATTATTTAATAAAATATGGAACCAACCACTTTCCTATACACATTCAACTGATGTTATTTACACAATTTGACAATCTTTCAGCACAACATGAAAAGGCTTCTCAAAGGCCAGTGCTTCCTGAGCCCTGCTTTGATAACTTTATTCCACAGAAGCATTTCTTTCAAGGACAAAAACACTTTGAAACCTACCTTCACACTTTGGGATCAAACCGCTCCACATCACCTTTCCCGCCTCGAGTTCACACACAATGGTATCCGAGCCTTGAGTCTTTATGAAGCCTTCTTCACACACCACTGATATAGAGCTTCCCAGCTGGAAATTATTACCAAAGCGCTTGGCATTCATTGGCACTCCAGGGTCTGGGCATTCATTGTGTCCAAACGCTGAACATATCAAAGCAGAAAGCTTGTTACTTTCAACGCGTTTCTTACTTAAAGGAATTTCTCATTCATAAATTAGTCCCATGTGGTTTCCTCAACAGTTCATCCACCAGTTGGCTTGACTCAGTAGATTCAACAAAGTTCTTTAGAATATGCAATGGAACAAAAATATGTACGTACAGATCCAGATCCAAAATTGAATGTTCACAGCTAACTTTGTTTAAAATGAGTTCAGTTTAGTTTTAGGATGAAACAATTAGTGCTACCATTAGTTAAATCATGGTAGCACATGGAGTGTTGGAGCATGGATTGATACAGTTTAGAGTTGATGGAGTTGAGCAGAGTCTGCAGATATATTCATAAAGTTTATAAATAAATGCCTAATTTAAAGCTACAAAAAGTAGTGTGCTAAGAATATTCAGTTTGAATGGTAAAAGTTTGTGCACTTTTATGTGAAATCATTCATGTTCTCTGCACAGTATGTGCTGAAAATGTAGTAGAATTGACAATAAATCCTAAAGAAAAAAATGCCAAGGAATTTAATCATTTAATTTATTTCATGCATAAACAGGCTATCAAGTATTTGTTTTACTATTTAATACATACTATTCATCAATATACTTACAATGTACTATTAGAATACTACTCTATTCTATTTACTTTTAACTTTATCAATTTATTATATAACCTGTGTATTGTTATTGTGTTGTTTTTTGTACCAACACTGGAGAGTACGCCTTACCACATTCCTTGTGTATGCATGCGTGTGCGTGTGTGTGCGCATGTGTGTGCGTGTGTGCTTGTTGCACACTTGACAATAAATATCTTTCTCATTCCGATATACAATTCTACTGTAAATAACTTTCAGTGTTGGGAAATTTGCCTTCAGCTTTGTTATGCCAAGAATTTTGGAGAAATATTTAACCTTTAATCAAAAGAAGAAAAAAAATGTTTTCAGCTATAACAGCAGGCTATATTGACCTAAATGTCCAGCTGAGGCACACTGTTGTTTATGTGGTAGCCATCTTTGTCTATTCAACAGAAAAAAAAAATTTCAGTTTCATTTGAAGTAATCATCTTAAACACACCTAACCTTGCATTAGTCACCCCTGTCTTGCCTCTCCCTCAGCTGATCTCAGCATCGGCCTGCTCTGGTCCTCAAATGTTAATCCTGACAACCATGCACACTCAAAAAAATGAGATCCAGGTATTGTTTGATTTATACAAATAAAATATTTAGAAACAAATTAAATTAATCAGCTTAGTGTTGGCATAGCTGCTAGATCTTTAAAGTTAGTGTATTGGTTTGAAATTTAAATAAAAACGGAACAAATTTTCAGTGAGATAAATTAGTTTATGTGTAGATTTAACTGCTGGTTGGTGAAAATATGTTGGCTCAATGTGAATTTTGCGGTGGATTTTGGTGGTTCATTCAGCCTAAAATCTGTTATGATAGCATAATTCAACTCTGTGGAAATAGTGTGTCATAAGTATAATATGTTGATCAAATAAAAGTAAATGGGGCACAAGTTAAGTCTAATTCAGATTTGATCTTATTGCCTCAATTTGCCTAAAATTCGTTGCGATAACAATTTAGAAATTTGAGAAAATGTGCCATAGATATGTTAAGAAATTTTTTTTTTAAATGTGTACAATTTATTTGCATAGTAAAATCCAGCCTATCCCAGAACTGAGGGGAGCAATTTCTGTGTTTGGTTTCCTGCGATTCTCTGAGAAAAGTCCCAGCGAGTTATAGAACCAACTCAGAACTATTTATTCAATATGTTTTACTTTAGTGTATAGAAATGGCTAATTTTGGTTTTGTTGGGGACTGAAATGATTTAAAATGGTGTTATATATTTCAAGGGGTAGGTGGCAGCTCAAAGCAAGGGGCCCCAAAAAATTTGAGGGCCCAAGACAATCACTTATTTTTGGCTGATTGAAAGCCTGGCCCTGACTGAAGCGTAAAAAACAAAGATAGTGTCTTACTTGTAAATGTCCCTAGATTTGAAACAACATGAAAGCTAAAACCAATGATACAAAAATAAGGCTTCTTTATAAATAAAATTTTGTTCTAATCCAACATCATCAATCAAACTATTTTCTATCCTCATCAAATTATTATTGTAAACTTTACATTGAACAATGCTGATAAAAAACACTTGCTTATGACTGCTTACTCCAAGATGAAATTATTACGTCAACACTTCTTTTGAAACTGAATTAAGAATAATATATATTTTTATGATTTACAAAAATATATAATTGGTGCTTTAAACAGAACGAGTTAAGAAAAATAAAAAAAAATCTCTATCAGTAAACTAATTTGTTAAGTGAAAAAGTCTATTAACCTATGCATAAATTCTTTAAAGCAGAAAGGTTAATGTAATGCAAGTGAACATGCAAATGCACAATGCAATATCAAACTAAGGAGATAGGAGTTGTGGGTAAACACTTGAGCCTAGCGTGTGGCAGAGACATTTGAGGATTATTTGGCTCAGTTAATGCTATGGTCTTCAGAGAACAGGATTAAGTTGTGATGCTGCTGGATAAATGGCTTATGAACTGAGTTGAGCAAAATATGTCCTTCCATATGTCCTTCTGGAAGTCTGTTCTGATCGAAGACAATCCATGTATGGACAAAAAAACTTTTGTTTTATAAAAAAAAACTTTTCATATTCAAAATATTAAAATAGGACCTCATTATTAAAAGCAATTTTTAAATGTTAAAATATTAAACTCTATTCATAATCAACACTACTGGGTTGATTTAAATGTGTGCATTGGTTAAACTAAAAGAGGTCTGAATTCACATCAGACATTGCCACCCAAATGATCATAAATGGCCAAATTAATTAATCTCTCCTAGTGTTACAGTAACACTGTGACATTGCTTGTATTGGCTTAACCATGACACAAGGAGTGTTGACTCTTGCTGTGAGTTCTGCTGTTAGTATCATAACTAGTTCAAGATCAGAACACTAATGAGAAACATCAGAGTTAGTGCTGTTCCCAAGTACAATCAGCAATTTTGATGAAAATATGCCGAAAATATTGAACTTGTTGAGGTAGCTGTTTGTTCTTAATAATCTGGCTTGCAAACTGAACAGACCTGTAATTGCCCAACTGTCCCCTGCTTGACCTAAAATATAAAACAGTCTAATATTCTTCAGAGAACCCCTCCAGGTCCCACAAATCACCTGCTCTTCCAGCTACATTTACATATTTGAATCCTTTCCAAGAAGCATCTACATTATTTTAGATTTGTCTTCTGGGCACCTGAAGGACAGTGGGCATGGATGTTTCAAGCTCGCTGATGCATTCAAATATTTTAAAGTTTTCACAGACATCACAACCTGGTTAATAAACATGAAGAAAATAAGATAATGCCATTAAAGGAAATGCTTTGTGCTTCAGACCACACAACTCTGTGTAGACCTAATAAAGAGCAGCATGCTATTCTTTCAAATACAATTATCAACAAAAACAATAAAGCACTTACTGCTGTAGGTGATATTAAATCCTCGACCAGACATTGAATGGTCAGCTTGAAACTCCAGCTGGAGAATATTGGAGTTGCTGGTCAAATGAGAAGGCACTTCAGCTCCAGAGAAGCGTCCAAGAACAACAGCATCTGACAACTCCCCCTCTCGCACTGTAAGAAAGTCATATGGAGGCTCCAGATCGAAGTCATTGAAAGCTAGATGAATGCGGCTTCCCACTTCGGCAATGATCAGCCAGACACAGTTCAGATTGTTCCCGTATCCCTCAGGATAGTCCGGAGATAGAACCGTTCCCATGGCAGCCGTAAAGTTGGACATGCACGGAACTAAAGGGAGAGGAGCACATTGTCTTTGATCAGAAAAAAAGCTAATTGGAATTCATTGCATTAAATTTAACGGGGTTCTTCTATTCTATCTATGTTTAGATTTGCATTTCAATGTTATTTTATGTAAGAATTTGAGTTCGTAATAGGTTAGGATTATTGGCGCATTATGATGGTGAGACTAAGTGTCTGGCAAGAGGTGATAGCAGCCATAAACTGGCATTATTGATCTTTGCTGCAAATCTCTTCGAATCTATTTGCTGCAACAAATATAAAGATGCACAGATGGATTGACATAAAATTGAGAATTAAGAAATACCATATTGAGAGAAAACTGGGAGAATGTGTATACAGAATACAAGAACAAATTAAGGGATAGATTAAGTTCTAAAAGAAATGGTAAAAACACCAGGGACACCAAAACGCCAGTTTGAGTTTTGTATGTAGAGATAGGACTCAATTACTCAACAGCCAGGAATTCAAGAATAAAATGCTTTATTCATGAAAGTCAAACGAAGCAGAACATAAAACCCATGGAAGAGAAAACTTGACTAATACACTATGATGGAAACTAAGGTTTAAACAGAAACAAAAGGATGCACATGAGAACAAGACAATAAACAGCAAAAAAAAAAACTAGGTTTAAACGAAAAAAGCAGGAATCAAAAATTGTTTTTGTTGCCAGCACTGTAAAATAAACAAATGCCATTATAAAGGGATTCTGATCAGGAGTTAACAAGCCAGGGCAGGTGCAGAAACTTAACTCCTAATCAGCAACTCCAGCCAAAAATACATCATTATAAACTATGGCTAAGTTTGGACTGCAGCCCAAAGTGACTGAAATCTTTTTCATTTTTACATGTATGCGACTAATTTCGAATATTTTCAAGACAGTCTGAACAGCTGAATTCCGATTTTTCAAATACGACTTAGGTCGCTTTCATATTTGGTCCTGAATCCCATACATATCTGATTTTCTTGCCATGTGACCTCAGTTTCAGTCTCAAATCTCAACATCTATGCATCATCTTTTAGATTACTTTGAAGCATAATATTATTTTTTCAAGTATATATACACAATTAAACTCAAAGATTTTTTATCTGGTCTCCATTGGAATATTTATTAGAATATGAAAAATACGGAAAACTCAAAATTCTTCAGATTCACACTTCTCATTTAAGATAAGGTGATGGATCATTTTAACCTTACAGAATGTCTTGAGGTCTCTCTTTGAATAGAGAAGAGATTTCCTTTCTTTTAATCATACTGAGCAACACAGCGACATATTTACTCACGCTGACATAATCACAGTTTTAATTAGTATGACCCCTTAAGATCACTTCCTTGAGAAATGTGTCAAGAACAGAAGAGTCATCAGCACATGTTTAACTTGACCTACACTGAACTCTATCTGAACACGATTTCCTGTTTGCTCAAGGTCTAATGCATCTAAAAAAGACTTGATCATCACTATTTCCTGTTCATATTTCTTGTAGTTGGCAGGAAAATTATAACATGACAACGAACATTGAAGAGATAGTGACGCCATAATCACTTAAATGAACTTCACCTAGCAATTATGACTTCCAGGCTCTTAAGAATCTTCTGGAATGTCTCTCATGTTGTTAGATGACCATGTTTGCTGTAAAGTGTCAGAATCCTCATCACCTCACATATTTTCAGTGTACTGTACCCTGGTGCTGAATGAGAATGATAGAATGGCATAAAGCTTTTCAGAAGTCAAATAATCAGAAAAAAAAACTTTTTTAGGCCCAGTTCACTGGTATAGCAGTTAGTGAGACTAATATGTACAGCACAGTTGTGTATTAAGTGACACAAATTTGAAACCTGAACAGCTTGATATTGATCATAATTAAATTTTGAGAAGTTTTAGTAACAAAATCAAACCTGTAAAATGAGAAACATAGCACACGGTTATTAAGATTAAGCTTTTATTAAGTTAAAATAAGTATGAAAAAGTAAGAAACTAGGGCATCCGCCACGTAAAACATATGCCAGAGAGTTGGCGGTTCATTCCGCTGTGGCGACCCCGAAAGGGAAGAAAGCCGACATGAAGATGGATGGATGGAAGTAAGAAACTACATGGGTTTAAACAAAAGACATATCGAGTTAAAAGTATAAAAACTGAAATGTGTTCTAAAACTTACAAAGGCCTTAATATTTCTAGTAAACCATAATAATGTCTTTGATTCATGCAAAATTTGAAAAATTCCCAGGCGTATGTGTTCTCTGTTTCCTTCAACCCTTTGTCAATTGTTGTAAAAAATTTACTTAATGAACCTTGTCAGTATAAATCACAGACAGAGTGGGTTTTAGAAGTTTTGGGACCCAAGCCAAACAAAGAGATTGGGCCTCCAGTTTCATCTTCTATCCTTTTAAATCAGAATACACAAGCAATTGCATAATAATAGATGACCAACCCATTTCTAAATGTATTTCATATTTGAATGCAGGACACTCCACTTTTTGCAAAATTGTTTTGTTGTGCTGACAAAGCATATTTTGCTAAAGCTAATACTACCTGTAACCACATACATATCAAAGGCTACATTTTTTTATCTGTGTTTCAGAATATTACTGCACAAGAACCACATATTTTCATGCAGAAAAAAATGAAAAGAAATGAAAAAAAAAGAAAGTACTGTCAGAACCATATAGATATTTTTTTCTTAAAAATCTTAAAATTAGCATTTCCTCAAAACTTCAACAAAATTTTCTGTAATTGTACAGAACATTTTAAAGGATATTTCTGTATTGTATAATGTTTCAATTATGTTATAATTTAGCAATAGACATTCTACCTTTAATGATATCAAGAAAAACCAAACATTCACAGGCTCAGAATTAATCTCTGAACGAAGTGTGCTCACTGTCCTATATACCACAAACTGTTGCAGCCTAGTTCTAACTGTTAATTGAATTGTATTCAGACCTGAAGTTATTGAAAATGTGAATACATTGTGTCAAACTCGCACAAAATGAACCAACATATACTATTAAGACAGAAACAGAATTTAACCATTCACTGACCAACTAAAAAAGAAAATAACAGTAACTGGCAGGTGTACGGGATATGCATTCCACTGCTCATCCAAATGTATGAATGTAAAGGAGGACGAGTGAACATTTTTTATTCCCCACTTTAATAAATTTTTTTAAACAAGGAGTTTGGTTTAGGGGGAAAAAATCTATTATTGTCTAAAAGTCTGCCTTTGATCACAATGTGAAAATGTAGATACTTGTATAGTACAAAACATTAAATAAATAAGATTTGAATTTATGTGTCATACTCACATATGCAGATGGGGATGTTGGCAGACCACTGATTGTTATTCTGACAGGAAATCATCCGTTCACCAATGAGCTCAAAGCCGAACTGGCACTCAAATCGTAGTACATCTCCATTGGAGAAACCTCGACCCTCTCTCAGGCCGTACAAAGGGATGCCAGGATCCCCACAACTTTCCTTGTCGATTTCTAAGTGAAAGCAGCAGTAAAGCTTTTGAGCTGGCAGAATGATTTATGTGAGCTCAGTAAGAGGCTCACAGAGAACAGACTTACCTTTATAGTTGATCTTAAAGCCAATAGAGCCCACACTTTCATCTGACTGCAAATGCAGCCACATCTGATGGGTCATGCTGACAATGAGGTCTGGGACAAAACTGCCTGTTAACCTGTCAATGGAGAGAGAATGAGGAGAATAACAGTGTTTGTGTTCTTTTGCAGAACACTTCTGTTTCAGTACCCTGCAATCATACTCCTCTTTGATAGAAAGCGAGGCCTTCAGCTATGCTTATGTACTGTTGCTCTGAATGATAATGGTATTTATGCTCCCCAATGGTAACATTTGAGGTCAATACATTTATCTTCTGAAAACAGAACATTCTGTTCATCAAAAAAATGTTAGCTTTTTGAAGTATGTTACTACTTAATATTTGTTACCGTTGAACTATTTTAAATATACTATTATTGCATGGATTGTAAAAATGAATTTTTTTGGACTAACTTAAATTCTTCCATCACAAGAATCTGCAAGGAACACGCTAAATATTGCAGATATTCCTTTAACTTAATTATTTTTATTGATTTCATGTTGAATAAAAATATTTGTCCATTTTTATTATTACTTATGTTGACATTTTATGTTAACTTAATATTTATTTGTGAAATATCTGGCAACATAGGTGAAATGACAGAGTTTTGCTATTTAATTTAAAACTACTTTTTATACAAAACATATTGCGATTAAAGATTGAACATATATTTTTTATTATAGAACTAAATTTTAATTAAAGCTTAATTAAAGCTTAAATGTTCTATAATCAAACTAGCTATTTTTTGCTAGGTAAATCAATAAAAAATTATCCTGTTTTTCTTTAAGATATTTCCAAATAAAACTCTTCAACAGATCTTTAATTAATAATTTCAAAATGCTTTTATAAACTTTTACTTAAACCTTTTCCTGAAAAATCTGACAAACTAGCGTTGTAATATGCATCCTAAAAAAACACACAAAATAGTGACAAATATTTGTTAAATGTAAGTTATTTTTAGTAAACTTATGTAGTTCTTATGTAGTTTTCTCAAACAATTGTATTGCACTTTTTGTCTCTGACTAGGCCATTTTCCGTTAAGTAAATAAAGAATAAATATACTGCCGTTGGTTTTTCTGGTATTTCGTTATCAATGTTTGTCAAAAGTGTTTTTGGTATTGTCCCATAATAATTGATATTCTGGAATGGATAAAAAAAAGCATGTTACAGTAAATGCATCGCTGTGACAAGCATTTTTGGAAAGTGTGCCGCGCAGTACCTACTCATTATATTGCAATGCAAGATTGAACCAAGCATATAATCATAAAAATTCCAAACCAATTTGAGCAGGATAAACTCAAAGCAAGGGATTAATTGAGCTTTACAGTGTGAATGAGTGTTCTGGCAGCGACAGACTTTTGTCCTTGAGGAGGCTCAGTGAGCACTCGATGGATCGAGCTGGCTCTACGCCAGCCAAATGCACCAGAAATCAGCACACACACACACACCTCCACCAGAGAGTGTGTGGCCAAGATACCCTGAGATCCGGGCGGCTGTGTGGAACTGCGTGCTAAACTTGTTTGTGAGGGGAAATGTAGCCAGAGGATTTGCGCCTGTGCAGTTTTCATGCTGTTGTAGCTTTCATGCTGTTGTAATGGAGAACTGCTGCAGAGCTGAACAGAATGCAAGATAAAACACCCGCAGGAGTCTATTAAAGTGTGATTTTTCATCCGAGAATCAGGATTTTCCTTTCACTTTTTTCAGATGAACTAATAGCCTTTCATGAGTTGACACAAGTTGATACAATTATATTTTAAGAAATGTTAAACTAAAAGTTGTTTTAAACTAAAGTCAACAATTAGAATGGTGAGGTTGTTTAACTTTTTTTAATGTTCTATAAACTAAAATATACAAACCTCAAAAAAGGTTGTTCCATTAAAGATTTATTGTCCATTATTTTCTAAACATAAATGTTTTGGACTTCAGAGAGGTTTATGAAAAATACAACTGTGAAACTGCATTAATAAATTCAAGGTGAACGTCCTTAAAGTGCATCCTTTATTATTGATGACTTTTACCTCAAAGGCCTTATCAAATATACTTTGGTTAAGGAGTTCTCTTGTTCATTTTGTTATTGTAAAAAAAAATTGGTAAAATTTCAATGCTCGATTAAATAATGTTAAACTTTTCACAATTAAGAATTAGATGACAGTTAAGAAATATTACAATAATAATAAATTATTAATGAAATCTCCATTTGCTAAGTTAAGTATTCATACATTTTTAAAGCAAGATTATCTTTTACGTTACTGAAGTTTAGTCATAGGCTTTAGATGGCATGAAAACATTTTTAATAAAGACAATTCCCCCTAAACTCTAAATAGAAGAAAACATCTACATTAATTATGCTTTCAAAACTACTAATACGTTGTCAATTGGCAAAAAATATATAAAAATCAGACAATTAAAAAAGGTATCAAACATAAATCTATCATTATTTGACTGATCTTGTCGAGATTCTGTACTAGCTCCCGTAATTTATTTGGCTATAAATGTCCCAGTTTCATGTTCAGATCTATTATCTGCACACCCTTATAATTTCTATGTGTTTAAACATATTTATACTTTATTGTTGTATACATTTATTTCATTTTGGTCCATCTGATTTGCTTTTTGGTTTTATTTACTAATGTCCCAATGTATATTTTAGTGAATTTAAGTCTCTTGTTCAATCAGCTATAGATAGCGCAACTGCCCTCTTGATTATAGTTCAGTCTACATTTAAGTTCAATGTCATTCAGTCTTCCTACGTCCGGAATTGTTCTTAGACCAGAGTTTCTTCTCATCCTCTAGATTTTTATCTTTAATCTACCATTGTGTTTTATAGATACCACATTTGCTTTGTTCAGTTTACTGTTTGTAAGTTTTATTTCAGATATAAAATCCCATTCATCTTTATGCTGTCTCTGTCACAGTCTGTGCAGATGAGGATATAGGATTCGAATCCTTCACAAATCTTGTTTATTATTACAAGATAACTAGCAGGGAAAACACAGGAGTCTGTAATTGTGTGACACTAAATCACAGCATCAACACTGGACAAGGAAGTGATACTGGATGTGTTGAATAACTGAGGCTGTAGGAAATGGAGTCAGTGTTTGGAGACTTAACAGAGGACACCAGGAGAAAACTAGGATTAAGAAACCAAAATAGAATTTCATGTAATGTCCATATAAAACATCTGTGAAAATGTGAATATTATCTTCATTCAAACTAAACTTTTGAAGCCAAGACATGTGTAACGCGAGGTGTTTCGTCACTTGTTGTTTGGAAATGTGTAAATGTAACATTTTGACAATCTAATTACTATGTACTTATAAGGTAATTATGGTGCAATTACAGGGTAATTAATATATACTTACTAATTAATAACTGAATATTAACAGAGTACTTACAAGGTAATAACTGTAAATACAGCGTACTTATGTTCAACTGTGTAAGTTTTGTGTATTTACTCTGTCCTTTCGGGAAGTCACTGCATAATTAATATGCACTTACAGGGTAATTACTAGGTAATTATTGGTAAGAACTCCGTACTTCCCCTTATTTGTAATTAGATGTTAAGAACTTGCAATCTTATTTTCGTGTATTAATTTCCATATTTTTCTGCTTTACGAATAGTTATTACATAATTACCCTATAACTCCTGACATAGGGTGAGAATCCTGACATAATGAACTTCAGAACTTCACATTTATGGAATTTTTTTTCATCACTAAAATGCTACACTAATAACCAATTCAATCACCTTTTACAGTTGTGAGTGAAAGCATCCCAACCATAACACTCTGCACTCATGACTAGTTCCCTACTGAAGTGAATCTGGTCTGGGACTGGTTAGCAGAAACCATTGCATTAACCATTTATTTATTTATTGCTAACTAACACATCATAATGAAACCTGGCCAAGAAGGTTTTTTTTCTAGAATTATTTTTTGTTATCCAGTACAAAACTCAACACCCCCAGCTCTCCCACATGCTAAAGATGAATAATCTCTCAAAACTGAATCTTACACTTGTATGATTGTTTTTGAGTCTCCAACTTCTCCTCCGTCTCCGACAGTCAGCGTATCATATCCAAGCTCCAAGTCAAACTCTTCAAAGTTGATTTGAATAACCTGTGATGGGAACAAAATGACTAAATTAGTTAAAAAAACTTCTCCTGGAAAGCAGCATGACTCAATAAAGTACCTTGACCGCTGGGATTTCTCCATATGTGCTTACTAGCACAGAAAAAAAGCAATGCAATTCACACACACTTAATTAACCTTCTCTGTACTACAACGCTTCAGACATCATCAAATATAAATGCTATGCACTATTCTTAATAAAATATGATATTCATGGACACACTAGGGCTAGCACTTGACTGCAGCATATGTTTGCTGTATAGCAAGATCATTATTACGGATCCTCTGCTGCCTCAATGAACACAAGCAATATAACAGACAAAAAATCAATGCATCAATTATCCAACAAATCATTCGTACACCAGAATAGATGTTGAAGGGGAAACAAATTTTCTCCAAGTGTTTTCAATCAGTGACTCAAACTGGCAAGTAAACAGTCAAGAGCATTGCTCGGCTTGTAGTGTGTTGATTCTAATGCTCACTTGAAAGTTAACACGATGGGGTTTGCATAATCGCCCCCCCCGGTGAGAATTTGAAGAGTTTATATGTTTTGGAGGCTCTTTGGCATGCTTGCAATATCTCACGGGTGACACTCATATAGCGAGGATATAGGGGATATATGCACTAATTCAATCCCTTTTATTAGTCTTAGTTTGATGCAAAGCGTTACACTGGTACCAACTTACGCTGAGTAAAAGCCAGGGTCAGATCAAGTCCCCAGGAGCACCAGTCCATCACAGGACCAGACACTCACACCATTACTAGAGTTTAGAGTTTTTTTTATACAGAAATGATTTATTGAATGACCTCTAATCTTACTTAGCTTAGCTGTGATAGATCCAGATCCTAGAAGCTAGGTATCAGTAATGCTTAAGTTCTGCCCTTATTTCTTTTTTCTACACTTTGATTAAATTGGTCTATATTCAATAAACTCTTGGGCTAAACATTTTTAGTATGCACTAGAAGTTCCCCTGCTGTGTATAGATGTATTACTCCCATTTTCCTCCTCCCCCAGTCAATGCAGTTAAATTACACGATTTGAGGTAATATTTCTCATTTTGTTTCTTTCTGGATAAAGTAGACTTGCATCAGATATAGAGGCGATTTTAGAGTTTCTTGGGGCCCTAGACAAAAACAAACAAAAACAAAACAGTTGCCTTGATTCCAGGATGCACCACTCTTTGACAGAAATAAAATAATGAGCCCATTTATATTGAAATTAAAAGTGTCATTTTAAAAGATGTTGAAGTTATCAAAATTATTTTAATGCAACTTTTTACTGTTTTCAAACATTTGTTGCATGTTTTTTATAACAAAAAGCAAATAGGATTTAGTGTAATTGCATAAAAAGACTGAAATATGACTTTTGAGCATTACAGTTACCGTAGTAAAATAAATATTATGTTTTAAGTGTCTTAGATCTGTAGATAAAATAATCGATTATTGTATTTATCTAAAAAAAGCAAAAAAGTTTGAAAAATACAGTAGTATAATTTTACATCAAATATTTGCTGACAGTACACTTTAGCATTACAAACTTATTTTTTATCACAAACTTGGCAGTTAAATTAGATTTAACCCAGCTTTCTGTTGGAAACTTTTTAAACTAAGTTAAAAATTGTTATTCATGGCCTTCAAGAAGGATTATTACAAGTCAACAAACTAGCTACTGTTCTGGTTAATCAGAAATGGCTAACCCACAGGGTCCCACTTCTGGCCCGATGCCAAAGACGAGTGATGCCTCTAGACGTGATTAAAAGTGTTTGTGTTTTGTTGAAGGTTTAATATTCTTTTTTGAATAACAAATTATTTCAATAAGAAAAATCTAAACACAACCCTTATTTGGGGGCCGCTGACCTGTTCAAGTGTATCTTGGCTTTTGCCAGGTGTGTGCAGCAGACTCATCTGACCCTAAAATTAAATAAGTGTGGGTAGGAATGTGATGGCATTATATAAAACCGCTGTTGTGAAATATTTTCAATACAGGACAAAACCTTGAAATAACAAAGGTGTAGAAGAACTTAATGAACTTTTAATTAGGGAAAATTTATTTTGTGCATGTTACGATCTCCACAAGATCGTAATTGTTATTAATTTTGGTGTTATTTTGTGTTCTCTAACACGTGTCTTTATTTATGTTTTACATGCTGGCGATTGGAGTTAGAGCGGATGACGCGCTGCTCGTAAACCAATCCGGAAGCGCGACTGCTCTACAAAGCCCGGATTCGATGCGGCTCAGCCCTCTCTCTCTTCTGCCCGGCTTCATTCCCCGAACGCTACGCTGCTGTGTGCTTGTATCGTGAACGCTGTCAGCTGGTTTCATGTGTGTGAGTGTGTATTTAAAGTAGTCCAGCTTGTCAGTCAGTGAATGTACGGGGAGCGTGTGTGAAGTTAGGTGCGTGCGACCGGAGAAGCGCACTAGCGAGAGAGTGAGAGCAAGAGCGGGTGAAGCGTGTTTTTTTTAGCTGTTTGAGCTGTATTAGTTTGCTCTATTGATTTATTTTATATTCAAGTGGCTTGGTTTGTTATTAGTTAGTTTCAAATGCACCATACAGAGTTTACTTTATGTTAAACACACTAGATAGGAGTGAAATAGCGTTTGCCCTTGTATTTTTGGTTAGTTAGTGAAGATTAGTTAGAGCGCCGTGTCGCTGAAGATTTTCGGTTTTCTTTTTGTTACAGATTAGGAAGGTGGTCGGGTTCAGTTAGAGGGTTTTATTCATTTATTGCGCTATTTCACTGTTTTCTTTTTTTCTTTTCCCCAAAGTCCCGGGGAACTAAAATAGAAATCTTAAAGTAAAGTCTGTGGCCTGCTCTTCGGAGATCTTTTTGTTGTTGTCTTAAGTTGTTGGTTATATTTGGCCTGTGTTTGGCAAATAAAGAGTATACGCAAGTTCTAACCCTGTGGCTCTGGTGCTGTCTATTCCTAACTGACCTTACTTCAATGTACGCTCTTTGAGCCAATCTGCTTCACTGAAGATCAGGGGCGTAACATTTAATGGGGGCTCGTCCGGGAGCTTTTACTATTCAGGAAAAAGACATCACTGCCTGAATAGTTTAATTCCAGACATTAAACAGTATTGGTCAGTTCTGCATAGACGGCGAGAGTCATTAGGAAGCTACAGTTTATCTATTACTAAAGTTGGCCTTTGTCATCAGTTGTGTACACTCTAGTTGGAGGTTTGTGTTATAATGGCTACTTTTGATTTAGATGACTTTGTAAGCTCTCCTTCACTGGAGAAGATAGAGCAATGCAGAAAAGATGACTTGCTGACCATAGCGCAACATTTTGGAATTTCTGTGTCCAGACAGCAGAGAAAGGGGATTATTAGGGCTGCAATTATTCGAGGGTTGGAGGAAATGGAAATTTTAGAAATTTCAAGTGAACCTAGGGAAGAGGGTGCAGAGTCTTCTCTTGAACCCGATTCGGCAGACTTTGGTGATTCTGAGGAAGTGAAGGTTAAGTCTGGTGTTCCTCTTATGGAACCTTTATCTCCTACTTTGGTAGAGGAGAAAACGGTAATGAAGTTGAAAGCCAGGGTAGTAAGGTTACAAAGGGAAGCTGCTTCACAGGCTGAACAAAGGCAAGCTGAGTATAAATTAAAGCTTGAAATAAAGAAATTGGAAATAGAGGCAGAGAAAGAAATCAAACTTAAGGAACTAGAGCTGAAGGCTAAATATCTGGCTGTTTCACCTGAGGTCTCTGGACTGAGTACGAACCCTACAACCACTGCTGAGAGACCAGAGAAGAACTTTGATGTAAGTAAAACACATATCCCTTGTTCCTCAGTTTCGCGAATCTGAAATTGATTCATACTTCAGTGTGTTTGAGCGTATTGCTCTAGCGTTAAATTGGCCTAGGGACATCTGGTCGCTCCTGCTACAGTGCAAGTTGACAGGGAAAGCTCAGGAGGTTTGTGGCACATTGCCTTTGGAGGATGGCATGGTTTATGAAAAAGTGAAGAATTCCATCTTGCGTGCTTATGAGCTTGTGCCTGAGGCATACAGGCAACGTTTTCGAGCACAGAAGAAAAGTAGTGCACAGACCTATGTGGAGTTTGCTCGTGAAAAGTGCATTCTTTTGATAAATGGACTAGTTCTCAGAAAGTTATTGATTTTGCCACTCTTCGAGAACTTATCCTCTTGGAGGAGTTTAAAAACTGCTTACCTGATCGTGTAGTCGTTCATTTGAATGAGCAAAAGGTTTTGTCACTTCAAGAAGCTGCAGTTCTTGCAGATGAGTTTGCATTGACTCACAAGACTGTGTTTTTTTCAATGCGCTCCGATAAGTGTAAACCTGTGACTCAGGCAGTCCAACAAAGATCTAGTTCCCTCAGGCATAAACCCCAAGAAGATCGACGGTGTTTTTTTTTGTCATCGGGGTGGTCACTTAATTGCAGATTGTCTGATTCTGAAGAAAAAACAGCAGGGAGTAACTCAGAAAGGTGTGGCACTGGTAAAATCAGTTGACTCAGGTAAAAGGACAGTAGAAGAGGGTTTTCAACCTTTTGTTCTGGAAGGGTTTATTTCACTCCCTGGTTGTCTTGAGAATAAGGTGAGGATCAAGATTCTTAGAGACACAGGTGCATCGTCCTCAGTTGTATTGGCTAGTGTGCTACCTTTTGGTGCTCAAACGTACTCAGGGAGCAATATCTTCGTTCAAGGTATTGAAATGGGTTTAGAGAAGGTGCCACTACATCAAGCTTACCTGGAGTCTGAATTATTTTCGGGTCCAGCAAAACTTGCAGTCCGTCCTGAGTTGCCTATTAAGGGTGTTGACCTGTTACTAGGAAATGATTTAGCCGGTGGCCGAGTTTTTCCTTCGTTGGAAGTGGTGGATGAACTAGAGTTGTCACATGTAGAGGGGGATGCTAACTTTGACAGTAGTGTTTTTCCTGCTTGTGCAGTAACGAGAGCTCAGAAGCATAGACGCGGTTCTATGGAACTTTCCGACACATTCTTAAATCCTGCTTTGTTCTCTGATTCTTCAAGTTCTGAAAACAAATTGCAGTCCATGGAAGCTAAATCATCTACAGTTATAAAGCTTAAACTACCCATGTCTCGTGGTGAGGTCATTTCCCAACAAAAAAAAGATCCAACCTTACAGTCCTGCTTTGAGGCTGTAGTGCCTGTTGAAGAAGCTAGGAAGCAAAAGGTTGGTTATTTTCTAGAGCAGGAAGTGCTTATGCGAAAGTGGTGTGCTGATCCATCCGCTGAGTGGAATACTGCATACCAAATTGTAGTTCCTACATGTTTTAGACCCCACATATTGTCAGTGGCTCATGATCACAGTTTGGCAGGTCACCTTGGTGTTAGGAAGACCTACAACCGTATCTTGCAGCATTTCTTTTGGCCATGTTTAAAAGCAGATGTCACATCTTATTGTAGAACATGTGATACGTGCCAAAAAGTTGGAAAACCAAATCAGGTCATTCCGCCTGCCCCTTTGATTCCAATTCCAAGTTTGGGGGAACCTTTTGAGCATGTGGTGGTGGATTGTGTTGGTCCACTTCCCCGCACTAAAAGTGGAAATCAGTTTCTGCTTACATTAATGTGTACCGCAACTCGTTTTCCAGAGGCAATTCCTCTAAGGAAAATTACTGCACCAACAGTTGTTAAGGCCCTAGTTCGGTTTTTCTCTACATTCGGGCTACCAAAAGTCATTCAAACGGACCAAGGTTCAAACTTTATGTCCAAGGTGTTCACTCAAGTTCTGACCTCTTTGGATATTGAACATCGCCCCTCTAGTGCATATCATCCACAGAGCCAGGGGGCGCTTGAGAGATTCCACCAGACTCTCAAAGCAATGTTGCGTAAGCATTGTTCTGATTCAGAGAAGGATTGGGATGAGAGTGTGCCATTTGCTCTTTTTGCAGCTCGAGAGTCAATACAGGAAAGTCTTGGGTTTAGTCCTGCAGACTTGGTGTTTGGACATACAGTAAGAGGGCCCTTGAAATGTTGAAAGATAAAATTATGTGTTTAGGACGCTCAAGAACGAATGTGCTTAGTTTTGTGAGCAAGTTTAGGGAACGGATGTATAAGGCATGGTCCACGGCACGGGAAAACCTGAGTGTAACTCAGAAGAAAATGAAGGACCATTATGACCGCCATGCGGTAGTGAGAAGTTTTAAAGAGGGAGATCCAGTGCTTGTTCTCTTGCCTGTCATGGGTTCAGCCCTCACCAGCACGTTTCACTGGACCTTACAAGGTGCTGAGAAAGCTGTCCGAGGTGAATTATGTGGTTGAGACCCCAGACCGTCGTAGAAAGTCACGAGTATGCCATGTAAACATGCTAAAGGCATACCACTTCCGAGGTGTTGAAGAGACTAGTGTGCCTCTGAAGCAAGATACCTCTGTGAGCAAACCCATTGCTGCACTTAAGGAGTGCCCAGAGGGTGTGTTAATTCACTGTGATGAGAGTGATCCCGGCCTAAGACACAACCATCTTCAACATCCAAAGTTGAAGAATTCTGAGGTCCTGGCTGACTTGAACAGCTATTTTTCCCATTTATCCGATTCACAAAGACAAGATTTAATTAAACTTGTCAATAAGTTTCCTTGTCTTTTTAAGGATGTTCTGTCTTGCACTACCATACTGCAGCATGACATCAATGTGGGAGATGCCTGTCCAATCAAGCAGCATGCTTACAGAGTAAACCCTGTGAAGAGACATGCTATGAAGGAAGAGGTGGCTTATCTACTGGAGAATGGTTTGGCAACGCACAGCAGTAGTCCGTGGAGCTCACCCTGTTTGTTAGTCCCCAAGGCAGATGGAACAGCTCGGTTCTGTACTGATTATAGGAGAGTCAATGCAGTTACCATACCTGACAGTTATCCATTGCCAAGAATGGAGGACTGCATAGACAATATGGATCTGCTGCATACGTTAGTAAATTGGATTTGTTAAAGGGGTACTGGCAAGTTCCGTTGACGCCTCGAGCTTCTGAAATATCTGCTTTCGTAACCCCAGACAATTTTCTGCAATATAATGTGATGGCTTTTGGGATGAGGAATGCCCCAGCAACCTTCCAGCGCTTGATTAATCTTGTGCTGGCAGGAGTTGACCATGTAATGCATACCTGGATGATGTTGTAATTTATTCTGGTACATGGAATAACATTTGACCACTCTGGAAGATGTTTTTGAGCGCTTATCCAATGCCTCCCTAACTTTGAATCTTTCCAAGTGCAGCTTTGGGGCAGGCCAGCATCAATACCTGGGCAAGGAGGTTGGCCATGGACAGGTACGACCCATTGGTGAGAAGGTCGCCGCAATCACCAACTTTCCAGTTCCCAAGACTCGCAGAGAGCTGCGCAGGTTCCTGGAATGGCTGGCTACTATAGGGGGTTTTGTAAAAACTTTTCTATAGTAGCTTGCCCATTGACTTCATTGTTAAGCCCAAAGAATCTTTTTAGGTGGACAGAAGAATGCCAACATGCTTTTGAGTCCATAAAAGCATTGCTTTGTAATGACCCAGTAGTTAAGGCCCCTAATTTTTCCAGGCCGTTTAAATTGGAAGTGGATGCAAGCGGAGTGGGAGTTGGAGCAGTGTTACTCCAAGACAGCTTAGACGGAATTACACATCCGGTGTCTTATTTTTCTAGAAAACTAAATAAGGCCCAGCTAAATTATTCCACCATCGAAAAGGAGACTCTTGCTTTACTCCTGGCCTTACAGTTTTTTTGAAGTCTATTTGGGATCTAGTGCTTTACCAGTTGAGGTCTTGACTGATCACAATCCTTTGGTTTTTGTGTCCCAAATGCGCAACCAAAACCAACGACTAATGCGCTGGTCTTTAATCCTGCAGGAGTACAATGTAGTGATTAAACATAAGAAAGGCAAAGATAATGTTATAGCTGATGCTTTGTCTCGGGCAGGTACTTAATGAGAAAGCAACTATGGTACAATCTTTACCTCATAGTTATTTTCTTTTAAGGGGGGGAGTGTTACGATCTCCACAAGATCGTAATTGTTATTAATTTTGGTGTTATTTTGTGTTCTCTAACACGTGTCTTTATTTGTTTTACATGCTGGCGATTGGAGTTAGAGCGGATGACGCGCTGCTCGTAAACCAATCCGGAAGCGCGACTGCTCTACAAAGCCCGGATTCGATGCGGCTCAGCCCTCTCTCTCTTCTGCCCGGCTTCATTCCCCGAACGCTACGCTGCTGTGTGCTTGTATCGTGAACGCTGTCAGCTGGTTTCATGTGTGTGAGTGTGTATTTAAAGTAGTCCAGCTTGTCAGTCAGTGAATGTACGGGGGAGCGTGTGTGAAGTTAGGTGCGTGCGACCGGAGAGAAGCGCACTAGCGAGAGAGTGAGAGCAAGAGCGGGTGAAGCGTGTTTTTTTTAGCTGTTTGAGCTGTATTAGTTTGCTCTATTGATTTATTTTATATTCAAGTGGCTTGGTTTGTTATTAGTTAGTTTCAAATGCACCATACAGAGTTTACTTTATGTTAAACACACTAGATAGGAGTGAAATAGCGTTTGCCCTTGTATTTTTGGTTAGTTAGTGAAGATTAGTTAGAGCGCCGTGTCGCTGAAGATTTTCGGTTTTCTTTTTGTTACAGATTAGGAAGGTGGTCGGGTTCAGTTAGAGGGTTTTATTCATTTATTGCGCTATTTCACTGTTTTCTTTTTTTCTTTTCCCCAAAGTCCCGGGGGAACTAAAATAGAAATCTTAAAGTAAAGTCTGTGGCCTGCTCTTCGGAGATCTTTTTGTTGTTGTCTTAAGTTGTTGTTATATTTGGCCTGTGTTTGGCAAATAAAGAGTATACGCAAGTTCTAACCCTGTGGCTCTGGTGCTGTCTATTCCTAACTGACCTTACTTCAATGTACGCTCTTTGAGCCAATCTGCTTCACTGAAGATCAGGGGCGTAACAGTGCATAATAGATAAGACATTATAAACCAGACATCCAGAAAAAAAGGCAGTATACCATCGGGTCCATTAAAATGATCACTTTAAGTCCATAAGTTAACTTCATTTATTGTGTTAACACAATAATAATGCCAATGAGCTGCCCATGGGCCTCTTATAATGGGTTCTGCTGAAAATGCAATAAAATTTGAACTTGCAATTCTGTTGGGTTGAAGATAAATGAGGGTAATAATGTTACGTGTGTTAGGGCTCATTTACATTTCTCACCAGAGGAACACTGGATTTTTGCAACAATCAAGGACACAAACAGCTTCTTGCTGCTTCTTTATGAACTCGTGAGAATTGGATGAATATTAAACACCTGAAATCTGTTATTATTTCCAAAGCTTCCCAAACATTGATGACTCAAAAAGTGACTTGCTTGTCCTATTGTAATTATTATATATTAAATACTCAAAGTATCTTGAGACTCCTTGTGAATGGTTCACCACAGTCATTAAAAAAATCAGGCATATTGAATTATGGGAGATGAATATTTGTGAGGGTGAATGTTAAGACTATTTTCTTGCGGCCTGTTCAGGGTGCACCCCTGCCTTTCAATCAATCGTTTGCCGAGATACGATAGTAAATTTGCATTTTTTACTTTTTTTGTCAAGGCTTTGAGAGGTTTATAAAAATGTGATGGATTTTTTTATCATGCATATAGTAGCTCGTGACCCAAAAGGCACATTATTCTTAATATTAAAAGTACAGAAAGAAAATTAGTCTGCCATAACTTGAAATAAATATTAAATATAAAAGAAAAAGTATCAAGAAATATCAAGAGATGTGTACTATTTAGATCCTGAAGTGCACATTCTTCTTTTCTACTCTGTCTAGCATTAGCTGCGTTCTATCTCTCTATCTCTGATTACTCTGTTGTCTAGCTCCTCAACTTTCTCTCTTCGTTGCGAGTTATTGTTCCATATTTCTCACATTTCGAAGCCCATTGTCTTTCTGAGAGTGTTATTCCTTTTGTAGTCTTGTGCCTTCTTGTTCAGCCATAGCTTATTCTCATTTTTGCGTTCCTCTCTACCCACCCTTGTTGCCAACTGATGGTGTGCTTGGACTCGAGAGCTGTGCCCTGGCTGTGCTCCTGTCTGGTGTTGCAAGGGACTCTGTATTATCTGCAGTTCTATCTTCTAGCTTCTAGAGAGAAGACTTTTATAGATTTTTTATCAATAAGAACCTTTATTGCTCTGTTCTATTAAAATTAAAGACAATCTGCTCCTCCCAAACCTGGTCCTTTTCTACAAATTGTGACAGTGTAGTATAAATCATCAGATGGGATTGACATTTGTCTATATAAGGCTATTTAAGCAATGGTTATTTGTTGTACCTTGTTGGGGTTACTCGCCGTGATGATCCAAACGCACTGAGAGTTACTCTCATACTGAATTGGGAAGTTAGTTGAAATGAATGTACCCGAAGGACAACGATGGTTCATCCCACAGGTTTTCAACTGCCAAAAAAAAGGAAAAACAATATTCAAGACTTTATATCATAGAGTTCAATAGAACTCATTGATAATGATGATTGTCCTAAAGTAATTGCATCCGATCTTGAACAAATTTTCTAATATATTTTCTGTTTATTTTGACCTTGCAATCCATAGAATAGGATTAACAGATAATAACATAAATGTTATAGTTAAGATTAGAAAACATATTAGGCTATGAATCTGCACTGTTTTGAAAAGAAAGGTAATACCTTTTTATCAGAAACATTTTCTGTCTCCTATTAGACAGGCTACAAGAAAAGTCTTACAGCAGATATTGATATTTGGGTAGGTTTTAACTATTGTACAGTCCAGCTATGGCTACAGGGCTGACTCAATGAATTTATTTCACAATTTCAGGAAACTCAGCAGCAATAATGAGTTTGAAGGAACAACAACATATCTTAACAGGCTTATCAACAGATAAGCAATCAGCAGTAAACATTTGGTAGCAGTTTTAACTAGTTTGATGTCAGACCAAGACAGATTCTGTTTTGGGTAGACATTTTAAAATATGTTAATAAAGAAGTAAATCAAATGTAAAGGAACATAAATCAGGATGAAAAGCCAAATCAGCCCAGGCAAAAATATTTCAGTCTGAGAGCCTTTTCAGTCCTCCCTCTCTGCTCACTTTTACGAATGACACAAATAGGCAAATATATGGGAAAACCTTAAAATTAAATTAGTTTCATACCACTCTTCAGTTAAATCCTTCCCCCAAGATGGAAAAGGGACACCCTCATGAGATGGTAAAAGTTGAATTGAACCCTTGGGCAATATCCATCACATTCCAACGTAGGTAGTTGTTGTAAAATACAGGATTAAAACCAGATTGATATGAGTCTTTTGGGTAAACTCAAATAATCAGATTTTAAAAATAATTCACCTTTCAGTGGAAAGTATTGAATTCATACTAATACAGGGAATAATTATCAGTAAACACATCCAAAAGCAGCTTATGACCACACACTTCTGAAGAAGGAAACAAAGTCCACTTTTCTTTCTCTGTTCAGAACCTAAACTATTTTTGCTATAAAACTATAAACTCTATACTTGTTCGTCACTCACATGACCCCACGATGACGTTGCGATTGGTCAAAGTGAAGCAGAGCAATCGCTTCCATCTCCTTTGTTACCTGTGCTGAGGCCTTAGCTAGGTACCAGTTAGCATTATCGTGACGCCACATTGTAATATCAATCAGAGCAAAGATTGCATCTACAACAGCAACAGATTTATGACCTTTGTGATTTGTAATTGATTATGATGAGGTAATAAAAATTTTGTTATCATCTGTGTTGTATTTTGGTTTTCAAGCAGTTGGCATTCTTACCACGCAAATATTGATCAGTGCATAGACAGCGTCTGATGCAGCAAACAGCTATGAATGATTTGTTGACAAATGAGTGCAAGCGGAGCCTTCTACGGGCAATTCATAGGCTTTCTGCACACATATAGACTGGGCTTAAGCCCTCTTGATCCCAATTCTTGTAGTAATTTGCATTCACATTCTATCCAAGATCAGCAGAGAAGACAGAAGAGAAACTCTCAGAATAAAGCTACACAAAACCATTTTAATTATCAAATTAATAGCAATATAAATTCAATTAAATTGGTGTAAACACATCATACCATTATACTAAAAGACTGAGAGAATTTTGACATTCAGAAAGTGTCAATAAATGTGCATATAGAGTAAATAATAGCACCCGATAAAACACGAAGATGTACAATATTTAACTCACACTAGGCCATCTATTTATAATAAGTAATATTAATGCTCTACCATGAAATAAAAAACAATAAAATTATCAATAACTTTCGTTTAAACAAAGCTCAGTTTTGAACATCATGATTCCCATGAGCTACGCTTTTCTGTATTCTACTTTCTGACATATAAATGTACAGACAAGAGGTCAAAGAACAATTTAAATCAGATTTTACCACCAAAGTTGCTGAAAGACCTTGGCATCTGTGTGACAGAGTGAGATCATTCTCTGAAGTCATGAAAGAAGCAGGCAGTAGATCTGGAGTAGTGAAAGGATTCTGGCTGGCCTTAAAGATCATATAGATGAGCACTATGCAACCAGGCATAATATCTAATGGGCATGGGACACACTCTAAGATTTGATCATCCTGTAACTAGCCACCTTAGACGAGGGTGTACGAGTTAAAGGTTAAAACACCCCCCCAACTCAAAGCAAAAAATATGGCATAATTTACAACATAACAACATGTCCTTTTTTTGTGATATTTTGTGGAATAATCTTTTAAACTGAGCTTTAATCAGCACATGGCATTAATGTTATTGATCACTGGGATCACAGCTCATCAATAGACTTGATCTGTGTTTTAATACTAAATTTGTAGTATTTATTGAAGGCAGTAGGCAAACCTTTACAGACGGGTCTGTGATCACTCCAGGCAGCAAAGACTTTCAGCCACTCGTTGGCAAGTGATGCTCTTGGATCCCTGAAGGACGTGATCACCATCACATGTGAAGTGAACAGTGGCACCGATGCTGAGAAAACAAGTGCAGCTGAGGATTAATGACTGAATGCTATCCATACTGACAGCTTGAGTTGACACAATAGTCTAGAAAGCATAAAATCTCATTTCTAGTTCTCTTCTAATTAACTTCTCTTTAAAGCTTGATTGCTATAATTTATTCATGTTATGTGTTAGTTTTTATTATTGTTTTGTTTTTAAATATAGAGTCTGAAACTCAGTATATTTACCTAGGAAGATGTGTTTTTGTATTATAAACTGACAGCCAATTTGAAAATGCAAGCTTTGGAAGATGTTTAGACACAAAAGTGTGCATGAACGATGGTTTATAACTCGGCAAGTCAATTTTGTAACATTAGTAACAATAACAGGGCATCAAAATCCCAAACTGTTTTCTGATTTAACGGTTTGTAATGTCACAAACGCTCCTACTCAGCCAGATATGCCCATCACTAGTGTGCACAAACAATGGCAAAGCTATAAATTACAAGCTCAAAACAAATATGCAACTTTCAAAAATCAGATTATTAAAAAAAATGTTTACTTCATTTATACATAATTCATTTATACATAATTTCTAATTATAAGATGTGTGTGGGTTTTTTTTTTCATTGAATCGAGTACAGATCGGGCAGCTTAGAGCCTTGTACCAGGAAGTCAGAAAAAGTACATTGCATTTCCTATACTACAATATTTTTACAGTGTTGCAAATGCTGATGTTTTGTTTTTGTTTGGTGTCAGGATTTGTGCAAACTACTTGAATCAACATGGGTTCAATTGCTTTTAAGATGATCAAGATTGCAAAAGATTCCAATCAGATAAACCATCTCTGATTCTGATTTCTCCCACAGAGTATAAGCATTACCTTTATTATACTGATTGTTCAAGCATTTAGATAAAATATGCCATGGTTCATTCAGCTGTCATTTAATTGATGAACACAATCACATTAATACCATGAATCAGACAAGAACACAAATTTTTATTTCTTAAAACATTAAAAATAGAAGCACTGATGTGTATTTTGAACTGAAACATTCAAGAGACTTAAAATTTATATTTCATCCAGTAATAGATACAAATATTCTAGACAAATTAAACAATTATTATGTTTAGGATTTTCAACCCTAGAACCTTAATGTCTTAATGTCAAGTACTGTTGTAGCTTTGAATTCATTTGAACCCAGCCAAACAATACATGAAACAAGTTCAAACATCTCCAATACCTGTAGTCTGTGCCGATTCGCTTCCCGTTCTCTGGTTCCCCTGGATCAGGGCAGAAGTTGGAGACCTGCTTGACCATTCCTTCATTCACTGAATGAGGGAAAGAGGATATTTAATTCACAATGGAATAAAAAGAAGTTAGCAACTGTTTAGGCTAATTTAGAGTGATTCAGGTAATCCTTTCAACATAAAAATGAGCAATCATAAAAAAAATTTTTTGACCGTGCTCAGTAAGCACTTATGAAATCTACCTCATCTATCTTCTCCAGAAATAGTTATGAGCAACTGTCAGTTGGCGAACAAGGCAGCCAAATTCATGTAATTTAAGAGAAGCGTTTAGAAAAGGGGTGTTTGGCAGCAGACTGGGGTTCTGAATACGACCCCGTAATTCAATCAGAATTCATATTCCCACTTCCTCATACAGACACTAGGAAATAGAGGCTCATAAAAACTCGAGCTGCTTGTAATTAAGTGTTTGGAGTGCTACATTGTGGAGGGCAAAATGAATCACCAGCAACGGTATTTCATTATGGTGTGCTGCACGTGGAGCCAGAGGAAAAAAAGCAGGATGCCTTCACATTCGTTATATCCTCGTAGGAAATCATTTCCAAATCATTTAGATCCACAGTACCTATACCTGAGATGAATAAGAGGGAAAACAGGTTTTTGGCTTTTGAAATGTTATTAATTCTGTTGAGTTTTTTTTTATCTATTTATTTGTTTTATCAAAATTCTAAGGTTTTAGTATGACATGCTTTTAAATTTTGAAGTGTATTGATTTACAAATTTGACTGAAATCAAGTCTGAAATAAGCTCCTTGATAAGAAACAATTTACTTGTTGTTCAATTTCCATATTCTCATTCTATCATTGGAGCATGAGAAACTGCTTATAAGACTTGCTTAACTTTTGCCAACTGTGTCAATGTTTTCCAAACGAACTGCGCATGTGCTATGGAGATCTTTAGTCACAACGTCATCTCGCTCTCCATACTCACTGAAAGATAATGATGGGGGTTTTTACCTTGATTACATTAAAACACATTTTTTCTCTAAGTTAAATATTATTTGTAGATTATCAGTCAAGTTCCATGATTATGGGCGTATATTATAGTGAAATAAATGAATACATAAATTTTTGAACAACAAATAAATGTGAAAGGCACCGAGAGCTTGTTAGGAACTATTCAGGGTCCTCCATGAACTGACACATACAGCATACCTACCAACTACGCTCTGGTCTCGTTTGGAGAGGAAGAACGGCAGCCTGTTGCGGTCCTGGTTTACCAGGCTGTGGACCTATTTGTGGATCTCTGGTTTTTCTTGACGGGAGATTTCAGATAAGACTCATAAATGTGTGCAGCGCTTCAGAAAAGCGCAGGGAGGGATTCACAAAGGCACAGGACGAGATCAACAAATGCTGAAGAGATCCATGAATGTAGAGTCACAGATCCACAAATTAATTGAAATTAACTTGCACTTTTGACTCTTTAAAACACACTTGTTGATTGTGTTTATTGTGGATATAGAATTTATAAATGTATATTTATTTGTTTGTTGTTATTTTTGTGCATCCCTTCACATTTATTTGTAGATTGCAACCTTGTATTAATTCAATAGACACAAAAATACACCCATACGTTATTTCCAGGTGTCCATCAAAAAAAGTCTGTGAAGTGGAAACAGCTGTAATCTGCATCATCAGGTAATGGATAAAAGAAGAGCTGTTTCCTATAGGGGATTGACCTTGAACAGTTGATTCACTCCTGACTAACCTTTTATATGGACACCTAGATTCTAACGTTAATCGTGGCACATGACTAGCTAGATAGAATACTTAATAAATAAATAATAATTAAAAATAAATAGATCTAAACATTTTTGATGTAATAGTCAAAGTTAGAGCTCCCTCTAACATTGCCAGAGGAATCACACATATACATTCTCATAGCATTAGCAGTCCAATCACTTGAGGATGCAGGTTTGACAATCTTGACTGAATAATCATAGAGCTATTTTCCATTTTGAGCTTAGGAAAACGACATTTAAATTTTGTTTTGATAGAGACTCTTATTCAACAGTGTTTTGGTGATTTACATGTTTTAAAATGGTAAGTGAGAACATGTACTATTAGCTCTACTGAAATTTTTTCAAAGCATTTGAAGGTTAGGAGGCTGCAATAATAAGTCACAATAAAAAAATTATAATCAAGGTGGCATATTTGAAAGAAGCTATGAATAACGTAAATGAAAATTAATGATGAAGTGTCTGAATGCATGCAAGTAAATATTTTATGAAAGACTGAAAATCTACTTACTAATTGAAAATTTGCTTGTGTTTTCCTTTCCAGGCAATAATTTCACTCCCCTCGATTTAAAGTCTCCAGATCGTTTCACTTTTCAAGAAAAGAGAAAAAAATTCACATGTATAATACAAATGTGTGATCTGCTGTTTAGTACATCTGTATCACTTTCAAAGAGAGACACGAGATCCCTTTTTCTGATAAAGTACTTTCCAAACATCAGAGGCAGGAAATTGATGCAAATCACAACACAAGGAAAAACCTTTCTAAGAAGTACCTTGATATTGGGCACTGAATCCTTTGTGGCGATGGCTGTTGTCTGTTACGAAATGAAGACGCAGCCAGTTCTTGTTGCTGACAATAGGTACAGGAATGTTAATGCCTGATAACCTGGAAAAAGACAAATATATGTTTTTGACTAACCTTATCTAACCTTTTCTTTTCAATCAGCTGTTCATTATCAATCTGTCTAAACAAATATAGGGAAAAAGCACTGTTAAAGAAATTTACGGCCACTAGGACAACTTACTGGTCTCCTCATCCAGGAAACTGACCGGGTTCAACGCAGGTTAGTCTTAATGAGCAACTGTATTACGCCATTTGAACAAAGTGTTATTGGAGTTGTAAAAGGACATTATATTAAAAAAATTCAAAGTGGAATTGATATAGAAAACAAAAAAATCTTATGAATAATAACTCCATGTTCATTTCTTAGTGAGCTGAAGAATGGAAATCCTTCAATAATAATAATCACAATGCCCCTTTCAACAAGAAGCCATTATGAGTTTTAAACAGGTTAAAAGAAGTACATTTGTTTTAACCTGAAAGAAAAAAATTACTGTTCATCGAGATACATATGACCCAAAAACTCTCCCCTGCAGTTTTTAAAGCATCAGATCTATGGTTTAATATCCACTGGTAAAATTTCAAGGGCTTGCCAGTAAGTTTCAAAGCCTGCTGTAAAATTGTTTTCAAGGCTAGACCACGTTGGCCACTTTAGAGCTTTTTACTTAGACTTTAAAAAGAAGTTGAAGCTCTCTCTGCCTCACTTTCTGTCAATCAACTGTGCTCCAATTATTCAAACTGCCAGTCCCTTAGTCCAATCACTTCTTGTAAAAAACAAAACAGACTTTGTTCTCGAGTCTCAAATACTGTCAGTTGTAGAATCTTGAAAAGGGCAAATGAGAGTTTTTGGTATAGGTTTGTAAAACGTCAAGGCATCATTGTATTTTGAAGCATGAGTTGAACCTTCTGACCTGAAAGATGACAGATTGATTTGAGTTTGAAGCACAAGGGAAGATGTTTTGAGAGGCACATCAGGTTTGACAAGAGAGATGGTGACCAGTGACCCCACTTCACCAGCAAGTTTGACAAACGCACCAGCAAAATGCTGTCTTAAGGTTTTTTTTATTTGACCTCCAGATGCTTGTCATTTTGGTTTTTATTTTATTTGTTTTTTTTTTCTCACAGGATTCTGGGTGGTTTAAAAAAATAAATTAAACTCAAGATATTTTTTGTAACCAGTAATGACAAAAAAAAACCCCATATGAACATGTTGATAAGTGAAGATGTATATTTATGTAAAAAAAACTATGTTAAAAATCATGTATAAAATATCGTTCATGTATAAACATGAGACCAAATCAGATAAAGAAACAAATTAAATACAGCTCTACAAAGGGTGAAAGAGAGGTGCTGTGGTTGTCCCTGCTGCCTCCCAACAAGAATTGTTATCCTTTTAAGTCCAGCCTTCAAAGTTATTCTAATTTGCAGGCTCTCCCTTTCAAGAAGAGAAGAGAGGGCCTTACTCCTGAAGTTCCTCCCATGGTCATCTATCTCTAAATATACCAATTTTTATTATTATTTAATAATAAATGTTCTTCCAATGACCATCTATATCTAATATATAATGTTTTTGCTGCTGTTCTTGTTTGTTTTTTAGTATATACATTTTAACCCAGAATTAGTAACAGTTGCAAAGTATTTACAAGATCATTTACAGTTCATTAGAGTCCATCAAGAAGTCAGTCTGTAATCCTGCTCATTCTGTAAGACTTATTCCTCAATCACTATCACTGAATGGAGTCTGATTATAGCCAAATGCAGAGACAAAGCAAGGTGTGCACACACAGCAGGAGACAGAGGTGATTCTCTAAAAAAGACGGTGCAGTGATGTGATGGTCGTCCTGTAACGGGGATTGTTGGTTGATCTCAGATAGGTCCATTCTGCCGTTGTGGCTCTGGGAAAGCCCCTTCTTCCACCACCAAAACACACTTAAGGGTGTGGTTTTGGTGGTGTTCAGGAGGCCGTGGGTGTGGAATGGCAGCCACATCCTGTCAGACTACCCCAGGGCTAACCAAGTTAGCTTATCACCACCAGTGTGTGAATCTGAACTGAATGAATAAAGCTCTTATAATCGTAAAGCGTCTTTGAGCATTTGGAAAAAAGCTATATAAATTGAACACATTATTATTACAGTTTATTAAGATTGGCAAACTTTAGAGTTTAACAAAAATGTAGTATAGTACTCTGTAGACTACCACTTAAAATCATGTCACTTGCTAACCAAGTTAATTAAGTGGTTTCTTGAGGAGGCTGAGGAAATGGTGAGGAGAGTATTTTTGAGTGTCGGTGACCTTGTATTGCGGACACTTCATTGATTGGCTGAAGTCATTTCTAACATGACAAATGAAGCTATGTTTGTTGGAGCAGAATGAACTTCTCCCCTCTATTATTGTTCAAGCCAAACAAAGAAATCGATTGTTTTGCCAGAATGACCTTTAGATAATTCCACCATACTTTCTGAAAAAAAAGGTAGAAAAACAACAAACTTGTACATTACAAATCACTCAGAAGAAGGGTATTCAAAAGTAATTTATTTCTCTCCGCTGGAAAAACAGCATGTGTGTTTGGAAATGTACATCACTGGAGCTTTCTTCTAGCCTTAGATGAAACATGCTACTGGACTAAACGAGACACCTGGGGCGCGATTTGCAAGTGTAACATGGCTGTTTCTGGGTCAGTGCTTTGCTATTGCTGGTTCAGCGTATGAGTTTTGTCTATTAAGCAAAGAGTAGAAGGTATTATATTAAAAATGCTCCTTATCCAGATATGCCATCAGCTGCTTTTGACTGTAAAAAATTTATATATACTCTATGATGCCTAAAGTATTTGTTCACTTGCCTTGAATAATAAACAAACCATTCCTAATACATAGGGTCAAATATGATGTAACTTTACACTTTGTAGCTTCTTCACAGGTTTAGGAGTGTGTATATGGGAACATTCTTCTAGAAACACATTTGTTATGTTGCACACTGATGTTAGATGGGAAGACCTGGCTCTCAGTGTCCACTCTAATTCATCTCAAAGTTGTTCTGTCTGGTTGAGGTCAGGACTCTATGCAGGCCAGTCAAGTTAATCCACACCAAACTGTCAAACAGAACTTTATGTACCTTACATACTGTGTGCACGGTTTGGTGTTGAAAGAGTGTGGTACCACCCTCAAGCTGTTCCCTCAAAGTTTATAGCATATGACTGTTGAAATTCTTTTCCCAAAAAGTTGCTCAAATGGCTTATTTAAAAAAAATATAAAAAGTTTTTTTTTGGGATGGACAGATGAATATTTTCTGTTTTAAAAACCCTGTAACCTTGGACAAAGTTTATTGGAAACTGAAAGATTTTTACCAGTCGACAGATATATTGTTTAGTGTTTATCTGAGAATTTGATGAAAACCAAGGCTTAATTTGTGTTGGAACTTGCTCTGGTACCTTGTAGGTTTGGTTCAAAAAATCTATTAAAAAAAATCTGTGTAATATCAAATGTTGTCATCTTTTTTATTTATTTTTTACATAAAGTGGTGTGCGTTTGTCTATTTTTGATGAGCTTTGATTAGAGACTAAACAAAAAAAAGATCATCCGAAGTTACGTGAATATGTGACAACTGCAACGTAAGTAAAAAAAACAAGTGAATGTGTGCTACTGGAGAACCAACTCAGTTGCTAGATTTAGCGGCTTTTCAGACCCCCTAGGCAATTTCTTTCTTTTGCCATTTTTTGATGACTTTTAGTGACCTTCTGATGTCAATGTTTAAACTCTTTTTACAACCACTGATAGCAGTTTATGAGTACACAGATGATCAGCCTCTTCCACCCAGCACTGAAAAAAGAGAGGCTTCAAAGCCCTGCACAGGCTCAAATCAAGCTGATATACACAGAGACAAATATTTCAGGTTGCACATGCTGTCACCCTTCCTTTATATGTCAGCAAATCTGAAAACACGTTTCTGTTTGGCTTTTAATTGTTTGTGAATCTGGTTTGAGTTGTGTAATATGTTAAAAAAATGGAGTAATTGGGTCCTAAAAAGAAAATAATTTTTTTTCTTTCTATATGTTTTGAGTTATGTATGTTGTTTCTGATGTGCTTTACAGAAAATATTGACAAACTGGGAAAAATCTTATACATAATGTTGAATAATTATATTTGGTAAATTTTATTTTAAATATTCTAATTGCCTATTATAGTTTCATACCGAGTCTCTAAGCTTTAACTAAGAATTATACCAATTGTTTTAGATGAATAGCTCCTTTAGCAGACCAAACTTCTTTAACAGACTTATGCTGCAGTGAAACAATTCCTGAACAGGAACCTTTCTCTCCTTGACCCTGCTGGACCAGCACCTTCTCTGTGTTCCGGACAAGTTAAGCACTTCTGAAGACTCTTAGAAGTTGTTAAATAATAATTAAAAAATCATTTTTTGGCAAGACTATAGCATTCTCTAAAAAAGCATATCTTCTGAATTTGAGCCAAGTGCGTCAGCATTCCTTCATGAAGGGCAATTGGAAACTTGTATTCTTGACAAAGACGACTGATAAGACAACCCACTTTACACATCAAAATGGGTGCATTTCTTGATTCGTCTGTAACTATACTGCACTGAGAGACACAAGCTAATGAAATGGTTTGCATACATCTATTCCTCAGAGGTTTTTTATTCTCGCTCTGACTGCAGCACCAATTGCTTACGAGACTTGTCCCACTTCCTTGCACCCCACTGCCAAGAATGAAAGAAATATACAAACCACAGACACACATGGATTATGTCATGTGCTGGTCTTGTGGGAGAAAGTTAAAATCCCACGTTTCATGGCCTGTCAGTATTATTTAGAACTTTCTTTTGTTCCCTTCATCCTCTTTATCTTCATCCAGGACAATCTTTTATCCTTACTTTGTCCACGTGTATATCACGTGCTGTATAATTATACTGCTTTTCTAGACATAGAATTTTATTAATTTCCTTGTCATTAAATATACTCACCATCATCCATCCTGCCATCAATACTTCAATTCATTCATCCATCTAGCTGCACAATCTATCAATCACATGGTTTACCCATCCTCTATCCACCAATCTCCACACTTATTTCTATTTGTTCTAATTGTCCATTTAGTCATTAAACCCCAGTTTAGCATAACAAATATAAATCAAGTCATGCTTAGCAGATTCACTCTTTTATAATTCAGTTTACATCTAAATTCAGAGCTCTGATAGTAACCCATTTAACTTGCACACTGTTCGCACATTTAAACCTCCTTCTACATCAGAGAGAAGATTAATCTCAAATATTGAAAAAGAGAAGTTTGAAATTTTTTTAGACAATCACTTCAAGCGTTACATCAAAATCTCTCTGCTGAATGAAATAGAACAATAGGTGTATATCTAGAGTTGGCTGGGAAAACAATAGCATATTATACAAATTCACAGCCAAACGTATTGTGTACAATTGGCTTAATAAAACTGAAAGGAATTTAAAAAGCGAACAAAACTACAGTCAAATTACTTATAGAAGACCATGTCAGTGTTCTAAATGTCTGACTCACCATATGGCAGGAGGATCAGAGCCCTCAACTTCCAGAGAGTCCAGTTTGCTGTCCATGTGGAAGTCAGTGAAAACCAAGGAGATGGTGTCTCCAGGATCAGCCAGTATGGTCCATGTGCATTCACCACTGCTCTGATAATCCTTTTGGAAATCTGGACTAGAGATGGATCCACCAGTTCCACGGAAAGTCCCGCCACAAGTGTCTTCCGCTGATGGGCAAAACAACACACAGGTTATAAGATATGAATCATGAGTCCAAGATATAATGGTCTTAGTTAATATGGATTGTTTTGCATTACATGTCTTTTCAATTATCATTGACTCACTTTTATCCAAAAATCTTACAATAATCAGAAAAGACAGAAGTAACAGGAAATGTAGTACATTTTAAGACAAAAAACGAACAAATAAATAGCTGTAAGCACCATTTGGGGCAAAGCAGTTTGGTGATCGTGTATCAAAGAATCACACATAAGACAAAAGTGCAATAAGAAACATACAACTTAATATCATCAAATCCTGAAATAAAAAGAAAAGAAAAAAGAAGGCAAGAGGAAAGGAAATGAGGAGAAAAAAGAAGAGAAAAGATAAAGAGAATCCCTAATCTATGTACTTATAGTGTACCTACAAACTTGAATGTGATCCTACAGAATACTGTGTCTGAACCGACATTATAACACAAAATATAGACCATAACAGTTGGTTTCAAAAAGCCTGAACAGAAGTCTGCTGTTAACAGAAGTCTGGTATTTTGTGGAACCCAAGTCTATTAAAATATGTGTATTGTATTTGAAATCAAGATCTTTTCCCTGATGTTGCTTCTTTTTTATCTATTTAGTTCAAGTTCATCCTCTCTGCCAGTCAAATCTCTTAATATAAAGCATTGCCCCTTCAGGCCCAATGTTCGCTAACACAGGCATTACCGTTTTTAAGGAGGATTTAGGAAGCCTCAATAAAGGCTTCATTTAAACCATTTTAAATTGAGTCAGACATCAGGAAAGACTCAAGCAAAGCATGTGACAGGACTCCACAACAACAGTAAAATGTTACTTTTTTTTCTTTTCACAAGTTCGCTTACATGGAATTATCCCAGGGAAGCAACACAAGTAAAATAGGGTAAGCGTACTAAACTGTTCATGGAAGGGCCACGGGGCCAAGATATGACGCCAGATGTTTAGCATGTGGGTTTAACAGTGTTCATGTGTGTGACAGATGGTAGATGTTTAGAACCACCAAAGCTTGTGATCTGGAGGATAGAGTTGCTTAGGCAGGGTTGGCCTTGATAGGAGGGCTCTATGACTTAGGGTTGTCTCTTGAAGTAGAAGAGAGCTCCTACAGGAATGGACACGCTGGCCGAGGAGAATGCAAAATGCTGATTGCAAACCTGTCCAAAAACGAGGGGATAGAAAGAGAGAGTATTGTTTTCTTCGAAACGAGCTGGAACCAGGTTTGCTGATCAAGATGAGTTTACCACCCATGCATGCTGATTGCAAACCTGGCCAAACACGCTGGGCGAGGGAATAGAAAAGAGAGATGATTATTTTACTTGACCCAAGCTGGACCCGGGTTTGCTGATCAAGATGAGTGTACCACTCATGCATGCTGATTGCAAACCTCGCCAAACATGCTGGGCGAGGGAATAGGAAAGAGAGAGAATTGTTTTCCTTGACCCAAGCTCGAACCGGTTTGCTGATCAAGATGAGTGTACCAGAAGCGACTGGCTGGTTTGAGTGTTTCA